>CM048047.1:12747500-13100000 GCA_026259375.1 Verasper variegatus
AAAAAGCAGAATGCTACAGACTACAGCAGCTTCCATCCCCTAGTCTGTCAGTTTAGTTTTTTCCTCAAACTCTTTTCTCAGTCACTGTTATTCTGTCTTTGTTTCAGTCTCCTTTCATGTCTCTTCATTTAATTGTTCTGCCAAATGATGGAAGCCAGCACCTCTCCTTGTCTCCATACTACAAAAGCTCCTAGAAACAATCTTCCCCTTTCTTTCTACTCACTTGTGCCTTCTTTTGTTTTTTGTATTTCTGTTATTGAGGTTAATCAGTGAAACTCAAAGTAATATCCAAGCTCCAAGTAATTAAGTTGTCAAAATAGAGTTCTTTAAACTTCTCCCTTCTCTTGATGGTGCAACACTCATTCTCTGCCTCCCGCTGTCACCATTAGCATATTTTGTATTATCCATCATTAATTCAGCGTCAACGCATTGTTCACTCTGCACTCTGTCCTCGCACTGACCCAAGTAGCTTCTGGAACCTGATTGGAAACAGTTTTACACACAAACAGATAAAGAAGGGACAGCAACTCAGCGTGACCGGAGACGGACCGATGATACGAGTAGAGTGGAAGGCAATGAAGAGACGGCGAGAAGAGAAAAGGAGGAGTGGAGCTGGGTAGCACGGGGAAATTGAGCCGTATTAAACTATAATCCGGTTAGCGACGGCTGGGTGTAATCTCGCTCATTAATAACATTCTCCCGTTCTAATCTACACACCATCAAAAGAGAGCAAATTTCCATGGAAGAGTTCAGTTGCTTTACATCAAATTTATGAGGATTCTTGATGCCTCATTTTCGCAGACGTCAAATGTCAGAGCGGCTCACTGTTTGGCAGGCGGAAAGAAGATAAAAAAAACAACACTCTGGAGTTACAAATACCCTCAAATCCTGATTCCCAGTAATTAGTGGGGATAAACAAATTGTAGTGTGAAAAATACCAACAAATAAAGCATTGAAAAGTGAAGGGTTATATCCTTGTGAAGGACTTGGATGTTATTTCAACGTTTATATTCCCTTTTAGTGGAGAAAATATGGAGAAATAAAAAACACAAATATAACATTCTCAATCAATCATAATAGGTAGGGATATAGGGTATGCAAGACAACTGCACACAGGGAGGCAATTTAGTTATCTAAATGTAGTTCATCATTGTGGAGATGAGGGGGCTGGGAGAGCACCTGCACCACAGAGGATCCATTAGCACAGGGGGGGCTGTTAGCTGATTGATCCTCACGTTTCAAAGGCAGCGACTGCGCTGCCTAACTCGGAGACACTGATGGAGTCACGAAGAGGCACAGACGGACTCAGAGACATGGACAATCACTGAGACAGCGACACTGAGACACGTGGGAGAGACACTGAGCTGCAAAGCTAGTCGCCAGCAGAGATTGCTGGCCCTTTATGTTTTGAGTTTGTTTTGGTGTTAATAAAACATGCTGAAAAGCAACACCCTTGTCTCTGGCTGTGTGTGGGAGAGCCCCGTGGCATGGTCAACTGCCACAGTCATCTATCTGCCAAGTCCAGAAATCTGTCTGTCTGTCTGTAAAACATATATCTCGTAAACCGTGAATCTTATCAGTTTCACACTTGGCATGTGTGTCGTTATTTGCCCAAGGAAGTGCAATATAGAGTTTTGTGTGATTTGGACACGTGATCGATTAATATTAATGAAAATAAAATAAACAGGCGAACAGCACCTTGCAGTCGGTGGGAGCGGGGCAGACAGTGTGCGGACCAAGTTGAACACTTCTTCTACGAACTCAAACCTGGAACAGTGGTCAGCAACCTTAAATCGTCACCACATGATTTCAATAGTTCGTTAATTTTTTTGTATACACCATATCGGACTGACAAAGACAATCCCAGGTGATGCGGATGCTGACCTCCATCACGGCAGCAACATTCACAGAATCACTTCCTCTCAGCAATTTGTCTACAATGCTTTCAATCGAGTGGAATTAAAGAGCTTTTATTTTGAAAAGTCGTGAACTTGGTTCTGAAAGATTCTATCGATTAAAACTTGAAGATTTGTTACTTCACTCTGCACCATAGACGGTCCATAAAAAGCTCTGCACACATCGTCCAGGACACAAACAATGACAGATTGACAGTGTATTGCAGGCCTATTATTGCCAAGGAATTATTCTTTAAGAGCTCTGGAGCATTACCAATGGCCAAACAGGCACTTTATGCCAAGTCAATAGTTTTGAAACTAACTAAGTAAATTTAACGTTACTATATTTCAACATCATGTATTTAGGGCATATTTTGTCTGCCTTTTAGGGTTAGACTTTCAACAAACACACACAACACTTCCCTCTCAGAATGCTCCTCACACCTGTTCACACTGTGCATATCTACCTTTGCCTTGTTTCCCTCTCTCCATTTCCCTGACTCTCCTACCTATAGCATCTAGGGATCTCATATGCAACAAAACAAGAACGTCCCGTTTGCGCATATTGTCTCTGACGGCGATGTGCTCCGTTTTCAATTTCATTCCTCTGACACAAATTGAACGTGTAATACAAACAGCGAGGACACACAAAACACAGCCACAATCACGCTCACTCTCTCTCTCTCTCTCTCTCTCTCTCTCTCTTTCGCATGGGCAGGTGTGCGGACACCCCAATACAAATTGGGCTTGTCTGTAACAAAAGCGGTCCAGATGCGAGCCGTGCAAGCCACTTGGTTGGCTGTAGGCATTAGGAAATCCAATATGGATGTGTTAAATGAACGTGAGCAGAGACGGAGAAAACAGCCAAGCGGCGGCACGGAGGGGAGGGAGCGAGCGAGGGACGCAGAGAGGAAGGCAGGCAGCTTGTTGATTACTATGGTGTTTAACATTAGGAAATGCCAGAATGGAAATGGTGCTCATATCATCCTGTCAATTGCCTTGTTAGCTGCAGCCAGAGAGAGTGAGAGCAGGCGACTGGGTAGAAAAAGCAGCTTCTCTGAAGTGGTTGGTTTAAATTTCCATTTGTCTCAGCAGGGTTTGTGAGGTAGGGGGTTGGAAAGTGGTTATAATATAAAAAAAAACTTTTGCACAGCCCCAAGCGCACGCACACTCACACAAGTATGAACATTCCACACAAAAACACACACACACACACACACACACGTCGAGGAGCTACAGACACATATGCCCCCAGCTGGTGTACACTTCCACACAATCTATCCCTCACACACCCACGCTACCACCACCGCTGTCTTGCCAATCTCTGGGCTCAATTCCCGGCAGTTCATTCGGCTGTGACACCTGTTGGTGAGGAGAGGTGAATTGCACATCAGAACATCCCACAATGAGGAGAGAGGAAAGAGATAACAGCCGATTGGGACGAAAGAGGGGAAACGTCTCAGCGTCTGCGGTCAACATGAGGTCACTCAATACCTACCAAAGCAAATCCACCAGACTCAATGTACCAGAAGCAGAAGGGCGATCGAGGTTTAATGCCTGAGAAAAAATGTGTGGAAGGTAAATCTTTGGTAACTCGTAAATATGCCTTGCATGAAAGAGATGGAAAAGTAGCTGTGAGTTTGCGATTACTGTGATGAAATGAAATTGTAGAATACATGTTTGTACGTGGGTGTGAACACATCCAACTAGACTAATCAACTAACTATTTTTTTATTAAGTACACCTACTGCAGCTTAAACTTATCTGAACATATACAACAATTCCTGCAATCAATCATCAATGTTTGTACCAAAGTGGAAGACATTCCCTAAAGCTAATCTTAAGATATGACGTTCAAGAACATACACATGTGAGGCCACCATGACCTTTGGCCACCAAAATCATAACGAGTGAATCCTCGAGTCCAAGTGAACGTTTGTTTCAAATTTGAAGAAATTCCCTCAATGCTTTCTTTAGATATTGCATTCAGGAAAATGGGACAGACGGACAGACGGCAACCAGAAAACACAATGCCATTTGCTGTATCTTTTAAATTGGCCAAAACTCATTATGTCAAACTGTCTTTTCAAAGGAAACTCAGTAGCCCCTATACTCACTGCACCTTATGTGTCACATGTTACTGCTTCAGGTGCTGCCTAGCTCCTTTAACAGGACAGTTGACATAATGAGCTTTTGGCCAATCTAAAAGATATGACTGAGACTTTTCTTGACTGACGCGAGTGATCAGAAGTAAAAATGGACAAAATGCAGGAACAACATTACGACGATATATATTTTACATAACCACTCATACTCTCTGTGAAAAACTGATTTCTTTTAAATTGCTATAGAAAGACCTTTATCTTCGTCAAATACCTCATCAAAGGCCTCCGGGGACAGATGTTCATGAACATTACAAGGACAACGGTCTAAAATAATGATAACACTGTGGAACACAATCTGCCCAATGGGCTGTCCTTCGATGACAAATCTTAGTTCCTAATTACCCTCTGGAGGTAAAGTCAGAGTAAGGCACTGGGAACTATGACTAGGAGGGGACTCTAATAGCCCCTTAAGTAACACTCATGCCATCAGGCTAGAACCACCAAACCTCAAGGGGGCAGTAATCATGTTGACTCTTTTTATATACAGTCTATAAAACGACTCCAGGGTAATTGTGATATTGCCACCGTTTCTTTAACCACAGGTGTCAAGGTAAGAATTATTTCTGCTTTTTGTTCTCATGTATTTGATCATTCCTCTTTGATTTTCCTCTGCCTATGGTTTCCTTTAACATATAGAGTTTTCACACATATGCACAAAAATCCTGATACAGACTAAAAGGCAGGAAGGCAGGCAGGCAGGCAGACAGACAGACAGACAGACAGACAGACAGACAGACAGACAACACACAGCCAATAAGATAAACAGTGTGATGATTATGGATGTGGTTTGCTGTGTATGTGACACCTGTGTTCCGCCTCCTGCGTCTCTTTGGATTGGGCAGCTGTGCTAACACTGAATGCTGAGCCAAAATCCACAAACACATGCACACACACAGTCTAGAAAAAGTACACACACGCACACATACAGAACAAAGTAAACAGACATAGAGAAACAAAATAAAGTAAACAGATACTTAAATGAAAATTCAAGTTTTGGCAAATTATTTCAGCAGCACAATGTCGAGGACCTGTCTTCTTGTAGAATGTGCACGGAAGTCACACACAACATACATTCTCTTTTATATGATATCATCTGAATATTAATTTAGCTGAGCACAAACAGATTAAATCAAATACACACAATCATGCCTGGTGGTTTGTTCAACTAGGGCCACTTTTGGCCTCGTAAACATATAGAAAAACTCCCACTAAGCTTTCCTTGCACCTAAACTTGCTAATTCCATGGCCAACCTTCACACACTAAACTGCATCTCACTTCAGGAGCTGCATCTTTTGGAGGCCTTATTTGTGGATCAATTGCATCACAGCCGCGCGGCTATACTGTCTCATTTCGAAGGCTCCGACAAATGCATCCTTTCACCCCTGAGAAACGAAGGTTCCTGCCCAACCCATCCCAGGATTCATTGCACTTCGGTAATGAAACATTTTAGTACAGGTGTGACCGATGGAAATTCCATTAGTTTTTAGTCATGAATCAAAGACAGCGAAGGAAGGATAGACCTATGCTAAAACAGCTAAAGGTTATATCTCTACAAGTCATTCAAAATACAGGTGGGAAATGAAAATGAAAGGTGACCTGACTTAGACTGAGGAAAAAAATAAACAAAAGCTTAAGTACAATTCTTTATCTGAGGATTGTGTTGTTGATAATAAGAACCTTATTCACTATTTTACATACTCTCCTTCAAAGTAAGGTCAAAGTGGATTTGAAGACTACTGGGGAAATCCAAACTTACACAAAGCACTCTTTAAAAAAGAAAATGCACCTGATGAAGGGGAGAAAAATGAGAAGCCGACTCAATGAAAATCAGTTCAGGTTAGAAAGTCATTATATGTGATAGTTAAAAAGCATCTAATTATTGATAGTGACTGGAGAAAATGTATAACATAATTAGAGAATCTGTTGAATCAAAGAGACTTTGCCTGAATATAATTTGGGAATCCAAACAGAAAGAAATAACACAACAACAAAAAACAACATTCTGTCTTCAAACCATCTGGCAACATAAAGCTGCAGGGACCTGCACCTGTGCATGTCCCCACACTCACCTGCAGATGCGCTTAATCCCCAGAAAGGCATAAATCCACAAAAAAGTAAGGTAGCTATCCAGAAAGTTTTAGAACAGCTTCCATGGTGAATGATTTAGGAGACAAACTTCTCTTTTAGGACGACAATAAAACCTAAGTGTCATTTCCATCAAGCAGCCTGGCTGGAGACTGACAGTCTCCCTACTCCATTTAGCATCGTAAAGTACAACACTTTAATGCAGACTTTTCCTGACACAATCCCTTAGTCTATATCTTTATCTGCGTCTCCTCCTCGGGCCCACGCCGCCGTTCTGTCTGCATCCGTCTCTGTGCGTTTGTCATTTAAAAAGGCTTTGCAATTTAAATAAACCAAATAGCACTTTGTATATATATTGCAAGTCAGCTGTCGAGAGAATGTGAGTTTTTTCTTGTTGACACAGCGATAACACTTTGAACGTGAATGCATGAATTTGACTAAATAAAAAAAAGACTGAAGCATGAAAAGCCACAACAGGAGAAAAGTAGGCCCATATGATTTGAATGAATGCAGTGATGACCACTCCAGAGGCTCAGACAAAAGCAACTCCTGCGGGATAGGTTTTTAAGGCCCACATGGATTTTCTCGAAGACGGATGAGGACGGGGAGATGACCCTCTTGTTTTCCCATCAGTCTTCAAGGACGTGCAGTTGTCAGAGCAGTTTGATTTATAAGTGAATGTTATATCTCACACTTTACTATAACATGATGTATGGTGACAGAGGAAAGTGAGCATATGTGAATATTTGATAAATATATATACCTTAATTTATCATTGCATGTAATGTTGCCCTGTGGACGTGATCTATGTCTCTGTTTTATCTCATTTATTGCTCTAGCTAAAAGTTTTGTCCCAACATCAAGAAAGTTGTAAGACAACATGTTGATTTAATATGATTAGGCGTTATTTGTCAAGATACCATCAAAAAAATGAAAATATGTTTTGACAAGGGCTGCAACGTAAATGGAAGGCCCACCACCATGAAAATTCAAATCAGGTTGTATTCTTGTTTCTTTCTCTTGAAGATAAGAAGATTTAGGATCCCATGGTTGTATGCCTCTGTCAACCAGTGCAGTTGGAACATTTGTAGGTTCCTGATATGCTGCATTCAAAACATTCATCCTTGAGTCCAACTGAACATGTATAACAAAAATATTCTATAGATGCTTGTGAGATATTGTTTCCACAATGACAGGCAGGATGGACAAACCAATGTATGTCCATGTAGATGGACAACCCAAAATATATAAATGTGGCCACTGGATGTCGCTGCCGTTGGAAAAATGGAATATTTATTTGTATTCCTGTTTTTCCTGAAGCTAGCAGAAACCTTTTTTTCATCATAGCTATGTGCGGAAAGCAAATAATCAATTGTTTTTGGTTTTGTAAATATAAATCGAAACAAGCAAACAAACATTCAGTTGTTTCTTGTACCCATATGCAGTCACAGTCCCATGTTGACTGAAGAAATTGACAATTCTGATTTGAGTCCTGTTTTGATTCTGTCACAGGGGGCACCAGAAGTGACTAAAGTGTCTTTAGACTGGCTCGGACATGAGTTTTATTCTTAAATTAACCATTATTCCTAACTTTTATACAAAACCAATTAAGAAAATGGTCTGTTCTAGTTCAATGAATATTGTACGTGAGATACTGCAAGTGATGAGTTGTAATATAAATATATAATAATAATAATAGTTTAGTGACATCATACTTACAGTAATGTTATTAGAAAACAGAGATAACAATCTCGCTAAATGAAATTGGTGTTTTATTTTATTACAATCACTGCATTCTACATTGATATTACCCAATTACAGTATCTCTCTCTCGATCACACACACACACACACACACACAGCCACACGTATAAACACATTCCCTTCTTGTCTGACATCCAGTGGCTGGATTCCAGATTCCTTTCCCTGACAGTGGAATCAGGGACAAGAGCGCTCTCTGTGGCTTTGTCTCATATTGGGCCAAACATAGAGAGGTTTTAATTAAAGTGGATAACACTCCTGGTCAGGCTCTGCTTTTACACTGATGCTCTATTTACAGTTGTTAACAAAATGGACAAGATATCAAGCACTTTCTACGCTGTAAACCAAGGATGTGGGAAACAGGACTGTATTTTTTTTTTTGCTTTATACTAGGATTCAAGAAGTTACCTCAGGATAATTGCTTTACAAATCAATTTGTTTACAGTTTTTAATCTAATTCCAAGTTTTTCTCCGCAATACTGTGAATGATCCCTGTCTCACACTTTAATTTAGTAGTTTATTAGCATCTGTAGATTTTCATTATTAGATCAACGCAGAAAATCTATTGATGAATTGATTAAAAGCACTCTTGCTTCTTCGAAGACAACACATTGATTTGCACAGCACCTCCATGCACCGCTGTCACTCTGTTTTTACAAACACATTGCCAACAGACCCGTTTTTCATAGTCAGAACGGTTATCGGCAGCACCTTAAGAGATCACATGACATTGGTGGCCCGGTGGACTCTAAATCAAAGTTTTTACTGTCCAAACCAGACAAGCAGAACTAAGCCTAATACCAATTCATTTTGTTTTATCTCTGTGTGTTTCCACAACCTTCACAGCAGAAACTCACAACACCAGCCTTGCGTACTTGTCCCTCTGTAATATCAGTATCAACAACTTAAGGTGCAGCACTCGACACAAGTTGGAATGCTGACACATGAACGTCTTCGTTGTTAAAACATTATGTTGTCAGAGGTGATATAGTCTGAGGCGAAGACTGCAAGCAATCCTACCATTCCTTGGTCACTCAGTTTCTGACTAGACTGGAGAGGCTCGCGCTTCTTTTTCTTCTTTTATTGTTTAATCCTGTCTCAACTTCCTATCATATCAACTTCAAACATTCCGTAAAATGATTTTCATCCGGACCAAGACCACTTCTTTTACTCAGACTAAATTTCGGTGTGTTGTTCAGGATCATGGTCCAATGCGCCTTTCTGTTATTTCCGTACAGACTAGACTGAAAAGTCTCTCAGTCTATTTCCCCATCTCCTTCATCATCTCATTCCCTTAACCTATCTCCACTTTTTTTGACTGAAGTGGATATGATGTTTAGATACAATCAATAAATGTAAGGACATGTTAGAGGATTATGGGGCCAATTTACACAACGTTTGCTCATCGTGACAGCTGGAGGGTAAATCTTGATCAGACGCTAGGTCGAAAACTGATTGTCAACACAGATTATCTGGTAATGTGAGGATTTTATACTCAATCCTAATTGCAGCAATCAATTTTTAGGCTGATATGAGCCACCTTTGATAACATCACATATGTTGTATATGGTCTGACATCAGCACTGCCTCAGTAGTTTGTGATGATTTACACCGGGAGCAAATTGTTCATTGCCATTGCCCCCCCTTTGATTCTTTCACATCATTGGCGTTTCAGAGATCAGGGTCTAGCACTGCTCAGTGTAATGTTTGACTGGGGGTTATTGCCAAGACACAGATGTCAGCGGTGTCTTTGGTCAAGGTGGTTATGAAAATGATATCCTCTAATTTGTCCGTAGGAATTACACCTGTGTTTACGTGGACTGCCTGTGTTGGAGTAAGAACAGATGCTGTAAATATTTGCTCTCATCTCCCAGTGTAACAAACACTGAAAATGTAAACTGCTTGGCAGATGGCTACATCAAAATTCAGAGCAAAGGCATTCCTGTTTGTTTGTTTTGATAAAATTCAATCACCATGGTGGATTGGGTACCTGAAGGTTTACCCTAAACTCTACTACAAAATGACTGGAAATGTAAAAAGGAGTTTGGGTCTAATGTGAAATGATTTTTTAAAATGTGTTCATGATGCAATGTATGGTTATATTTCACCCATTATTTGATTTTGAATTATTTTGCCTTGTCTTTCATTTGGCAAAGTTTCCATATGTACACAAAGGGTATGATAAAAAGAGAAAACAGCAATTCCTCAGGCTTGGAATAGCTAGATATTTTTGATGCATGTCTTTGTTTGCAAACCAATTTCCCCAAAGCCAAAGTGCTTCTGCAAGAAAACAGAAACCATTTCCTTCCAAGTGGTGTTCCATGGATTTATGAGAGGCATGGAGCAATTTATAGCTCAGCTTGACAAAAGGAGAAATGTGTCTGTACAAGCACACAGCTTTACACATTTGATGGAGTCGAGAACGTAAAGGCTTTGGATTGTGAATATTCATTCCAGGGACAGAGGGGGCAATGTATCTGTCTGGTGGACCACTGGGTGGATATCAACTCCCCTTGTTTTATCATCTGTGGTGCATCTTGTCTTGAGGCAGTCTCACCCCCCCCCCCCCCCCCCCCCCCTCTCCCGCTCTCTTTAAGGTTCAGTCGTCGTTCTGAGCCAGAATCGTCTGTGGTAGATGGAAGCGTCCCTATCTGACCCAGATCATCGGAATGAGTTTTCTCACTGCAAGTATTCTGGAGACAATTCCCTGGCCCAGGAATGGAAATAAACCATTGGCTGAAGCATCAGATAAGGGAAGAACAATCAGTCACTGAATGTGTGTAAACATGCATCTGTGTGTATTTGTAAGTGTGTGTGTATGTGTGTGCATGCATTTGCCTGAGAGAGCGTGTCCATGCAGGCCTACATGCAAGTGTGTATATGTGGGCATTTGTCAGTGTGTGATGAAGTACCACAGATCCTATCAGGTCTCTGTTGGGCCTTTGGCTAGGCTGACTGCATCTCCATGGTAATTCTGCCCCCAATGTATGTGTCCTCCCAACAACTGAGAGAAAACTAACAGGAAGGGAGAAGGGGATGAGAGAAAGGCCGCACACACACACACACACACACACACACACACACACACACACACACACTTAGTAGGAAATTGAATACTGAGTGCATGTTAATGTTATCGGATGTTGTGGAGTGCAGGCGATCAAGGCCAGGGGAGTCAGTGGGAGTCCAAGCAGAGTGTATTGTATAGATGAATGTGAGTGTGTGTGTGTGTGTGTGTGTTATCATTGCTGGGAAACCTGGTATCACAAAAGTGTGAACTACGTGAACATTATGTTGAACTTCTACTTCTTAACACATACTGAGAGAAAACTATTTCCCACTAACCACGGGAGATCACATACACACAAATCTATATAAATATATTTCTCTCTCTCTCTCTCTCTCTCTCTCTCTCTCTCTCTCTCATATTTATATTTATGTATATTATGCAACTTAATTAACTACACTCTTTACCAACATGATTTTTGGATACAAATTTCTTTCACACTTTCAAAGTGTGTCTGTTGCTGCCTTTTGACAATGGATGGATTTCAAGTGAAGTTCACAGAGGCAGCTTAAAGTCAAAGTGTGGGTAGCTGGTATTAATCACACATGCTATAAAAGGCTAAACATCCCATATCACAAAAAACACACAGTATATACCCCCCACTCATCCCCTGTGGTATCTGAGTAGCAAAGCAGACAGTTCTGATTTTGACATATCCAACTCTGAAACTTCTGCCAAATTCCTAATAAAATTGAGGATAACTAAATTTTGTTTGGGCTTGTCAAATTACATTAGCAAAATCTCAAAAGTGGTGTGTCTTTCCAAAACAATGTCCTCTGTGCTCTGAATGATTTTTAAATTTTGGAAAGTCAACTGCTTCGAGCAAGGGGATGGATATTTAAACATCTTGGGACATTAACCCATCCCCAGGTATATTTATTAATTTTTAAAACGCATGATTTGGGTGAATTGACCACCTGAGTTCCAGTTGTAACATGTCAGTACTCTGTGTACAGTGTCCTCTGTTTGATTTCAGCTGCATCCATCTCCCTTCTGTTTCCATTCACCCTTTTACGATTCCATCCAGCCTCTCAACTCTGTATCCTGTTCAGGGGTTATTTTTGCTAATGTACCTGAATTTTGTATCAGTAGAATTGCTGCAAGAGACTGGATGGATGTGGGGGCCTCCTCTCTTATTCCAGATTGTTCTGAGCTGAATGGGTAATGTGTGAATGACATTACAAATTACACGTTTTGGAGCCGGGGCCTTATCATGCAGACACAAGAGCAGAGCTACTCCTGAAAAGAGACTCTTTCCACAAAAAAGCTCTCAAACTACTCAGCATGTGCAGATATAATATAGGTTCAATTTAGAGGAACATATCATTATGTCATTTAAAAACCTTGCATCTCCTATTTCACCCATTTTAGAAGTGACAGGAGATCCATAGCACCCACAGATGTCACATGGCATGGTATCAAAGCTTATATAATGTACTACATGGGTCTAGGGCTACATCCACACCGCTATGTTTTAGTCTGAAAACATTGTTTCAAACTAAAATGGTCTCTGTCCAAACAAGCGATTTGGCTCCTTATCACTGTCAATGGGAACATACAAATCACTTGACCTCTCACAAACACTAGGCATGTGCATGCTGCTGTATACAGGAAGGCATGCATGTTAACAGTATTCTTGCAAATAACTCAAACAATAGTTTGTCTCCTAAGCATGTAAAGGCGTCTGTCTCGAAGCTATATACCTAAGCCTTGGCCTAAAAATGGTGTAAATTACCTCATTTCGAGTTGAATAGGAATGTCGGGGCTTGAGGACACTTGGATGACACCACACAAGCACCATGGAGCCATTTTCTGTTGTTTTATTACATCTGAAGATTTGGTCACCAGTTACTTCAGTTATATTTGATTCTGCTCTCACACTTTTTACCCCTGAGACTCCTAAAGTGTTTTGTGGACTCAAACACTTTACCCACCCTTCCATCGGTCATCCTGTGGGTAACACATGTCTTTTCTTAATCTAATGGCAAACCATCTGATATTTGTCAGGATATTTCACCCAGAACTGCAAACGTGAACTGCATTGTCAGAGGATCACCAAGGTCATGAAGATTCACCCTGTGCTCGCCATGAATATATGTAGCTACCAAGTGGCTGCTACCGTGGCTACAAACAAGTTAGCTGTATTATTACATTCTATTTTCCCTCTGTTTAATAAAGAACCCCCCCCCCCCCTCACAAAATGAATCCAAATAAGCTGTGATAACTTTATAAACCATGCACCTTTCTATGTGGTTGGTTGTGGCTACATCTACAGATGTTGAGATCAACTGTGGGTTGACTGAAATGCAGATGTATGCGCACTGTAATTCAGACATCAAACTGACAGCTTGGCAGCTCTAGGTGCTCAACCAACTGTGCTGCTGTCGCAGGTTCAGGCCTGGCTGCCTCGATGCAGCATACTCAAGTGATGTTGAGGAAAGAAAAAAAAAGACAGAGACAAAGAAACAACAAGCACACAGCTGCTGTAAGTGAACAGATCTGATCTGTCTCTGGATATGTCTCCTAAATGTGTCGGTTCAGTTATTAGAATGTAAGCATGTGTGAAAGACACCTCAAGATGTACCATGTCAAGGATTTAATTGCTTATATGCTACACCCTGTGATCTGTGTGTGTGTGTGTGTGTGTGTATGTGTGTTTGCCTGTGTGTATTTGTGTCATCTGTTGCTATTGTACATTCAGCAGCATGACAGTTAAATATGCAGAAGACGTGTCAGGATTTAATTGTTCACACTGTGACGCCCTCCTCTTCAAGCTGATTTGATTCCACTTCAGCTGAAAAAAGTTATTGGATGTGAAGAACTATGTGACACCAGCTAAACTGTAGGACAGCCTCATCTATTCTCTATAACTGAAGAGACGGAGGGTGTCACTTAATCACAATGTTTTCTTTTATTTCCCTCTAAATGCTATGCACTTAGAAAGAAAAGACTGTCTAAGCTTCCACACACATCTGCCCATGTGCATAATAAAGCTTCAATATTTTAAGAGATCTCAGAACAGAGGAAGCAGAGTCTAAGGCAGAAACAGTGGGAAGAACATAAAACACGTCTTCGTTGAGGAAGTATTGATTCCAGACAAATATTGATCATTCATAAACAGTAGGCAATTTGTTAATCTTTTATGGTGTGTGTGTGGTCGAGGTATTACCGACATTGTGGGGACCCATGTCTTCCTTGGTCAAAATCAAGTCCCCAAAACATAAATCATTAAATCTTATGAAGATGTGTTTAAAGTTAGGTTAAAGTTTTGTTTAGGTTAAGGTTGGCTAGTAGTAAATCAAGTAAGTCTTGGGAGGATATCTCTAGATGATTAACTTTTGAGCTTACCAGTAGAGGGTCAGAATGTGGGAGACGACATCTATGCAGCAGAGAACTGAATGCACACAGTGAAAGTGATATATAAGAAGTTGATGCCGAATAATGCCTGCCTGCTGAAGATGGTAAAATCTTTTTGGATGGCCACAGACCACAAGCCATCAATGCTGCAGACAGTCATGCACACCCCCTCCATAAAAGGGATGGCATCCCCACTCATCCCTCTACTTCATAAATATCTTTACATGTGCCGACAACAACATTAGTCATTCTGTGTTTACAGGACTGTTGCAGCATTCTTAGTGTTTATTTTTGTCCATTCAAATACTGTGTTACCACCAAGGCTTAGGCTGTATTGACCTTGGTTTCTTTTAGTGGATCTAATCCCACATGCTCTGGCCTCTCCAGGCTTCTTTCCTGCTTTTAAATGCCAGAAATCCATCATTGACAAAAGGCCTAAAACTCTACATAAAGATTTATTGCATCAAAATGTTGATAATTGGGGTCAAGGCAGCAGTCCTTCATACCGAGCCTCTAGGTTTAATAGTATTGCAAATAAATGTTAGGATGTGTTCTGAGTAACAAATAAGTGGATTTTACATCTTTTTAAAAATCTCACATCTACCACGTCTGTCTGCCTGTCCACCACATCATTCAGTTTGTCTCTCTGAGTCTTTCACTCTGTCTTCAACCAACACGCCTACACACAGACGCACACACAGACATGCACACAACCCTACCTTTAGGGTGTGTGATGCATGCAGTCAGGCCTGATAAATGAAAGTGTCTAGAAAGAGGAATGAGTTGGTGCCTTGACCTCCCTCCTGGCATGGGCATCCTTCTCCAGACTGCTTTATCGGCTGACAAATGGTCACAATGGCGCACACATCACTCCCTAAAACTTGTGCACTTCTAAGGTAGCCCACCAAATATTAAAGCCACAAACTTAAAAAAAAAAACTGAACCCAAACAGTGAAAGTATAGGTGTGAACTGAACGTGTACATACTTCAGTCTTTTCAACTCAGTCTGATTAACCCCCCCCAGCTAAAACTCAGATTTGGAAAGGTTCCATTACTCCTTTCTGGCCTCATTAGTAAATTAGAGGCTATCTGAGGTATTAGCTGTGTCCCAATTCAGGGGCCGCATCCTTTAGAGGCTGTATTTGAAGACTGATTGCGTCACAGTGGTGCGGCTTGGATGGCCCAAGTCAAAGGCTCTGTCTAATTCGTCCTTTCATCCCTGTGCAACGAAGGCTCCAACAGGGTGATTTTTCTTGGGGTCAACCTATCCCAGGATTCATTGTGTCTTAGGTGAACTGTTTTTCTAAGAGATAATGGCTGCGGCAAGTGACGAGACATTTGATTCTTATGCTTGTAAGTGTATCAGGCTTCGACTCAACTGAACAGCTAATGGTACACATGTTAAAGTAGGGTTGGTTATTTGCAACTTGTCATCTCATTCATAATAAATACAAAATAAATAAAAATACATGAATAAAAAAAGATTGTAATAAACACGACCAATCATTTCATGTGGACTGAACCTCTCAGATTTAGGCCTTTATGGTCTGTAGACTGCATCCTCTGATAGGGACACAGTAGTTATTACAAAACTTTAGTGTGTGTATGTGTCTGTGTGTGAATACCCATGTGAGTTGGTGCCTGTGTATTATCTATCTGTTTTTCAAGGGCATATAAAACTATAATTCCAGGAAGCTCGTCAAATATTCAAATATCATGCACTAGGAAAACAGCCACACTGATGTGCACTCTCTTGTTGTGTCCTGCGTCGCAAAGTCTCTTTGAAGATCTGTCTCTCTAGGTGAGTCAGCTGTGGTGGAGTCATAAGTTACATTTGAGTAAGAGAGGGGGGGGGGAGAGCAGAGAGTAAAGAACAACAAAGGGCCCATTAATTATCAAAGTATCAGTGAAATAACAATGACCATGTTTCTACAGAGAATGGTGGTCGTGTATATATTACATGACGAGTGTGATAACAAAAAATGAATCACAGTAACAAAGGCAGTTTTTCTTTTTATTTCTACCTGATTTGAAAGAAATAAGGAGGAGAGACAACAGTTTGAGACTTCAGAGATATAAGCCAGAGACATTAAATGTATTGAAAAGAATGTTATCATTGGATTGTAGGTGCTGTGTCTCTGACCAGCACCAAACTTGTCTTTAAATTATCTTTTCTTTCTCCGACACAATCAGTGCAGTAAGTAGCCAGTGCAGTTTTCCTGGCCTTATAATGGCAGCCCAAGTAGTTCTGTTTCCAAAGGGCCATTGCAATGCTGCATTCACACCAAACACAAAGCCAATTTTCCCTGAGATTACACACATAGTAAAAGCGAAATGACAGGACATTCTTATTTTTTGCTTCACTTGCCTGAGTTAAAATAGGGCAAACTTGAGCAAGACATTCATATAATGCACACGATGCAATGTCACAAAAGCTAATCAGCGGCCACTGGTCAGCCTCGGGCAGAGCTGGAAACGCCATGCAGACGCAGCCCCTGGAAAAGACGGTGAAATTCCTTGTGCTTTGTGCATTTCCGGATAATCTGACAACAGCACTGGCTTCCCTGGGATTTCCACAACAGGTACAAAGCAGCAATTGTAGGCACTTTAGCCAGAAGTCCATCTCTCCTCTTTATCTGAGGAGAATCCTCTCAGGTTGTTTACTGGCATTGGTCGAATGAATGCCATCAGTAAACACAAATGATCCTGTGGCCAAACTCGTGCGAGTAACTCAATGTGAAACTCATGGACATGTGGTTGTCTGCCTGTCAGGTGTGTTTACTGTTGGGCTTACTTTGAAGAACGGTTTAAGGGACTGAAGAGAAGAGAAGTGGAAAAACTATCTAAATAGGAATTTAAACACACTGCTAATTAGCACCTCTGCCAGCAACCTCGCCCTAGGCTAGAGCTTTTCATTGAAGTAAATTCTATGTAGATTAAAAAGGTAATTAAATGTTGGGAACAGTTTAGCACAGGTGATGAAAACACCCCCCCCCCCCCTCCACACACACACACACCATCTCCTGACCTGTACAACAGTCAGACAGCAGAGAGAAGAGTTTTACTATTCATAGTAAACTATGCTCTATAAAGTTCTATTGTTACTCATGTCCCAATAAAGCCTTGTTTTCCTCCTGAGACACAAACACAGCATGCGTAGTGTGACACACACACACACGCACACCAATAAATGTATTGTTATGTCACTATGTTGGCCATCTGGGTCATTCTTTTTGTACGGTCACATAAAGGTCCTTGTAAACAGTAAATTTATGTCTGACTAAAGAAGTGCGTGCACACACACACACACCATATTTCAGGGAAAACCAGCTAATAATTAATTTCTCTGGGGTTATGAGAGACAATGAAAAATCTTTGCTTTCACATTAGGTCAAAGTTCACAATAGCTCCACTGTGATGCAGCAAATTTGCTCCTCTTACATTTAGTGTATGGTTTGATGTAGGGCAGCAACTAACAGTCTTTTTTTCATTGTCACACAATCTAATTATTAGTTTTCCAATAATTCTTTCCATCTTTAAAATGTCAGAAAATAGTTAAGAAATGCTCATCATGATTTCCCATTAACATTTCAAAACCAAAAGATATTCAATTTATGGTAATATGAAACATCCTCCGATATGAGAAATTGGATCCAGAGAATATGAGGCATCAATGGATAGTAATTTGAGTTAAATCATTTTTAAATACATTTTCTGACAATCAAATTTTCAATCATTTGACAAGTCATTTCATCTCTAGTTTAAAGCAACCCATTGCAAATACTTGGAAACAGCACCTCGGTATCTGTCTCAATAGCTTTAATTAATATGCATTATTTTCAGTCCAAATGTTAATACTAACTAGAGGTGACACGCTTTCCAAATTATCTTAAATAAATCACAAATCAAAGGAGCCTATTCATTGTCTTTTTTTTGTCTCATTTTAGTTTAATCACTCACCTCTCGTTGGTTCCAGTCTCCCAGGCCTCATATTTTATACCAGAAACACTAATATGTTCAATGACTTGATTTCTCATGTCATTAGTCTGAATCTGGGGATCTTACCTGGGTTTTAGCGAAGGAAGAAAATTAAAAGAACCACCATGAATGTTGATCATCTATGGCTTATTCTGACCTTTGGCTTTAATTTGGAATGGATTCATTCTTTCAAGCACTAGACATAGTTCATACACACATTTTTATTGAAACCATAATTTCTATAACTTTAGTGCAGGCTTTGGTTGCCCACAGGTAACAGAACACACTGACCCCAACCCAGAGGCTATATCCTCTTTTTAATTGATCTGAATTGTACTGTTTTGTCAGGTCAGTGTTGAGAAACTAAATGTTAAGAAATAAATATCCTCTCATACCCTCCTATCCTCCCAATATGCAAAGTGTAAGTTTCATTTATTAGAATGGATACAAGTAGTTTCCCACCTCCAGGTTCCCTGACATAAAAGGTTTGAGTAGCAGAGGGAGGAGAGCAGGAAGAGAGGAGGAGAGGAGCGGAAATGGTATGCCTCGTGGCGAATGATGTAATTTAACCCCAGCCACGCAACTCTCTTATCTGTGAGAAATCTGTCACATGGCACAACAAAATACACACACGCCCATACACACATTCCAGGAAAGATACGGAATAAATCCAATTGAACACTTTTCCCCAGTCTATTACTCTGACTGGAAGGGTGGAAGAGTGGAAGTGGGGAGGCCACATGGGCACTCACACACGCACGCACAAATGCAACTGCAAGCACACACTCACATACGCACAGATGCAAACTGCACAGACACACGCACACACAAACACTGAGGAGGGGATGGCAGAGTGGCCGGCAGCCGTCATGGGAGAGTGGGCTGTCATTTGGAGTGAGTCAGGGGCCCCGGCAAAAGAGATAGCGCTGAAGGAAGAGTAAGGGCAATTGGCAGTGGGGAAGAGGGCAAGAACTAAAAAGCAAGTGACTTGGGAGAAGAAAAAAAAAGACTGTGTAAGAAAACATGTTTTACTTGGACAATAGTAGAGATACTTAGAGGACTGGGTTTGGAGACAGAGCTGCGAACGGAGACGAGGATCAAAGGGAGAAGAAAGACGAGGGAAGTGGTAAAAGATCAAAATAGGGGGGGAAAACTAAATTGATGGGTTGACAAACGGGTGACTCACCGAGACACTTCCACATTGGTATATACACTTTAGGGTGTTGGATATTCAGCGTGATGCATTAGCTGACTGCTGAGCTACAAAAGTAGTATCAAAACCCTCAGGAGTGGGGAATTGAAAAGTCATTGCAGACTGAACAGAACAGGTACAAAATATCCAGGACACTTCAAATAAAATGTATTGTGAAAATGGTTTCTACCATTCAATCACACTCTACGACCTGTGGCAGTCAGTATACTACTCACTTAAACATGGGATTGATTACGTCACAGAGACAGACTCACTACTCTTGGACTGATAATAGACTGAGGACAAATAGTTGTTTATGTGGTATTGGTTGTACATGTGTACAACTAGATGTGTACAACATGTGTACAACTGTGGCAACTAGACACCAGTCATCCAAAAGGCTTCTTCAGTTCTAACTAACTAGTTCAGGTATAGCTCTGTGGGTCATTTCCTTCCCTGAGTCATTATTGTAAACAGGCAGGTTGTTGAACCCCAGTGGGGTCCCCTGAGTCAATGTGTGTTTGGCTGTTGACACATGTAAACGTGTGAGTCATTAGGGTGTGCATGGGTACTAAGCTTTGGTAATCTTATGATTAGTGATTTGTTTTTTCAGGGTTAACGAAGATGGCTTCTTTAACTCTTCCTTTAAACTTCCTGTCGTCTCTGGCCATGAGCTTGGTGGTCGTGGAGAGAAAATTCCCCCAAAAAGCGGAAAACGATTCTTCTTCTACTTATGCCTAGATACTGTATACGTCCGTTTGATTTAGATAAGATATTTGCCTGGTGACCTTTATAAGTGACATGTTTATGGTTTGACCGTCACACCAGATACAATACCAATCAATGATTAATTCTCTATATCTGTTATTAAGGTTGCAAACAATGGTTCCCAAGGTCAACCAGCATCGACGTGTTTTAATTTTGTGGTTCTGACAACTCAGTGAACTAACACTGAGAGGTTACAGCTGTGGGAAGCTGCAGCCTAAATTTATAATTCCAGCCGGTGAGACAGAGAGTTGCCAGCTTCAGTTAAATTAAATGAGTTGAAATGTGGCCCTCTGGTTAACAGTGAATGTCACTTTGAGGAAAATAACACAGTGAGTCATCATGACATTCATGTGAGAGTTATTGTAACTTTTATTACACTTTATTAACATTTAGAAGTTCAGCTGTGTCTTTCACATTACTACCATCTTGGTCTCGGCACACGCAGGTGTCTGTTGTGGTTAATTCGACTTCAGCTCAGGTCAAGGTGGGAAAAAGTGAAGCTGAAAATAGATGAGGTCATGACACCCCATAAACCAATAGGAATGGAGAGGTGGAATCACTGTCACGCTAACTTGTGATATGTATATAAGTTGCAACAAAACTGAAATGAGGGTCAGACAAAGGCAAGTGAGGCACAGTCTGTCATTTATGTGTCAGGGATAAGGACTATCTTTTAGTTGGCTGAGACATCCCACACAACACATTAACAAAATGAAAACACAAATGCAAACGTGACAACACAACTAGTAAAACCAACGGAAAAACAACCTTAATGGAAGTGAGCGACAACGGATGTTGACATTAAAAAGAGCAGAGTTACTTCCTACAGTCAGGTGAGCCATTGTTTGTAAAAAAACAGCTCAGGCCAGTTGTGTTGCGGTAAAGATGCTTGGTGTGCCTAACGATTTAAATAGATATGTTTGTGTTCTTCCTTTTTTGGCGCTCAAATAGACAAGCATCATATTTCAGGTGGCAACCAGCCACCAAACTAAGGTTTTTACAAACGACGGTGTACTTGATCAAAGTAAGAAACTCTGTTTGTTTCATTGTTAAAATGTTTTGTCCCTCACTTCAACAGTTGTGTTTTGGCCTTACGGGTTGTGTTGGGGCTTTTGCGTTCATGTTTTCCATTAAGGAGCTTGTGTTAGGTGTCTTAGACAGCGTTAACTTTACTTTGTTCTTTTCAGTCTAATCAAGAAACAAAACAATCCACTTATCCACCTTAACACATTCCATGAACGAAAGAGTAGCATGAAGAACAAAATTCTAACTCACCTTCCCCTTTCACATGAATAAAACAACATGAATACAGATGTGATCATTGGTTCCGACACTTTAAACAAAGCTGATTCGTGCGCTGAAGTGTTTACATCATGTCTCACTAACTTGAAGTTTGCAGTAGTTCTGAAAGTTGAAAGTGATTTTACCCCCACCACCTTCTGTTGTAATGAAACAGTCTTACCTCTTACGGAACTCTGAGCTGCGTTTTTGTCAGCTTAACTGAGCTGACAAAAGCCTTCAAATGGAAACTATGAGAGTATGGACATTTGTTTGTGCTGTATGTGTTGGCTTGGCTGTGTGTTTTTGTGTACAGCAATTGCATTCAAGTATGTACAGGAAAGTGTTATCTCAGCGTTATGCTATCTCATTGTTTTTTTGCGCTTAGATCTAAAATAGACAATGACCTTTTCGTTTATAAAAGCCGGGGCCGTTGTGGATTTCTGACTTCAAATGATGGTTTAGACACAAAGCCTTAAGCAACTTACTGATGCAGACGCCGCAGTTCACTCGACTTAGCCGCCGTAACTGTGAGTAAACACTGTGAAATTGTATGCGGTTTCTCTCTCTGTGTAGGGATGTTTGTGCAAAGCCCTTTGGAGACTGAACCGACACATCCTGCTTCTCTATGTCAGAGACGTACAGCCAACACAAATACATACAAATCTACCCTGACAAAGATAAAACAAATAATAAATAATAAAAGAAAGATGTTGGATAAAAGTGAGTGAGAGAGCGGAACATCAAAGAGAAGATAAAGGAGATGGACCTGTCTCTTTGAGCTGCACTGAATCCTCTGTTTCAGATGTGCAGAATTACAGATCGCAGGTCAAACACAATATCATCCTCTCTGACGTCAAACTTGAAGTGATGAACAAAAGCACATATGTTTCCACGGTATTCATCCATCTCAGAGCTATTGAAAGATTCTGGTCTGGTTTAACGACTTCAACCTCTCAGCATCAACAAAACCTTCAACGAGACAGGGCTCTGGATGCAATCTTTGGTGTTACAGTTGTATTTACTCACAATCCACCCCAACCACCATCCTGTGACTCCAAAGCCATTGATGACTTCAATACTTCATTCAAAAAACATGAAAAAAAACCCCTCACCTTAAAATGAATTCCTTCGAAAGACGTTCTGTATGGAAAATGTTGCCATGATGTCAACAAGTCAATGGAAAAATTGATTTCATAAACTGGCACTAGTGATGGTTGAGGCATTAGAAGTGTGTAGAAATGGTAATATTTGTATGTTATTTCATCATTGGGGCGGATGGTAGTAAAGAGTGAGATCCACTAATCAGAAGGTTGGTGGTTCGATCGTCCATTCCATAAATCTAAATTGGGCAAGACACTGAACTCTAAATTGGCCGCGATTGGCTGTGATGTCAGTGTGTGAATGGCATGATAAGAGTGATAGACAAGCGCTACTGGCTATATGCTCAGAAGCCTCTTCCAACAGCTACAATCAACTAAAAATAATTTGCAGCGGATCACTTGAAACCCAGTACGTATCTATACCCACTTTTACTGGAAAAGAGACATGGCTGACCCTGGATCGGTCACCAGACTATCACAAGGCTAACACACACACACACACACACAGACAGAGAACGTTCATGTTCACACCTGAGCAAGTGTCCAATTCCCTTAACATGCATGTGTTTCATCGAAACACCTGCAGGACACCAAAGAAAGACACAAGGAGACCATGCAAATTATTCTTTGAGGTGGGGGTGACCACAGAGCCTCTGTTTGTCATTGTCCCTCAATAGGAACACATGTACAAATAAATGCTAAATGGTTATTTTTGGACAAAAGCATTAAATCAATATGAGAACAGAATTTAGGATGGTATACTTCAACAGGAACAGCATTGTATGATTTTACAGAATTTCTTACGTGCAAATATTGTCAATAAATTATGACGACTTTCAGAGAAAAAGTCTTCTATGGATTCTGAAACACAACTGTGGTCCAACCCAGAGGTCAGCTGAAGGTTTATCCGGTCAAATGAAGACGTATTTGTTCTGTTAAACATCCGTGCAGCAGACAGCTGTATCGACGCTGCACAGCAGAGATTATGCTGAAAAGAAGGGCGGAGAGGGGAAGGGGGATGAGAGACAAAAAAAAAAAAAAGAACAGGCGATGGAGAGCGGGAAAGAGCAAAGGACTCAAGAACTGTACGGATAACAAATGTGACATTGCTGCCGAGGAGAAAAAAAGGCTTGTCTGAGTAATGGAGAGAGAGAGAGAGGGAGGAAGGGAGGGACGAGGAGAGGCAGAGACGAGAGACAGATATAAGAGGTCAAAATGGTGGATTAGAAAAAAAAAGAAGAACAGAGTTACTTGACAAGCAGACCGTAGTGTATCTAAAGGAGTATCCCTTCCGGGCAGCAGTTTGTAGTTATCATTGTTACCTTCTTACCCCCGGCTGTCCTTTTGTCCCATCCCATCTTCCTACAGTCTCTCCCCCAATCAGCATCCTCCCTTCCTCTCTCGTCAGCCCCCTCTCATTTCCTTTTGCCTCATTCCGCTTCATCTTGCCGTTTCTCTTCTAATGTTATCTTCAATCCCTGTTTAAGGTTTCAAGATGACATTGGTGCTGCTTACTCATTAGTGCCATCCTCCAGTGAACTGCATATATGACCTGACATCCATGCACACGCACACTGGGCAGACGGACCAAATAAGATGAATGACAAGTGCCATAAGTGGTTCCAAGAAGAGCTCTCGTGAATATCAAAGGACCTTGTGGAGAGGACAGACTGACCCTTCTTTGTGCATCCACTGTGCCATCAATCCTGCCGACATCCTACCATTGATATTCATATTTCCAGCCTATGTTTCACCCATGATTAAAAGTAAGCAGTTTTATATGTTGGAGTGTGTTTGCATATGGGTGTGTGTGTTATGAGCATCTATAATTGTGTTTGTTTTATTCTATGCATATACGTGCATCATGCTGTGGAGATACAGATTCGGTTGACCAGAACCAGACTGGGCTGTCTCAATTCAAAGGGTAGGTTGGGGATGCTTCATTCGTTTCTCCAGCGGGGTCTCATGATATAAGTACCAACATATCACATACTGCATGTCATAATGTTGGTTATGTAATATGTCTTACTAATACTTCTTTGATGTAATACATCCATCCATTATGTCTACCTCTTATCATTTTTAAGGGGCATGGTGGGAGCTGGAGCCAATCCCAGCTGACATTGGGATGAGAGGTGGGCCAACAACCAGAGACAAACAACCATTCGCACACACATATGGACATTTTAGAGGCTCCAATTAATCTAAGCCCGGTCTGTCTGTTTGGATTGTGGGAGGAAGCTGGAGGAGCTGGAGGAAACCCACACAGACACAGGGAGAACATGCAGACATCCCACAGAAAGGCCTCGACCGAGGGACCTTCTTGCTGTGAGGCACAACATACGACCATGCTCCCATGAAGCAATACATATTCATTAATTAATTTAATGAAGCGAATAAAACGAGGAGCACAAGAACAGTGGCCAGACCAGTCTGTAAAGAGTAAGAGAAAATAGATAGTAATGCTTATTATTATAGGTTGGACAGAACAAGCATTATCATGTTAATGAGAATCATCCACAGTGGAAAAAAAACATTTGTTGCAGTCCACAAATAGGCTCAACCTCGTCAAGGTTTTTAATGTATGACTAATGATAATCCAATGATGTAATAGTATAACTGTCTGGGGGCCTGTTTTATATGTGTAATCATGTATAATTAAGTACTTTTACATTTAAAATTATAAGTACATTTTCTATACAATCAAAACTGATATTTAGAGAGATTGTATCATTTTGAATATGTGGTTTAAAAAAAGTATCAAATTGTCTTTTTGACCACATTAGTGTTGAGTATGTACAATATATAAACAAAATGATACAGTGTCTAAATACTAATCAGTTCCATTTATTCTTGGTGTGAAAATATTTTCTGTATCAGACAGTGACTTATAAACATGGATGCATTCTGGTATTGAGACTTCATCACCCAGTGCAAGGTGTTAATAAAGCATGTGCACACACACACACGCGCACACACGCTGGCATTCTGACTCCATCCCTGGGCACAGCACATAAATCTTCTCTAATAACAGCAGTGGCATTTCAGCAACAATAGGGATTACACACAACCACCGTCGAATGGCCTACCAGCCAGAACACACACACACACACACACACACACACATACACACACACAAACACTCACTCAAGACACACAATAAGTTCCTCAAGTTCCACTAGAAGAAGAGGGACTCAGGGAGAAAATGAGTGAGACAGAAAGAAAGAGGGAGAGAAAACTTTCCCTTGATTCCTCTTGTTTCCTCTTGTCAGACCATATTCACACAGTGCAGCCTTCATACTGGATAAGAAGGTGTCATCTGTCAGGCTTTTATTTTGTAGTAATCCAAATGGATGGATTCATTTTGAGTTTCTGCCACCGTGATGTGTTTATATGGTATATGCATATAAGACCTTATCAGTTAAGATTGAAACTGGTCAGGCTTTACACTGAATAGCAGAAACTCAAAAATGCCTCAATAGATCAGATTTGATTCGAGGCATTTGGAATTTAATGGAATTTACATTTTACCCATACAGACTCAATGTGTCTGCACACAGCTGTTAGTGACTTTTTCAGTGTCCAAGGAAAGGACAAGCTCCACTATCCTCTAAGATGCTGTTACAAGCCAAGATAATGTGAAACTCTATATTCAGATGAGATGTGACTCACCAGCATGTTTAAAACTTTTTCTGAGTTCTGCTCACATTTATACATCTCACGTACGTAACTGTGTGTACATCTGCAGATGCTGATTTAAACTTAAACGTACAATATGTAAGTTCATCCACTAGGGGTTTCTTAATCAAAACAATAACAAAAGACCTAGTTTGACGACGTTGTGATGCGGCAAGGGATCATGGGAGTTGTTGTCTTCACCATCGTGCCGATAAAAATCTACCCGACACAAGGGGCGCAAATCATGTTCAAGGATGAAGTCATGGGTTTGGTTTTATTCACGTTACGCAGGAAACGGCAACAAATAATTGTGATCAATGATCAACACAAACAGTGGAAGGAAAAAACAGCTGACTGGCTAACAGGCTAGCGGTGTGTTTTTCGTGAGTCATATGTTGTTTGCCCCAGATGTTATAGCAGTTAAAAGGCGACCAAAATGAAATGTCTGTTCGAACATTGTTGGAAATATAGTGAAGTACACAAGTCAACAAAATGTTATATCTTACCAGGAGTTGCTATCACAAAAACATTGGAAGGGTAAAAGTAGATCAAACAGGCCAATGAACATGGTCAGATAATCATAAAAAGCTATAATCAATCTGACACTTCATTATAATTACCTTCTATTGCTGCTACTGTACTGTTGCTTTTGTCTGTGTACAGACAAAAATTATCAATGCTAAAGCTTGAATATGTGAAACTGCTGGATTTTCATCTGTTTGAGTAAAAATTTTGCTTTTTATTGCTTTTCTCTCTTCTAAATACATTTCTAAAACATGTGCGCATGTTAAAAGCCTAATATAATATGATTTGTCATGGCCCGGCTCACAGGTCATGACAAATACGTAGATGGACACAATGGAGGAACAACTACAAGGTGCATCATGTATTCAAAATGAATTTATTTTATTTTTTTAAAAGGCATCTAGTTTATATAGAAAATACCTGAGAAGTTATATCTATTCTTCACGCATCTGGATTGTGTTTATTGTCAGTATGTAAAATATTATATTCTTTTACAAGCCACATTTCCATGTTAACAAAAAACTTCGAATTTACAGTTGTTACAATGAAAACCCAAGTACGTAGAAATGTGTGTGTGTGTGTGTGTGTGTAAGTGCTCCTCAAGGTCCTCAGACAGCTGCGTGTATTGGATGTAACAGCCCACGAGAACCTTTCACTTCCAAACAGTTCTGCTTGTTGATGACAGCACTCCAGTGAACACGAAGGAGCAGACGCTCATTTCAACTTCAGCTGTCGGTAATTCAGCTGAAGTAATGCATTTACGTCAGTGGATATCAATAGGCTGAGTGAGATTCCAGTTTGGAATCAATATAGAAAAAGGCCTGCTCCAGTGATTAAAATACAGACTTCACTTTTCTGTGACATACTGTACATGAATCAACAGATATGAACACACATTTGTATGAGTGCAAAAACAAATGTTACTTAACCCTTTGAACTCCATGGTCCATCAGTGTCTACAGTGGAGGTTTTACTCCACTGTAGGCATGTCTGTGTGATGTCTTTTCTCTGAGGATCTTCAAATGCTTTACAGCTCTACCATATCTCTGTATCCTAACCGTTGAGTCAATTTTCATTAAAAGTGACAAAAGTACAGACAATGTGTCATGAATATAAAAAAAAAAAACAACACATACATTTTTCATGAAATGTATCCACATAAACATGTACAGTTTTGGGAAGAAATGTGGAATTAAGAACCTCAAACCAATATTGTGTGTGAGCAGATCTGAGTGGACTCTGTTTTCAGAGGGTTAAAGTGTTAACAGCGTTGAGAATAGCAGCCCAGGAGCTGGAGGAGATGTCTTCCTTAAATCAACTGTTTCCCCCTGGCAACTGCTGAGTGTGAGGAAAAAAGGAATGTGTTCTGACCTAATACGCCCACAGCCGGGTCTGCTGCGACAACAATGTGTCCCACAATCATATTCTAATGAGAAACGGTGAATGGGAGTTTCTGATGCGTCGCCACAAATAATTGAAATTTGTCAGGTAGTTTGTGAGCCGAGTTACGCTATTCATCACTGTCATGCCGTCTCAATCTCCATCTGGCGTTCTGGAGTTAAGATACGAATGCAAACCGTCGTGCTGCAGCAAATCCACACTAACGTCACTTTGAGCAGCTGTATTGATTTCTGTGTTGCACGGCAAACTGCTGATGACACACTCTTCATCACCACAGTGCAGAAGAGCAAAAAGACAAATAAGCATAGCCTCCTCCAGCTGAGTCAAACTGCTCAAATCATCACTGATGTGTTTTGTCACTGTGCATTAATTCTATGATTTTAAGAATTAATTATCCATATTTTCAAGCTTACACAACACTCTGGTCAGTCACTAGGCCCAATCCTGCAGAGGGATGTGTGCCTAAAGATGGACGACATGACTCCTACCAAAAATAAAGCCGAATCATCTCAATCACTTCCTGTTGGCTGGTTTGCAGTATAGGTTTTAAACGTTTGAAAATAGTCTAAATGCGAGTGAAATTAACTTTTCTTGAAGTTGGTTTCTCTAATTTTAGATAGTTGTAATCACAATGATGTATGATTACATTTTTCATTTTGCTTATTTGACACACGTAAAAATGGGACGGAACTTAATGATTGACAGCTGAGACTGACTCGCAACATTTGGTGGAGGTGTGACCTCTGTACTACAGCTCCTTCAGTCTCAAAATTCACACTTGAGATCAGATAAGTTTAGAAGATCAGAGATAGGATGCGGCTTGACAAGCGAGCGACTGTCAGGTGGTGTTGAACAGTCGCGGGGGTTTGTAGCGGAGGGTGAGTTTTCTGGGATACTGAAACAATATCTTGAAAGGACACTATGATGCCTCCTCTCCTCCTGGCTAAAACTTGAGGTCACGACTAAGACCAAACAACAAATAACCCAAAAAATATCTTCATCGGTTGTTCTGTCAGATTGCATATTTGATCACTTCTTCCAACCAATGCTTTGCTGGATACTTTATAATTACAGCATACTGGTGTTTATAGTTTGTAATTATTTGCATGCCATTACATCAACTTTATGGGGAAATAATTAGGTGTCTTAGTCATAAACCCCAAAACCTTCTGCCAAGCTCGAACGTAATGCAACTGCTGTTGCTGATTGATCTGTCGCTGTAGCACTTACAGTTAGATACCTCAGCTCACAGAACTCCTGCCACGCTGAGAGTCGCTGCACAGCCATTACTTAATGTGTGAGGATCCGCAACAGGCGATGGAGATGCACCAGGAGTGTCAGTGTAGCCCAGAAGAGTGATTTCCACATATCACAACTCAAGGCGCTCCCCTATAATTACAGCTATTGATAAGAAGCAGCCTCGCACTTACTCATAATTACTAGTCTCTCTGCTAGGTAACAGCTGTTGTAGCTGACAATGCCAGGATTATAAAATGGGATTTGGTGTAACTCAGAAAGTGAGAGGAGGAAAAGAAGATATGAAAGAAGTGAAGAGAGGACGTGTAACCTTAAAGATAGACAGATGGTGTATTAACATCATTCATTAGCACTGCTAATCAGCACTCTGATATGGCTACATTAATCTCCTCTACCACATTTTATGGTTATTTGCTGCAAAATGCGTTTGCATTGAATTTAAATGCATATTTATGTCTATGTCTAGGACCATAGAGCATGAAAGCTGCTTTCAGACACGCACTGAACTCTGAAGATCCTCCAGAATGTCTGCGGAGGTGGTGTTTGTGTGAACGCAAATGTCAGAGTAAGTAGTTTCTGCAGACTTTCTTTTCCCGGCCTCCTGGTACAAAGCACAGAAACTCCAAAGGAACCAATGTGAAAATACATCAGGAGATCCTTCAAAGGATTAACGGCAAGTGAGAGGGGGGCTGAGGACACTTCTAAGATGTGACAGATGAAAAAAAATAAGAATAATAATCTCCATACACGTATGAAGACAACTAGATGTTGAGAGTTTGTGGTGAGAAGAGCCGATGCCGTTGTCGATGTGCTGTAAACAAAATCACGTGACCTCCGCAGCGGAGTTAAGACATTACATCCTGCCTCCGCCTGCTGCAACCCCTCCCCCCCCTCAACTGAATCCTTCGGATAATTTGTTTTTGTTGTGAATGAGTCCAAGCAGAGAATCTGAGGACATGTCTGAAAACGGCGTAATAGACTTTCATTGATATGTAAAAGTGGATCACTAACATTTGGATGATATAGCTGTGAACTCTGCTCCACTGAAGCCAAATCTTTTTCTATCTGCTCCACCACATGGAGTAAAAGAGAGTCACATCCTTTGGTCTTAAACAGTGCTGTCCAGTAACACAGTATTGAGTACAGAATAATATATCTTGCACCTTTTATGGAGACAGGCAGTAAACACAAAGGCCTTCAGCTTTGTGAATAGTGTCTTATACTGTCTTATTCACATGTTATGTGCTGTCGAGATAGTCATTGATAAGCCTGGATTTTGTGAACAGAATATCTTCACACTTTTGCTGTGCTGCCACATACTGTCACCAGGTCAGCTAAAAGCTAATTATGGGATTGCTATTATACTGAAAATGATACCTACTGAAGGTGTACTGTATCTTTGAAGTTCTCTAATGATTCATATGATGGAGCTGAGTCAAACAAGCTTATCAGTGGCATGTGGTGAATTTTACACATGGGCAAGCACATTCAAATAAACAGATGTCTAACTGATGTCTGCCTTAACTGTAACTGGTTATTAACTTTGTATGAAGATGGACAACATGACAGCTCCCTAGAGGTGAAGCCAAAGCGTTGACAACCCCACCTCCTCCATGTAAACAGATGGGACATGGGGCAAATTATAGAGTCAAAATAATAAATCCTAGTGTTAATTTTTCATGTAAATTTGGTTTTATTTAGCTATTAACTAATCACGACTTGTGATTGGTTGAGCCCGGCTCCAAATGTCATAATAGCTGCAAGATGCCAACATTCATATTCAGTATATTTTGGCTTCATTCCTTGATAGTCGAAGGAAGCGTCTACAGTCCTGACAGCACACAACTGATACCTAATAGTGTAACAAGCTTCTTTCAATGCTAAGTAATAAATTAAGTGATTTAGCTACTGTTTAAATCAGTAATATGTTATTGTAATCGATTAGAGTTTTCATGTTTTACTTTTGAATGAGAAGTGACTAGGAGAAGAACAAGAGTTCTGTTTTTTATTTATGCTGTTGTTTATTAAAGGTGGTGGGACAATGACAGCAAACAGAGAAGGGGGGAGAGAGAGAGATCAACAGTCAGAAACACAGAGGAATCCAGCCCACCTTAGAGGAACATAGGAACTGTTAGAGCGAGCACCAGGGAGGTGCAAGGGACTGCTCTGCTGGGATGCAGAAACAGATTGTTTACAGGAAGGATGAGGCTCGTTTTTTTGTTTTTCTTTAATTCACTTGTTCTTGCTTGGAAAATAATATTTGCTGTGAAGCATCAGGGAAAAACTGGCACGGGAAAACATGTTTTTTTCCAGCTGCCTTTCATTGTAAAGAAGCAATGGTGAAGATGTGGGAAGATAAGACGCACCTTTTCTACAATATGATTTGTTGCGGAGGATATTTCTCTTTTACTCCGTCTACCTAACTGTCTGGCTCTCTTTGTCTGCAGGGTTGTTTCTTTTCCTCCCTTTTCTTGTCTGCTATCTCTTAAACACCTTGTCCTAACAATACCCTCATGTCAGAGCAGATATGCAGGTCCCACTGTGTGTAATCAAAGGGCGAGAAGAGTTTGAGTCTGCGTGTCAGGGTGTGACAGAAGGTGTGCGAGTGAGGAAAAAAAACAACATCCAAAAACTACATAGGATTTATTCTCCCAAGCAATGTTTTATGTATCCGCTTTATTTTTCCTCAATGCATCAATTTCTTTCTTGCTTCCCTCTCATACCTTTGATTGTCTGCTCTGCTTCCTGCTCTGTTCACCGTTGCAGCTGTGTGCAAATGAGTCTGGGGGTGTTTCATTAAGAAATCAGCAATTAACCGAGTTAGTTTCTGAGAAGTCTCTGGCAAGAAGGCTTAATATCAGAGCTATGCTGATGCATCCACCTGAGGTTTTCTGGTATGTTTGCGTGCACATCTGTGAGTGTGACTCGTGCAGTGCATAAAGAGCAGGATGCACCTGTCTGCAGGGAGGAGAGTGATTCTAAGAACATATATTTTGTCTCACTGTTGAAAGGGCAATTCAGTGCAGATGGGGGGAAGATATGAGGCTATGGTTTGATGGTGGAAAATATACTAAAATCCCCAAAAATAATAAATACCCTAAAAAACACAGGAAATCATATATAAAGTAACTGTAGACACGTCTTGGAACTTGTTTGCACCAGCTTCCTCCGGAACCATTAGTGCCTGCAGTGCTAAACAAACCTAAACTGTTCTCAAAAGGCTACAGAGACTTGTTTTACACACTAACGATACAACATGCATGACTAAAGGACAGAATACAACAGGGGTTTCTTACATATTTCATCATAGAGCCTGCAAAGACGAGACTTGCCATCCTCTCAGTGTAGACAGAGAAAATACTATATGCTAACATGGAACCTTCTGGGATAACAAAAAATAAAAATAGGGAGAATATTGGTTCATGAAGTGATGAATCTTTTTAGAGTTTAGAGAAGTGATGAATCTCTTTAGAGTTTAGAGAAGTGATGAATCTCAAAGATATAATATGGCACAATTCTTCATTTAAATATCAAAAAATAACTAGACCTATGTTATATATTTGGTTTACTTGTGTACCTACAGTTTCCAAAATCTTTCCAACTATGTTAAAACAAATCAAAAATGTTGTTCAAGGTAACCGGACATTTTGGTCGCCTTTTAATTGCATTATATCTGCTTTAAACAGAGCTTTGCTCGCCTCTGCTAAATGGTCCAGGGCAAACAATGCATGGCGAAGGAAAACACACTGCTCGCCAGTTAGCCAATCAGTCACCTGATCTTTCCTTCACTCATAATGGATCATGATTCTTCTCGCCTGTTGTCAGTTTAACAGTTAATAAATCTTTAACACATTGCTTCATCCGTGAACATGATTTGCGTCTGAGTTGTGTCAGTCAGCAATTATGGTAAAGACAACTACCATGATCCCTTCCTACCTGATGACATCATAAAACTAGGCCTTTTTGCTGACTGAGAGACGCCTCGCTGCCAAGGTAACATGTTGTTTATTGGTCAGACCTCCCTGGTTTGATGCAGCAGTAACTCGAAATCAAGCTGCTCAACATCACATCACATACGTCTCAATCATTTTATCTAACTAGCTCTGAGAGCCTCTTCAGAACAAGTCACAACAATCTTAATATGAAAAACATGTCATTAAAACTGCATCTTTATTCAGAGACAGTTTGATGTCTTTATCAAATGCAGGCGTTCAAAAATAATTGGACACACACACACACACACACACACACACACACACACACACACACACAAGAACTTCAAAAGGAATACATAGAAAAAGGTAAACAACTAAAACAAATACACATGATGAGTATTTATAACAGAAAAACAGATTTTTGTTGTGCTGCTTACAATTACACCTGTGTGGATTGGGCCATTAATGTCACGTGTGCTGTGTTTGCTGTATACAGGAACTCATTAGGTATTTATCTCATCACAAATCTTTTAAATTGTCATTATTGTACTATTCTTTTGACTGTTATATTTAGCCAGATATCTGTGAAAAACAATCTGGATTCATGGGGTCTGAGCTGTTATTTAGGGTCCAATATTCTCAAAGTGGCGTTAGATTTTCAGACAGAACTCACTGTACAAATGTACATACACATCAGAGATGTTCCAAAGTTTACCTTCCCGATACTGATTCTGAAAGCTGGTCTTTGCAAACCAGCAGATTCCAGTGTATTTGGAGAAATAAAATATTTAATGTATTTTAACAGCTGTATGCTCCTAACCCTGATGCTGGCTACCGCTCAGTTTAAACCCTTTGAACAGACTGACAATGAATGTCATAGAGGTTATTTTACTGTCTAGTTTGACTTCATAATGGAACAAAAACGTTATGAAAAAGGAAATCTAGGAATGTACAACAATCAACTATACAAGTTTGTCTTTTAAATGTGGTTTGCTGCAGCAGTTTGTCCCTTCTCCCTTCGCCTTGGTGAAATCCATGTTCTCTTTTGAGTGATGTTTCTTCAAACACTATAAGGGATGGCTATTGTTGTAATTGGCAACAGTAGTACCACCCCTCAAAACTAAGGGTCTTGTGTGTGGTACATGTAGCAGTTTTACTTGTGGAACTTCACAGCGTGAAATATTGCCAAATTGCTGACATTTTAGCTCCTAGCACACACTACACTACTACTTCTTAAAACAATAATAGTGGCAGTACTATGAGTGCAGTACGTGATTTCCAGTTACAGAAAAATGTTTTATCTGGGTTACACTAACTATCAGATCAGTACACTAGATCTGTGTACTGTATGTACCACGTATGTACCTGAACTGGCATTAACTGCAGTAACTGAGGCCTTACCAATGCTAAATCGGTATTGTAACATCTCTAATACACAAACATGCACAAAACGAATTTGATTAGCTTAATGAATAACTCAATAACAAGGCTTTTAGTTTCCATTCAGTGGAATGAATAGAGCCAAAAGCACAGTCTGTAACCTGCAACCAACAAAAAGACTATTATCCAACCTCCTTTACTATCCACGCTTCAACAAGCATTGACTTCCAGGATCGGACACACACTGGCTTCAGAGGGGACTGCCTGTGAGAAGTGTGGCTCAGGAGGGGGACAAGGATCAACTTCAAAAGACATATGCTTTGAAACAGATTTGACTCAAACAGGGGTTCAATTTCAAAACAGCATTAGCTTCAAATGAGTCATCCTTCGTAGTTTATCGACTTCAAACGGAGAAGGAGGAGGTGGTCAGCAATATATAGCGATATATAAGTCCCTCTGCTAAAAGACATATTCAGAAGGTAAATCTTTAACCACATTTGTCTTTATAAATTTGAAATGATTGCTTTATTTCAAAGGCCCTGAAGTCATGCAAGTATATTTTGTCAGTCATGTTAATGTAAGTTGGTTTCGAGGCTAAATTCCAAGATCAAGGTGCTTAACAGCTTGTTCAGAATGAATGAACTCATTTTGAATGTTTAATCTTGAAATTTAGAAAGCCAGGGGGTGATTTCACAAATTCATTTGATCAAGTTGTAGTTTGCAAGTAATTTGTGAGTTCGGTAAATAACTGTATGAAGTGTTTCGTCTTGTTCAGGCTGAGCAGAACTGTGGAAAGTTTAAGAAGAAAGTGAAATTGATTAAACATTGTTCCCACAGAAAATCAAAAGGCAACAAGAATAATGCATTGAACCTACCGTGTGTAACTACTAATGTTCTTTGTTTACGTCGTTTAGGTTAATTATGAAAGACTGGGACCTCAGAGGTCCATTAACTGTCTATAACCTGTCGTGTTCGTATTTAAGCTGTCAGTCAAACAGAGACACACACTCACATGCCTCCCAGCTCTCGGAACACAGTGACGAGATCAATGAACATGTTGACAGACAACACAGACATGAGGCGACAGCTTCTCATTACTCTGAGGATGCTTTACTGTGGATCCACCTGTAGACCTAAACGGAAAACACTGAGAAATACACCACCCGCCTGAATAAAAATAATGCGGCATATTCATAGATAAAAAAAAGGTCAGAGTCGCGTTATCAAACTCTCTCCTGCCTTCAAGCTCACATTATTCCTCCAGCTATCTGTTTTATTTCTCTTTCCTTCTCACTTATGCCCTCATAGCCCCCCGTCACTCTCTCCAGCACAGTAAATCTTCCCTCTCCTGTCTCCTGGCTGTGAGGTTCGCTAGAGAGGCAGATAGTCAGTGACACTCCCAGTGAAGCGTCCGGTCTGATACTGGCCCCAACTCTCCTTGGGGGATGAAACGCTGGCGGAAAAAAACTGGAAAATGTACGTACACACACACACACACACACACACACACACACACTTTGGACTGCTCCCCTTGTAGAGCTGACAGGATTTATACCAAAAATAGCTCATGGCTAATTCTGATACATCTTTGCTCTTCGAACGAGATTAATTTGTGTTTTGTACATGATTTATATCAAATAAATGTAAGACACAAAAATAAATCGCTAAAACTATTACAATTCACCCTGAGGGGAACATAAATGTGTGCTGCAAATGTCACGGCAATCAGCAATATTTGTCGAGGCATTTCACTCACAACCACAAACGATAACCTGGTGGCGTTAGAGGAAAAGTCAGGGATATAATCAAAATCCTAAGGATTCATCATCTGGCCACAATGATCGACCGAATTCCATGGCAATTAATGCCAGTTCAGATACAGAAGGTTTCACTCTGAAGCAATGTGCTGGGCTGAACAACCAACCTCAACAATGTTGCCATCCCTGTAGCTGTTCATGTGTCTAAAAACATTGCTTAGGACATACTTACACATACACAAATTTCAGCCTGGTGGCATAAGAGCAAAAGTCAAGGGATCTAATCAAAATCATAAGAATTCATCATCTGGGCACCATGAACGGACAGAATTTCTTTGCAATCAATGCAATAGTTACAGGTAGTTTTAGATATTAGTTTGGATGTATATAGTGTGTTTCAATCTCAAGAAATCTGCTGGGCTGACAAACCGATCGATGAAACAGTGTTGTCACCCCCAGAGTTGCTTATGTGGTTAAACATACTCATATGACATACTTGCACATACAAGCACTTATTCATTCAAACATGACTTTTACACACGCCAACACAAACAAAGCCATAAGGCTGTGGTTATCAGTTGGTTCAAGTCTGTTCCGGAGGCCTTGAGTTCCCCGAGCTCCGTTTCTACCTTGCTGCACTCAATGTGATATGACAGTTGCAGGGTCACTGCCTTCTTTTATTACACAGGCACCAAAAGAGGAACAAAAATCATGCTGCAGTTACTGTCACTTCATGGCTGAGCTAGGCTGTTTACGCTAACCCCAGGCTAGCCTTAGGTAGCGCAAAATGCAATGATGACTCACTGACTTTGAGCAAGTTCGGGGGACAGCGGAGGGCTGTGTGTGTGTGTGTGTGTGTGTGTGTGTGTGTGTGTGTGTGTGTGTGTGTGTGTGTGTGTGTGTGTGTGGGGTTGGGTGTGGAGGCCATTGCCAAGCCAGAGGGACACAAACACTACGAGTGGGAATTCAGAAGGACACACTAATATAACCAGCATACTGAACACAGACAAACTGCTCTGTTCATGTTGTGTGATTGTTTATGTGTGCAAACCATTTGTGTGTGTTTATGTTTGTGTGTGTTCATCGATGGCTTTAATGAAAATAAAGTGAGGAGTGAGAGGCAGTTTTCAGGCAATTACTCTGACCCCCAGTATTAGCTTTTTATTTCCCTTGGTAGCTGAACATATTAGACCATCCTCTAGCCCTTGAGCTGTACACACACAAACACTGTCATATTCACAAACGTGCACACGGACACACAGGTACGCTGGAAAACATGCATGTAGCAGGTCTTACAAGTAGAGGGGGAAAAAGGTGCTTGGCGATATAAATCAAAGTCAGATACATTCTAAATGGATTCTTACGGTTATCAGGTTGCAGGGTAACTTATCTGCAAGAAAGAAGGAGAAGAAGGAGCAAAAAAAAAAAGTAGTAAGCCCTTGAATTCTAATGCCCATCACTTTACCACAGAAATCCAGTGTTTAATCCCAGATCGGCTAAATCCAGTCGTCTGGAACAAATAGCACAGGAAGGCTGACAAGAAGACGGGGACGATGTCAGGAAATCCATAGGAATTCTACATGCTCGGAGTAAGCCTTGATGGGAACAGCCGATTAGCGCTACACATGTAAAGTGAGGCACATGTCATGACAGCATGAGTGGCACTTGGATTAAAAAAAGAATATAGTGTAAGGAGTCGTCCTTATTCTTGGAGAACCAACCGAGAGTAAAAGGATGGAGGGCATTGAGAGGGCTGGTGATGTCCCAAATGTATAATTCGCCTCCTTGAGCCTCACCTATTCTCAGAGGCTGAAATTTATCAAGCAGCTGCGGGAGGGCGAAGTGGGGGATAATACTAGGAATGCTTGAGCTGAGGGTTTTGTCTTAAGGTCAGGTTTTACATATATCCACACACACATGAATTATGCAAACACAGATGTTTGGAGTGGTTGGGAGTTAAACGCATAAATGCTGCATGTGTTAAAGTTGGGGGAATTTCTGAAGTCCTATTAGCGCGCAGACACATGTGCACATGGATGCTGTCTCTGACATAGTGACGTGCGCACACACACACACACACACACACAAACACACACACACACACACACACACACACACACACACACACACACACACACACACACACACACACACATTGTTAGGGACAGCACCTATCTGCCACCCACAGTAAGTGACCTGGGTTAAATATGCAATGACTGCTTGTCCCACACTCAGGATTAATGGGCTGTGGAGAGAGGAGATAAAGGCACATCATTACCACACCCACACACTAACACCCCCCCTGCACACACACAAACACACATGCACATACAAATAAGATAAGAAATATCATTAGGAATGTTGGTTGTGTGGTATGGCTAAGCTTTGCTAAAAGGACCATTAAAATATTTTACTTTTATGATATAGGATATTTTGCTTTTAGCAGATTATTATGTTGTGCTTCTGGGGGTTTGGGAATAATGTAAACACATTTTCATGGCATCTTTCAAGAGTAATTACAGAAAAGTTTGTATAAAAGTAAACACAATGGTGCCCGAGGGTATAGATGGTGGTGTTAGTCACGATCAATTAATTTCTGTCAGAATTGCTGAAGACCATTCAGCTCTACATCAACATTTGAGTTTCACTTGTCATACTTGGATGCATGTGAGGACCCAGACATTTGATATTTGCTCTTTTTGCTATCAGGAAACTTTATATTTTTGTAAATTGCTTTTGACATCATCATCATCATCATCATCGTTATACAAAAATACAAACATTGCTCCATGCAAGTCTTGTTTTGATACAGTCACTGTCTGCTCTCCTTTGGCCTAATCCCACACTTTATATGAAGAGTTGACTTTGCCATAGTTTTGACTTTGGCTTCTTTTAACAGTGATGCCCCTGGTACTCTGCAGAGAGAACCAGGAACAGGTGGAGGGATGTCAGTGTGGCCCAAGCCCACGGCAGACCACCTGTCATTGCAGCACCATTTCCACACTTGTATGCCATAGCACACATTTAATATGTCTGCCTAAAAAGTAACGAGACAGTCTAAAACTCAGTTTATACCTCATATTAAAATGCTGTTTTGGGTGTATGCAATCAAACAGAAGGTGACCACATGAATTTACAGGTGTAAAAGCCCCCAAGATACATTGAGGATAGATTTTCATTCCTTCGGGCCAAACCATCTCTGGAGGTGGTCACGATATTGTGTCCACATTGAAAAGTCCAAGTCCAAATGCATATACATCCAAATACAACACATATGTGGGTGGAAATAATAAGCAAATGCAGGAAGCAGCAGTTATTAAAGTTATTCAGAGCACCTGAAGATGGAATGAAGACGAGGGCAGTCACGGATGGCTACGACCTCCTATTCATCCTCTATTTTACTTTTGGGGTTATTTTGGGGATTTGCACAAACAAGAGGAGATTACAATATGAGCTAGAGAAAGTGATCTGATAGCGATGAGATCTCTGTGTGGACACAGTAGCCATTTATACAAAATGCACTTTAATGTCAGGTTTAAATTGGGTCCAACTGCGCAACCGTTCAACAAAAAGATAAAATTCCTGGAAGCACTACAGGTTATAAGTATGACTGATTGCATTACTGTCTGTAATCAACAGTTATCATAATTAACGTTAACATCTTCTACCTCAGCATGATCAACTACTTAAGAGTCATCAAGTCAGCTATAGAGAGGATTTACGCAGATGGATATACTGCAGGTTCATTTGAATTAAGTCTAACAATAAAATTAGCGAAATAAAATGTTAAAAAAAGACAATAGCAAACACAATTATATAATGTGGCAAAGGCCATTTCATGTACCGCCCCACAATTTTCAACAATTCAAGATGTACATCAAGTCCAATATCATTTTACCAGAAAAGGTTTTTAGACTACTCCTTTTCATCAAATGATCTAAAATGTAGTTTTGTTCTTTAACATTGTTGTAAAATGTCCTAATGAAACGTGCATTTGATTTGAACTGCTCCTCTTCTCTGAAATCCTTCGTCAAACCCACTGTCCTCACTTTTTGCATAATGTAGGTAAAACAAGTCAAACACCCATACACATACTATATGAACACACCCACAAAGAAACATATACACAAGGTACCCGTTCTTGCATAGCTGCACTTCACTGTGCACAAATATACACATACACACGCGAGCACGGACTGATGCATGCACGCACGGACGCACGCACGTATTTTGTGCTTATTCATTTGTCCCAGTAGATGTGGTGTGTGCATAATCTCTTTTAATAATACATAACAGAACTAAAGCTAGTTATTGCATTATTAACACTTTGGTGCAAGGGGACTCCCATGGTTTATGTTACATCATAAACCGATATGCTGCATGGTCACACACGAACACACAGACACACTAAAAAATGCACACAGAAATCCATGCACAGGTATTCTTTTCTTACAGACAAATGCATATATAATCATACACTGATGTGATGGTTGATATGCACAAAGAGAATGGATGTGACTGAAGTGGATTGAAAGGTATTTGATTGCTGTAAATCATTCAGCAGAGGATGAGGATGGTAATGATGATGATGAAGATGATGATTGTCTCCTTGTACAACAGCTTCAGATCATGAAAAGCATCAGAGAGAAGAGGTGGATGTGATTGTCTGGTTAGATGAGAGGAGATGGCTGCAGCACTGAGAAGTTTCAGAGGGCGACTTGAGTGTGTGGCCTTACTGGCATATACAGTGATTATACATATCCTATGGAGGCTGCCATGTTTCTTGTAGTAGCCCAGACTGGACAAACTAAACACCCTTTGAGTTTTCATGAAAACTGAAGGTTTCCACAGGTTCTCTTTCATGTTTGGAAGACGAGGGTGAGGTGAGGGGTGTTCAGCTGCAACACATCACTTCACCACTTTATGTCACTAAATTCTACACACTACAACTTTAAGACAACAACTCCCATGATCCCACGCTGCTTAACAACGTCATCAAACTAAGTCTTTTGTAATTGTTTTGATTGAGATCCCTAGAGGCTGAAATTACATACATACACATTTAAAGCCTAAAGGAGACTAAAGTTGTGTCTCTTCCTCTATGTATCATCATATTATGGAAATCCTTTGTCTAACAATGACCTCTAACATGGAGAATTTTATCCAGCAGCGCTTTGAGCTCGGAGGTTTTCTTCTACCACACAGAGGGACAGTAAACTCGTCTGTTCACAACCTGCAACAGTTACCAATGCTCATGGGAAATCACCATGGCAACACTGACAATGTAAATCCTGTGTTCTTCCGTCTTTTTTGTTTTGAGCGTGTGTGTAACATACAACCCGTCCGCTGGTGTTTATCACAGCTCATTACCACGACAACGACAAAGTCAAATCCTCTTATGCCAATGAGCTGCATTTAGATTTACCCAAGTGCTCTTGGGAGAGGAACCTTATTCACAAGCAGTACACACACATACAGACACACACACACACAAATACACATGCTGATAGGTTACACTGAGCGTTCAGATTTATCCCAATACTACAGGGAGATCCAGACTCATTATGCTGTGGATATGTTGGCTGGTGAGATGCTTAAGCTCAGGCCAGTGCTGTGAGGCCACCAGAGAATTTAGTCTTGGCTCCTTCATTGCCTCTTATTTACCCAACTCAGGCAGCGACTGACTACATCTGATAGCAGTCTGGCCACCTAGTCATTTTGGAGCCGCAAAATCAAACACATCAACATGTTTTATGCATAAACACATAAACAGAGTCGAACACGCACACACACACACACACACACACACACACGCACATGCACACAGTTATTTAAATGATGAAAATGCAGACTCAGGAGAGGAGAGGTGGAGGAGATGAGATGAGTCGGCACTGTCATTGCCTATGGCCCTCGGTATCACACACAAATACACACACACAGTTCTGGCTCAGATCACAAACAAGATGGCACCTCTCACTGAACTGATATCAATATTTGGCCAGAGACATATTTACACTCCCCTTTAATCAGGGGGAACAGATGGCCCCAAGGTCTGTAAACTGTGTCCATCACCAAGTCCTGGCACTTTTTACATGTAGTGGACGGAAAAAAGACAAGTTTGGTCGGTGGACAGGAAAAGACGAGTAAAAGGAAGGAAATAAAAAAGCGGTGCCCCGTTGTTTCGAGACAGACATGTCCTAACAAGCTCATTAAGAGAAGCAAACGTAGATACTTTTTTTTTTTATCTGAAAAAATAACAAGAAAAGTCCCTAAACTTTATCTGATCAAAGTTTACAAGCAACATTTTTACACATGAAAACAACTGTATTTTAGGAAAACCTTAGATGAATAGTGGTGGCAGTGAAAATAATGAGAAAATCACAGATTTTATTTAGCGAATTCCTTTGTTGTCACCATCACGGTTGTTCCAGGAAATTGTAGACTTTTACGTCAACGTACTGCAGTTTCACTTAATGTAAAAATGTGTTAAAGAATTTGCTAATTTGTTGTCGCATCAACAACATCACAGGAGGAAGCACAGGCTCGTACTGTCATCGAAATCTTTTGCTTATAGTACTTTGATTTTATCTGTCTTTCTCTCTGAACTTTTTTGTTTTCTTTGTGTCATTGTCTCTTCACAGTGTATCAAGCTCGTCATGTCATATCAGTCCTTTAAATGTCTTGTACCCTTAAAGTTAGGGTTGTTGATCCTGGAAATTCTAGATAGAGCAGGGTACACTATGAAAATATGCAATCAATACATCCAATTGACCATTGACCACTTCGACGCTTGACGCTCTTTTCAAAGCTATGCCCCCAAAACACATGAAACTCCCCCTAATTGCTAGAAGCCAACTTTTCCAAGACTCTTAGGTCCAAATAAAATGGTTGAGTTTATTACAGTCATGTGAGGGCTAAATGTCAACAAATAAAATCGATCAAATGATAAATTAAATATAATTTTTATAGCCCATATTCACATATCTGAATTTGCCTCATAGCAATAGATGCAGTAAAGCAGAGCACATCATCAAAATGTGCACATGTTAAGGCACAATGACTCCTGGGAAGACAAGTCAGGAGCATATTGATGAGACAATAATGTGAAAAGAAGAGGAAAGAGAACCTCCACTGTGTCATGTGCTCTAGTCACACACACCTTACCTTTAGGAAATTGCACAAAAGTGGAAATATATTCAAAGTCTTTGGCTGACTTTACTCCTGCTCTCTCTCTCTTTGCATGTGCGCATGTGTGTAAGTGTGACCCATCTGCCTTAAAGAGTTATACAGGAACGAATTAATTTCATGTTTCCCACCTTCTCCCTCACACTTTGGTTTGACAGTTGCTTTGAGGTATTTGCCACTTTCCTTACACTCTCCAACCAGACCAGACCGATTTACAGAGCCTGAACACACACACACACACACGCACACATGAAGACACTAACACACACAAATGCTCACAAATAGATACCAACACATACTAATCCCGGGTCGGGTGTTGAAATTGCAGTGATACATTTCTATAGAATTGCACTAGAAGGCAAAATTGCATAAATGCAACTTGGGAGAAAACCTTTTCACCGTTCCGGGGATTAAATCTTCCTTCTAAGCCCAGATCAAATATCTGATTGTTCAGCCTGCTGCTGCTCCAAGGTGAAGCAAATACACACACACACGCACATGCACACACATCCTGATGATATAGATTAATCCATTTCCATTTATTGCCTCGTGTGCCATATTCTCAACTTTCATCGCAATATATATTTCATCTCTTCACAAAAATCCATGATCATCTCCCTCACTGCTTCAAGAGAGCTTTAATTGCACCGTCTTCAATTAAACATAAGCCAATATCCCTGAACAAATTCCTCTTTAGTTGGTATAATACAGTTACCTTAATACCTGTACAGAGGAGGAGGAGATGAAGAAGACGAGGATTTTTATAAGGCAGAGACGATCAGGGTTAGTCCTTATGAAAAACTCATGGATTTAACTACTGTCTCTTTATCTGTCTATGGAGAAGTCTCAGTTTTTATCCCTACTTTCTGTTTGACTTTACATTTGTTTCTTTCTTTTCTCATTTATCTTGTTTTTCTGTCATTGTATTTTTTTGCCTACATTGTTTTATTTGTTCCGCTCTACAAACCACAGATTTACATAAACACCAGAAACCTTCTATTTATACCAGTTTTCAATTTGCACCCACACCTGTCCAGACTCATATACCAGTGTTTCCCATTAATAATCAATAATAATTAAAAACTGTGGCAGCCCGCCATATTCTAACTTGTCCTGTCACAGCTTCATAATGAACCAAAACATTTTTACACTTCTCATAATGACATAAGAGATCGCTAACTTGGTGTGTGCAGCCCTATTTGCAATGTGCTTGCTTGCGCTTTCAAGCTGCACATGCTACTGTGTGGCTGATAAAAATGTTACCCTCCTAACGGCAGACAGTCAGACCTCATAGTTTCAGCTGCAGTTGGGGTATCGATGACCTTCTCTTTCTTAAGCGAGAACTTGTCTTTCACTCTTAGTCTGTGTACTTGTCACTTGGAATCTTTTGGGAGTGAGAGTGACCTTTGTGTACGTGTACCCCCCCTTACCACCAATTATTCTGTGGGAAACCCTGAATACTATATGTAGAAATATAGACTTTGAAGGAATTTAATGAAAAGATTTCAGGTGTATGAAGTCCTTGGTCATATCTGTAGTGTTTAGTGAGGCCACCACCAAAATCTAATCAGGTCATCCTTGAGTCCAAGTGAATGTTGCTGACATATATATACAATTCCCTCAAGTGTCCCTGAGATGTTGAGAAAATGGGACGGATAGAAGGACAGTCAACCTGGAAACATAATGTCACCAGCGCCAGAGCAAAAGAACATGTTGTTTTCCAGTTGACTGAAACTATAGTCATGTATCATAGTCTGTCATGTAGATGAGATAGGAGGTAATGCAGTGTTCCTCTTCCATATTTGGTAACCTCATGAAAAGTTAATGCACTAACACTAGCATACGTGTGCTCCACAGTCATGTACAATGCATCTCGGAGAATGACAAGAGCGGAAATCAAGGTTGAAGCTGGAAATCACTGCATTGGATCCTGACCCTGCAATCTCAATAGAGACAGTTGCAATTTCATACCCGTCTCCAATGAGTTACATGTTTTCAAATCCACATATCATTCAAGTTTTGTGCTGATCCCTCCTGTACTTTTTTGTGTAACCCTGTTAACTAACAGAAAAACAAAAACTGATGATACCATGGCCTCACATTAGCTTTGGTAAGGGGGCACATACTCCTTCTATACCACCACTGTACATATGAGTCTATGTAGGTTAACCTCCTGATTTACTCCACCCAATCACTCCCTCCACTGTGCTCTATATCTACTATCCTGGTGTGAAGCTCAGTGGATGTGCTGGTTAGTTTACACCATGTTTTATGGAGCATTTATTGGCAGGATCATCTTTGGGTGACAGGCTGAGTGCTTATTATTACTATTTATCTATTTTCTGTCCCTGGATAAACAAAAGTGAGGGCTAAACCTTTTCGCCTATAGATCGCTGCTCTTTAAAATCACAGTTCATATTTCATGGGAAACATGCAGTAGGTGTCGAAATGGTAAGTGTGTTCCAGTGATTCCAGAGGATCAACACATCAACACGTCAAATAAGAAAATGTTATAACACCATGCAAAACATGGTTGGTGCATGTCGCAGGGTTAATTCAATTCATGTAATGCAGGTCTGAAAATACATTTTGACAATAACTAGACTGTGACATGATGGAATGCAGCTACTGCCTCCACCGTTTTAATCTTTGACAAATTAAATCCAAACAATGCAAGTAAAGCATTCCAGAAAAATACAGAGCTACAGGTTGTTTATTAAAACCCATGGGTGTGTTTTGTACTCAAGCTGCCATACGCTCTTATGTAATGTTGTTTCAATAACAAACAAAGAAACTAATTGTGGACCTTAGACTGCATGTCACCTGGTGGCTGGCTGTAGTATAAGGAATTAACTCTGCCCACTCCATGTTAGTGGATAGGATATGGACCAAACTTATAAGTCATAGCACTAGACTCATCGTCCATCTTTATATGAAGTCTTTAAACAAAAAACATATATGATCGTTAAGGGGGGAGGACATGGTTGGTCTGTGCATATGCAATATTGAATACACGTCACGCAAACTCACACATAAGTTGTTATATATGTTTCCACACATGTATGTATACAAACACAGACCCACACACACATGAATAAAAATAGGACTCAACACCCATGATGCACAGTATGTAAGTGGGTGTAACTGAGAAAGCGGGTGGTGGCTAACTAACTTCCCTACTGAGAGAAATAATGAACAGGTGTCCAAAGCACAAGCCTAAATTAGAGTTTGTGTGCATGTGAGCGTTTACCTGTGCCTGTGTTGTGTGTGTGTGTGTGTGTGTGTGTGTGTGTGTGTGTGTTTGTATGCCTGATGCAGGTATACACACATGTACATTTTTTACTTTAGTTTGTGTTGTTTGTTTGACAGTGAGAAGGGGTGACCTAACTTCATTTTCTAAACATCATTAGCATGCAGCCAAAACAAAGGCGAACAGACTATAAAGTCACAGAGTCAGAATTAACAACCAGCATGACGGAGCAGTCGCTGAGCGGAGGGGGAGATTGACAGCCTTTGATTGCATTATTATGCATCTATCTCATATTCATCTTCATGCACAAGTTGTGAGCAGAGAGCAACGGGGAATGCACTGTCTCTCACGATCACAGATAAAAACCAATACAATATGATGTGGCACATACAAATGCAAAAAAAGACAAATGACAAGACAAGACAATGAAAATGCATTAACCTAACGTGACACAGAAACACGAATACCCATCTGTGCTGGGGTCTCTGCTTCCTCCACCTCTCAGTACTACCTCTACACTGTTCATCAGCTAAGTCCTGATGTACCAGTGGTGGCCAGGGAAATTTCCCAAGTGAAGCACAGGGGTAGATCCAGGGGTGGAACCAGGGGGGCACTGACCCCAGCTGAAATCTGATTGGCCCCGTAAGTGCCACTCTCCCTTTTAGTAGTCTTTAAAAAACTAAAAATGAAACACACACAAATAGTCACTTACTAAAAATAACAACATTAAATCGGACAATTTCTACGCTTTTTTGAAGAACACAATGTGCTTGAACAAAGAACAATTTCCAGAATAGATTCAATGATGTGTGGCTTTGCTTAAAGCTATAGAGCTAAACAAGGAATGTGCAGTTTAAATCTGCACCTTACTGAGTCAGGAATTGGGCATGGATTTTGGACATATAATGTGTATAAAGTTTGTCCCCTTGATGGCCCCAAATTTAGAGAAATCCTAGATCTGCCACTGGTGTATCAGGCCAAGAATCTGACGCTTGACAAATTGGAGTTGGCACAGATACCCAATGACTGATCGTGAAGGATGTGTGTAGATGAGCTAGTTTCTCCTCAGTTAAATCTTTGCTGTATCTGTTTATGTAGAGGTGCAGTGTGTGGTTATTTAAATGCAAGGCACGCCGAATTTACAGGTGTAATGACTGTTTGCTCAGTGTATATGTCCATCAGGATGACATTTCTACGTCCCACTGAGCTCACAACAATGATGAAATGAATCGGGAGAAAAGGGGACTTGCTGTAGGGTTGTAATGTGAGGACGTAGGGGTCTATTTGTACTGAGAGAGGCCACATTACATTTTGTAATTTCCTCTTTAACACATATGGAGGACGGTGAACATGGAGTCTGTTTTAAGGCACTAGGTGAAGGGCTTAAAAGTAGCCACATTTTCAGAACATACATAAACACACTGATGATCCCTTGGTTTTCAAAGTGTTGCACTAACTTGACAGTAAAAGTAAAGTAAGGAGACTCAGAAATGTTTTTGTTTTGGATAAAGTTTGTTCCAGGTCTCCATTTAATCACTTTCCCTTTCATCACTTTTGATAACCCATCAGAAAAAATTGAATTGCTTATTACACTTGAGTCTGCCATTTTAAATCTGGGGCCTGGGGTCTTGTAGTGAAAAATGCATGTTTAATAGGGGGTACATATTCAGTGCCAACTAAAGCAACCTCCTTGATGTCACTGAACATCTGTGGTTTGCAGGTCCTGTTCCATCGAGGGCAAGTTAATCGATGTCTACACGGGGCTCATTGTAACTGTGAATGTCTGCTGTGAGCGATTCCTCTAAAACTAAAGATAGGCTTCCCTTAATATATATTCCAATAATAAGACAATTACAAACCAGGTGATATAAAGCGTTCCAGCTCCCTAGTAAACCCTTACAAGCACCGCGGAAACTCAAATTTCCGACATTTCAGTGGTTTACCTCTGTCATAAAATTTTATTATAATCATTTCAGTTAATGAGTTGTAAACCATTAAACCGTTTTTTAAAGCTACTGCAACATGACACCGGGAGAGTGTCCCTACCACACCCTTCGTTAAGTGTGGTGGAGCAGACTTAGCATGGTCTTCTGATAAAAAGCTTGTGGAGCATATCAGAAATCCAGTCCAGCCACAGATAAAGACATGTGGGTATTATGGAAGTGGATAGACGGTAGTTTAAAAAAGGTCAAAGGTTTAATAGGTAAAGGGCTTTAGAAATGATAAAACAAACCCTCTCTAGTCTTAATGCCTCCCAGAGGGAAAGTCATCAAAAGGATTCAAATGTTTAAATCATCTTGTGAGGTTTCTCATATGTTGATTATGCCATCTGGTTAAAAGCTAAAACTTTTTATAAAGGCAAATCACTCGCCACTTCAGTTGTATCCATGGTTGTGGAGTTGAAGTGTAAACGTTGGACCTTGGACATGCAGATCTTCATCAAGTACATGACAGAAAATGATATACAAATGTTTTTATCCTGCTGATTTTACACATCAGCATCAGTTCAGGTCATATGGCGTTTAGGTAGCTCTTATCACAGATGTGGGGTTTGGTTTCAATTAGTTATTTGATGCTATAAAACCGTTGTGTATGAAAGCTGAGGCAGACTCATGATTAGTCGGGTGTGTATTGGTGGGACTTGATATCGTGGCTCCACACAATGATCTCAGTATTGCAGACAGGTTTCAAATGACAAAAGTGAAGCAGAGAGAGAAGAGAACAGAAGCCAGACAAGGGAAGTCGTAGGTTTCGCTGATGCAGGTAAAATCAGGTCAACACTGACCAATTAAGAGATGGAAGAGCTGAGATCATCATACTGGATGTGCGGACATGTGTGTGCAGGTGTGGTACCTTTGACCAGCATAGGCCTAATAGGAATACATAGTAAAACAGCAAACGACACACACACTAAACTCTTATGATCCTAGCAGAAAGAAATGTGTGATCGCCCACAGGCACCAGTGAGGAAAAGAAACGTGTCCTGCCATATTAAAACCTGCTAAACACGGACTGAAAATATTCCTGCTCTTTGACAAGTGATCCTGTCAGTATCTCACTAACACACAAATTCAGTCTGTAGCCTTTAGACCTTCTCGGTAACAACAACTTGCATTACATACTGTATAAACTCCCCTCTGCTAACAGCACCCCTGGAAAAAGGAAATCGAATGCTCATTTTCAATTCATCCTTTTCCCGTCACTCCACATGTACGCTCAGTCAAAACAAGCTTTACTGAGCCCATAAATTGTGGCATACAACAGCTAGTGGCACAGGCAGGTGGCTATTAGTCCTGATAAATTATGAATCAGCTTTATCATACTGACTGTTTGTCTCCTGCTGGAAATATATTAGGTTTCTTTAAGTGAGTGAAGGTCAGATTGTGTGTATGTTTTCCTGTCTTTTTGCATTGCTTTGAGCGTGTGAGTATGTCTTTGAAGAGCTGTCTCTGTGAGCAGTGTGGTTACCGGTGTCAGAAAAGCTACATAAAGTGTGTCTGTGTGTGTGTGTGTGCATTTGTTTGGTTGAGAAAGTGGTGTTGTTGCCAATAACTAGACGGTAATGGCTCTCTCCTTGTGGGGCCATTCTGATTGTGTATGATAAAGACAAATGAGCTGACAGCGAAGGGCTTTGCTCAAACCACCAGACAATAAAAAAACGTCTCCATCTACTCACACACACACACACACACACACACTAATGACACGTTTGACTTGTGCTAACCAGAGTCCACGGGAAAAGACCAAGATGGGTTCATATGAAAGTCCAATTAAGAAGAGACAGTTAAAAGCATAAAAGGATAATTAAAGCAACGCTGTGTGTTCAGCCTGTGTTCCCATCGAGGCCTCTCTCTCTCTCTAATTTTCAGCTCCACTCAAAATCAAAACAATACTTCTGAGATAGCATCCTATAAGTGCATTGATGTGCTCTACAGAGATGTTCGTGTCCACAACATGTATTATAAGATCTCCCTGATTAAAGCATGAAACACATTATTTAATGAATGGAACAGAGTTGCTGTCAAACTTCAAATACATTTGTTTTAAAAATGAATGCTCATCTTCAAAAACATGAGGCTGAACAAACAGGAACAGCATTCAAAGTGAAGCAAAAAATGCACATTCACACATGTTTACATGATTATGTGGTGGCATTTATGCATCACTAGAACAAAGGCAATTTCAAAAGGTTAAACAAAAAAAAAAACAACAACACAACTTTCAGCCAAGAGTAGGAATTGTATTAGCTTTAGATGTTTATAAGTAAACAACAGCCAATGAAAAAAGACACAGCGACAGCCTGGCCTGCAGTAGAGCAGACACCTCCGCCAAGACACAACTCTTCCTAAGTTCGATCAACCCACACCCAATCGCACAAACTAATAGAAATCAGCCACCTTTTAATGGCTGATTGTTTTCATCAAGATCCATGCATTGTCACGTGGGTTATCAATATTAAAGAAAGTGAGAAAATCTTGGATCCTCACCTTTTGTCCAGATCCACAGCAAAGTCCAATGGGTTCTTTCTTGGCCATTGAACCATCCTTACACAGAGATGTGGACATTTGTTCTCTAGTTTTTGTGTTATCTACAAGCTCAGGCCTTGAACCTCAGCTGCCTAATCAATTAGTTTTGCACTTATATATTTACTTACATTGTAACAAGTTATATAGATTTTTGTTTGTTGAACAGGAAGTGGACAGAAATAACTGGCTCCATGTTCGCCATGGCTGATATGATCATTTAAGTGACTGACACACAGGCGTCAGCATCAGGATGAATTCTGTCAGTGTTACAGAAGCTGAATTGGGGAAAGGACTCAAGCAAAGAATGGACGGAGGGAAGAACGAAAAAGACGGAAATAGTGAAGGGTAGCCTGAACTATGTGAGTTAATTACTCTTCTAGTTTTTACCACCTTTAATTATAGTAAAAAAAACAAACAAGGTCTTCATAACAGAAACAGCATCTCTCCAATTTTAGCTGGGCAGTGATACGACTGAGATCTTTGTCCTTGTTGTCCACATGCATTCTGTTTGTCTCTCCATCTGCCCCTCTGGTCATCTATCCATCCACCACTCTGTTTATTTTCAATTACAGGAAGGGGGAAAAGCTATTGGGATCAAATGGCATCAAATGATAATTCTACCGTTCAATAGGAAGTCCTATCCTTCCGCTAAATTGATATCATCACAAGAGGGAAATTGCAATAGGAAGGTAGATAGAGGCTCTCACTCACTCACTCACTCACTCACACTCACACACACACACACACACACACACACACACACACACACACACACACACACACAAATGGCAGTGATTGCTCACTTCACTCAACCCTGACCTCCACAGTAATATCTGGTCCTCCTGCCTCCCACTTTCTCACCATGGAGACGTCAATCACAGGGTTGCGTAGCGAGGTAAGAGACTGTCAGTTCCATAACTGCGACTGCCCGTCAGAGCTGAGCATGTGCAAATGCAAACACACACACACACACATTTGTACAGCTATCTTAGTGAGGACACTTGTTGGCACAATGCATACCCTAGCACCTTACCCAAACCCTAACCGTCCAAATGAAATGCCTAACCCTAACCTAGTCACAAATAACTAGTGAGGTCCTCACTTTCTCAAAATCTCTTTACTCCGTAGGTTGTAGACTCAAACTGGTCCTCACAAAGACAGCTGTACAAGAGCACACACACATCAGTCCAACAAACATTTCACTGCGATCCTGGTGTCCCATGCAAAGATACAGAAATTATTAAGCCGGTAGAATCCCTAATTCACAAATACATTTCCTTTACATGTACAGTACAGCACATGGAAGAATCTCTTTTCATTTATTCTTTCAAGGGGTTTTATGGTGACTTTTATCCCTGAATCTTTCACCAACCCTAAGACGGCATGTCCATTCAGGCAGCAGACACCTCACTGATATATATTCAGTGTCCTGTCTTCTATAATGGGCCTTTTGTTTGTCAGCGTCCTCTCACCCACTGCAATCAGGCACAGGAACTGAATCATTAACACAACACCTGAGCGTATTTTCTTCCCATTAGCATTTGTTCTCTTGCCCTCCTTTATTTTTTCATGGGGGCTAACTGGTGTCCCTGCCTCGCCCTGTTCTCCTCATGTACTGCGAGGGTAATGGTGTTGTTATTCCCGCATCTTCACATCCTCCCATTTAGCACTAACATTCTCCTGTGCTTGCCAGCGGCTGCATGGATCTCACAATTAACCTCCAGAACTGCAAAGTAAGGGAAATTAGACTCGACTTCAAGTTTCTTTAATTACAAAATAGCAGGGGAGGTGCTGCACACACATGAAGATAAAATACACAAAACAATACGCATGCACACAGTTAAAAGCACACACCAATGCAATGTGGCACGATCATGTGTGAACGCTCAGATATAATGTGAAGAAAATGAGTTGCATGACTAGAAACTACGATGCACGCGAAACCCACGCCACCAAATCACCCTTACATTTTGTTTTAATAATTCATTTCAGAGTATTTTTTAATAGGGCTCAACACACTGCAAAAAAATGACTGATGTTGTCACTTGTCAAGTCAGACCTTATGAACAAATTTACACAGAGACACATTATATTCAATCCCAAATATTTCATCTGCAAATGAGACAGTGCGGAGTCTTTACAAATATTGGTGTGCATATTTCATGTTTTGATTAAGGTTTTGGCCGGCAGCATCTCAGCATCTTTCAAGGTTCTGAGATGCATAAATATTAATAAATGTAAGCCCACTGTCTTCTCTTTGCTCTCTCTGCATTATGAATGACATCACATAAGCATTAGGTTGCCGGGTAATGATAAGAGAACAGTGGTGCTGGTTTGGTGAGTTATGCATGAAATGGCTTCTTTCAACCCTCCCCAGTTTCAGTCTCGGCAAAGCTCGTTTGCTTAAAGCTATTTTGATGTGTGCCTTTGTGAGACCTTTGTGTGGGCTTTTCATTTCTTCCTTTCTTTTTACTTTTCAAACTTCAGATTCACAAATTGGAAATCCATTTGCATTGAGCTAATTTTCGCTTCTGCCAAGTCACTTGTGCCTCAGGATGTCACTCAGTGGTTTAGGCACGTGGAGAAGAGTCTTTCTTTAGTTTGATTGTTTTGTGTGGGAATCCGTAAATTGGCATTTTACCATCTCACTGTTAAACATAACAACTGCTTTCATATGGAAATAATACAAAAAGAATGTGGGTATACAATGTATACGGCCATTGTTCCCTGATTATTTCCTGTTTTTGTCCTGTGAGCAAGCATTGAATCAAATAAAACCAAAACTATTCTGACATAAGCTACAACACTATGATTATAATAATGATAATGAAATTGTCTATTCTAAGTATGCCTATAACAAAGAATTACAAAGGGAAAATGTGCAAACAGTGAAGTAGAACAAATATAAATAATGTGAATGTTGCACAGCGTATTTCAGTGGTGGGAGTGTTTTAAGTTGATATGATGAATATGATAAAAACATATTGAACTGATAAATGTGATAATATTACACAGTGGAGTCAGACTGCGGAGGAGTTGTTTAAGAGTTAAGAACAAAAACATATACAACTCTCTTGGTATACTAGGTAGAGTGCAAAGCATCAGGCCACTTTCATTCAGGCAACAGCACACAAACGCAGCCATCTTACACATTGAGTCTCTGTAGTAGCGATCGGAAGATGGAGTCACGAAATAAAGGTCCCATTGATACACGCTGTCGACTAATCGTGAGTCAGTCTCAGCTGTCAATCAACATGTTTCACTCTGTTGTTACACCATCAAATAGCTAATTAAATCAAAAACGTACCAGCCAGTGTGATACGAACTACCTGAAATGACAGACACCATCTTTGAGAAAAAAATATTTGACACCTTCTTTGACATATTGGTTTGTTTCATGTCCCATCCACTAACACCGAGGAGGCAATATTCATGATCTATACTGCAGCCAGCCACCAGGTGGCCATCAAGACGCTCTGGCTTTCGAGTGCAGCTTGGGCCGCAATCGTCTGTCCATCCCAATGGAGACCGAGAGAGAAGTAACCAAGCATGACCCGAACCCGACAGACATTTTGGTTTTAGTGTCCGAACTCGACCCATAACCGGAAAATCATTTCAACATTTTGTCAGGATGCTGAGCTTGATTGTTTGGCAAAAGAGAGAAACTTGGCTCAACTGCAAACAATTTCTGCTCTCTACCACTAATCGAACAAATATAAACACAGGCCGCATCAGGGAGAGAATGCATCTGAGGTCTAACAGTCCCACTCCTCCACAATTCAACTGCAGCCATTTGTGCCTGACAACTTGCCCCCAAATAAGTTAACCTGCTTTTGACAGCAGCCATTTTGTGTCTAATACCAAAACAGTCTCAGTGGGTCAGATAACAGTTGGTGCTGCACAATTAATACAAAAGCGAAATGTTTTGGTGAGACAATAATTACTGTTCTAACCAGAGTCTGCAATAACAGCGTCACTGGTTTATGAGCTGAGGCTGCTTCACTTACCTCTGTATCTGCTGCTACTATCATACAGGCCTCACTTATTCACATTTTATCATCCTGAACACACACACACACACACATGGCTGAAATGTCATGACTATTTGCCCATGTGGAAGGCTAGGTTATTATAAATATACAGTGTAGAATATACACTATAATATAGTGTGTGACAGTCCATTGCATGAATTTGTATGTTCTATCATCTTTGTGTTCACTGTATGTTGGTTTGCTTCATCATGAAAAAAAACAGGGATTATTTTATCGACAGCCATGATTTGTTTTGTGTCTTTCCCTGACCCGCACCACATACTCCCACCAAGTTTTGTGGTGATCCGTTCAGTGGATTTTGTGTAATCCTGCTAAATAACAGACCAACAAACTAATGCACACGAAAACAACCTCCTGGGTGGAGGTAAAATATGTGCATCTATCACAGAGCACAATGCACACAAAAAATAACAAAATTATGCCAATGCACCCATTTCCATTTGCATTAATGAGGGCTTCCAGCATGTGTATGTGTGTATATGTGTGTGAACATTACCTGTGTGTGCTCCTGCTGTGAAGTTATGTGCTTCCACCCTGTGTTTACACATACTTTGCTTTACATATGTACTGTGTCATGGTCACAGCTGTGCTTCGAGTATACTGAGTTTCCCCTGTGCCTCCTGTCTGTCTGTGTGTGCGTGTGCGTGCGTTTCTGTGTGTTGTTTCCCGATTTGTTCCCGAGAACTGTGGATTCTACGTTTTGACCCTCCTGTTGTTGTGACCACTGAACTAACCCACAGGATCCTCTCCGCCTGCCTGTTCTGCTGCTCATCTCCAGCCACACTCAGAACTCCTGCAGTCCTCCCGACTCTCTCCTCCTCCTCCTCCAGCCACCAGCCCCCCTCCGCCTTCGCCTGCCGAAATCCCCACATCCATCCACCTTCTCTCCCCGAGAGCAGCCAATAAACTTGTTCCTTCTCTTTCCAACCCGTGAGTCTGTGTCTGGTGTCCTGTTGATTTTCAGCAGTGTGAGACGTCAAAATACATTTTCTTCACAGGGTTCGCCTAATTATGTTTGAAACAACAGGAGATCCTATACATCGAGCAAACACAAACAGAAACACTAGAGATAGAAGTTATTATTCATGCCTCATGAGTTGTACTGTTTACCCATAAACCACCGAGTAGCATGAAGCACTTCTGTACAAAATGTGCAGCATCGCAAATCATCTGTCAAACCCAACACACGGCTGAACTATGTGTCAAGCAGGTGTGTCTCCGTCCACTGCAGGTTAAACGCCTCCTCACCGGACTATTTGTTTAGTAGAAATGAGCTTTGATGAAGTAATCCTTAAAAACAAACATTCCCTGATGCTTATCTCATCCATGATGAAGAGCACTGCTTCGTATAATGTCAGACACCTCTGAGCAGGAGGTACTTTTATGTTCGTCTTCAACGAACCAGATTTTATTTTCTATTCTGTTTTAAGGGGAAATCATGACTGGTTACACGCTGCATCATTCCACTAGTATCATGTAATCAATTACAATAAAAGGGAAATTACACGATTTCAGCTACAAGGAGGAAACTTAATCTATGTGAGGTAAATAATGAACCAGGAGAGATGAGAGGAGACAAGTTGAATCAGGAAGAAGTGGCATCTGCTCAAGCAGTGGGGGGTTGCGACCACACACACACACACACACACACAATACTCACAAGTGAGGTGAAGCAATACACAACTCCTCAAGGTGCCACGCGATTGTTGATTTTTTAATGCGTGAGTGGAGGAAGGAACAAAGAAATGGGGCAAAGTAACATGTGTGCAAACACAATCACACTGTTGACACACACACACACACACACACACACACAACTACGTACATGTTAAAAGCTGTCAGGAAACATCAGGATCTGCAAAATTGTCTTTTCCACAGGAGTTGCTGTAACCTTCAGCCTCCACCTCCTGGGTCAAGTTGGTATTTTCACAATAAGAAGCAAAAGAAAATGTCTGACTGTCAGGAACAAGCTCAGAGGAATTGGTGGGAGAAGAGAAAACTGCGTAAACGTTGAGTGACAGTTTACATCACAACTAGGTTCCCCCTTTTATTAATGCATTATATTAATCAACGGCACTGATTGGAGACCAGAGCATTTTTGCAGGAAACAATGTCGAAAAAGACAAGTAAAAAGGAAATGAGTGGTGCAGAAAAATGTAAAAGAATTTAAAAAGGGGGAAAGTGATGGTACAAGATGCAGGTAACAGACTGAGCTTCTCCAAAGAAGACAGGATGCTGTCACTGTGGCCTCTGATGAGTCAGGACCCAGCAGCAGGGACAGACAGTAATGGACTTATTATGACTACAATGGAAGTCCTTTCCCTTCTTTCCAACACTGATTTCAGCATCATTTTGTTAAGATTTGTGATCAAAAGTTAGATGTACATACAAATAGAAAAGTCTGTTTCACGCCACAAAAACTAGCAACTTATGAAATATATACTGTTGATGTTTTTCCAAATGTGTCAGAAAATGCATCTCTGTAAAAGTTGTTGAAGTTATAAGTTGAAGCTATAAATGAAACTCTCCATGGTCCTGTCTCTAATAATAATAATCTGGTGTCTCTCTATTATTGAGGAATAAGTCAACACCTCGGACTTATTAGAGCTTTTGCTGATCCACCTCAAATGTACAAAAATAATCTGACAGGGATCAGAATATATTACCAGTGTTGGAGGAAATTAATGATCACAATTCTGATAATGGTTACTAGTGTCTGTGATGGAGCATATTTCACCCCAAAAAACCACCCACTTCTGTGTGTGGGTAAAAACACGTTTGTGAGGATACTGATGTGTCCGTGCAGGGCCGTGCGAGTGTGTGTGTGTCTTTGCAAATGTGCCGTACCCTCTCTTTCACTCATTATAGGAGGACACAGCCACGTGTGGCATTTACCTCTGACCTCTGCTCCGCTGAAGGCACAATTACTGAAAGGCCAGACTCTTCGGAGAATGTCCATCACATCCACTGTCTCTCTCTCTCCCACTCTACTCTCATCCCTTCTTTCTTTTTCTCCACATCAGAATCACCGGTGGCGCCGATCTGAAGTAGGAAAAGAAAGAAAAGCAGAGTCAAACTGACGTGTAGTTTAATAAGGTGAAACTTTATCTTTTCATGACTTCACACTCAAGCATTCTTGTTAATGAACTACACCCCTTTTTCTTTTTTTTTCTTCTTCCAAAGTCATTTCATTTCTGTTGCTTATCTCCGTTGCATTTTCTCTGGACTTTAAATCAGAGATTAAGCAAAGTTTGGAAGTTGAGCGAACAAGATAAAGTGGTAACGAAGAACAAGGGATGTAAAAAAGAGAAGATAAAGACCGAGTGAGAAGGGAAGCCTGATTGGGGGCAGTCACGGGCCACATTCCTGTCCCTCTCCCTGCCTTCTTCTCTCCATCCTCCCCCTCCTCCATCGGCAGGTAACAGCGCTCTCTTTCCGGAGAGGCAGGGATGAAGAGATTAAGAGAAAATTACACTCTTTGACAAGACGGGAAGTAGAGAGTCGGAACTTCAAACAACTTTTGAAAAGACAAGGTCAGTGGGGGTAGGAGAGAGAGGCTGGACAAGAGGAGGACAGACGGGTGCGGGGAGAGAAGAAGACAGAAAGGTTGCGTGGGATTTGAGGTCACAGTAGATGAAGGGAAGGAGACTGAGGCTGGAGTGAATCAGAGGAGAAACGGAATCTCTGCGTTGACCCGAGACAAGGGGGAGGTTATTGTGATGGCACCAATGTGTTGTCACTTAAGATTGACACCAACAGTTCATTAACACTGATTCAGGCTGGACAATGTACGAATCCAGCACAATGGCATTTCACTGTTTTTCAGCTAATTAGCTAAATTAAGTCAACCCCCCCCCACTGAGAGGACATCTGTAAAACTAATCAATCTTAATAAACAGTAAACCTCACCGTATACTCGCACATTGATAACTCATGTGATCACTTTGGTCTTTCAGCTAAAGAGCACTTCTTCTACACAAGTGGGGATTATACATGTTAACAGCAGCAATGACTAATGAGCAAGAGGAGGAGAGTAATTCTAAAAGTGGAGATTTGGGCCACTGCTGATGAAAAGTTTGTGATCATCTATGGCACATTTCTTTTTTTTTTCATATTCATTAAATGCAATTACAAACTGAGTGGAGCAGGAAATCTTTGCTATCTGGCTGGAAGAGGTCGGTGCCAAATCATTTTCTGCTATTAGCTTTCATTAAGCTTTATCACTCTGTACAGACTGAGCTGTAAAAATAAATTATTAATGTAGGAAAGAAAATTATGTATTTTCTCCTGTTGTCTTGTGTTTTTTACTGACTTTAGTTCCTATTTGTTTAACTAACCCACAGGCCTCAAATGCTCTATGTGCAAAAATAATATATTATCATATGTATTATATATTTCTGTCTTATCCTTATATTATACAAAATACTTTAGTGGTAACTATTCTCTTTGCCACTAAAAAAATCCAGCAGCTTCCGTCTCTCCTGCTCTTCCTAACATATTGTATTCACAATAATATAAGGTCACCTTGACCTTTGAGTCCAAGTGGCAAAGGAAATTCCAAAGGGAGACTTGAGATATCATTTTCAAGAGGCCACCTTTTACCTCCCAAATGAAAGGTTTAAGTCTAACATTTCTGTCGAATCTGAAAGGACTCTCTCTGATAAAACGTTCACAAGGTTCTGTGAGGTCAACACAATCTTCACCTTTGACCTTCAAATTCTAATCTGTTCATCCGTGATTCCAAATGAGCTGAAGATGCTGCGTTCGCGAGACCGAAAACATGATTCATATGGTCACCGAGAATTTGACCTTTGACTGTTGACAAATTCTATCATTTCATCCTTGAGTCCAACTGAACATTTGTACCAAGTTTGAAGAAATTCCCTCAAGGTGCGCTTGACTTACTGTGTTCAAAGGAATGGGAGGACAGCCCAAAAACACAATGCTTCCTGCAACAGGCTGTCCCCGGCACAGAGACGTAAAAGGAATATTTAATATCTTATATGTTACATGGGGTTTGCATGAACCAATAAAACTGTAACACAGACATCTCCTTTAGAGTTCTTGGTTTTGGAAGAATAGTGCTGTGAAAAACTACCAACGCCAATTGTTTGTAAGCCCAGCGGACGTCAGAGGGTCATTTTCAGAGAAACATTAAGAAACATGTCAACAGTTCAAAATCAATTTTCATTAATAAAAGTAATTAAGTATAAAGCTAAACAAAAATACAATTAACTAAATGTTTGGCCTGTGGAAGAGGGCCAGAGGTCCCAGCATCCCAGAGTGACCATTAAACATTTGCACATTCTATTAATCTATGGCTTGGTAATACATTTTGAGTTCAATTTACATTAAGTTTAATGTATGCAAAGTAGCATTTATTCAAGCCTCAAATAAGAATTTAATCTGCTCTTAAAATGTAATGCAACACTCTCACAAGTTGGAAAGTGTTTGCAATTTTACCACAGGGCCTCACTCACACATCCCTAAATGCACACACACACTGACTGTGTGAGGTTTAATCCAAGTTACTTCCAGAGCAGAAAAAACAGGAGGGGGAAACATTGCCCTGCCTTTCTAAGAAATCAACTTTTAATGAAACTGGGAAGTTCAAAAGAAACAAGGGATTTTATATTAAAGAGCGACCACGTATCCATAACGTCTGAGAGCTGATTTACACTGGATGCACGGCTGCTTCTCTATAATCTCAGTGGAGATATGGGTGAACGGGAAGTGTGGTTGACAAAATGGCACAGTGTGTAGGAAAAGTGAAGAGTATGTGTGTATGTGTGTTAGAGGGACATGTAATTTTCTTTTGTTTAACCCTGAGCTGCAGGGTCTCTTGCTTTAATAGAGTTGTAGATTAGTTTTGCAATCCCACGTAATTGGGTAAGTGATAAAGCATAGTGTTGTATTCCGATCTCTCCATTCACTCCCTCAGTCTTTCTCACACACAAACATAAACACAAAGACACAAACACGCTCACTCACTCAAAACATGCATGTATTCTAACAGGCAGTAAAGACTTGTTTGGAGAAAAGAGAATACAACCAGCAATAGATCAAAACCTCTAATCCACTGAGTATATTACCTCCAGCTGATTACTGGAGAGGTTCTGCGCCTGGCATCGGAGATGATGGATCATGCTTCATCCTCTTCATTTTCCCAAGATAAAAGCCAATGACTGTGGTACTTCTTGCTCATTAGTTTTATTTTACTGTGTCTGCATAACCTTCTACACAATGGCTCCAACAGTAAACAGCTTGGGCACAAAAATTCAACAGCAACTACTCCTACTGTCAAGAGGAAAAGGGAATTTAATGTTGTAAATCCTAATTTTGAGTAACTATGAATGTCTATCCATCATCTGTACTGTTAATCCTTTGAGGGTTGCAGGGTAAACTGCCAATTCCTGCTAACAATAGGTGGGAGGCAGAGTGTACAACTGGACAGGGGTATCACAACATATGGAGACAAACAACTACTCACATTTACATCTTTGTACAATTTAGAGTCTCCAAACAACTCAATCTGCATGTCTTTGGACTGTGGCAGGAAGCTGGAGAAATCATGGAGACTTCATGCTATGGGGCGAGAGTGCTAACCACCATGACACTGTGCCAGGAGGGTTTAGATTTAACAGATTCAGATGGAATGAGATTTTGGGTACTCTTTATACACAGTCAAATATGAATCTAATGATTCCAGAAATCTCTGTCTGTGGTACACATCTCAAGAACCGTTCATTTCATCAGCTTCCAAAGAAGTGAAGTGTTGTATTTGGTCCGATTTGGATATGTGATACGTTCAATATTCATAAAATTTGAATAAAGAGACGACCAGCGCTATGTATCAGCAGCAGCCAGGACAGCGCAAGCGGCGTTGATTTCTACAACAGTGTGTATTTGACAATTGCAACAACAAGGGATTCTCTAGTTCAGGGTTCTGTGTACAAAGTACTTTTCTGCAGCAGAGGTAGTGCAGCATCAGGGTTCTGTGGCTTGACTCCTGTAGCCAGTCTTTACTTGCTGCAGCTTAATTACTGCAGGCCACTTTTACAGTTTTAGAACGAAAACTGCAGCCAGTCTTTCTGCAGGCCAAACAAACAGCTCATTAAACAGGACAGGTTTAGAACAGACACTGCACTAGTTTATGCAAAAACTTGCGACAACAGATGTTACTGTACTCAGTATCCAAAATATTAGACGATTTCGGAAACACAATATATCAAGCAGTATTTCTGTTAAATCCGAGGCAAAAACTTTTTATTTATTACAGGTATAGTGCCCACAACCACCATCTGCAAGAACAGAGGGTCACAACACACCTCCTCAGGAAAACTGTGATGCTGTGTGTGTGTGTGTGTGTGTGTGTTCTCTCCAGCTTACAGTACATGCACATAATGGTGCCTATATTTACATCAATATGCTTGGATGTGGAGCTGCACAATAAATCAACATAATATCCCTCCTGTAACATAAGACACATTAACTGCACATTGACAAGTGCAGAGCCGTAAGTCTTCCGTGCGCGGGGCTGCGTGGGCGTTGTCAAGTGCAGCTGCTATTTTTGGGTCACGCAGGTGCAGCAGTGTAAAACGGTCGAATATAAATCGGAGGATGAGGTGATTCATTAATTCCCTCTTAACCATTCACGTCACTGGTCTCATCCCTCTGACACACTTGTGCCAATCCCAGTGAAGCATGACAACTGCAGCTCAACAGATGGAAAGAGGGTCTCCAGGAAATGATGTTGTCCAGATTAGTGAGGAGAGGCCAGATCTGAATACACAGATACTCAACGCGGAACGGCAGATGATGCAATGATACTATACGGCATTTTCAAGAGAAGGCAGACGAGGTGAACAATTCTGAGCTTTTTCAGTTGTATTTCTACTAACCTACGTTTCCAGGCTACATCTCTTGGTGTCATCTTTGACTCAGTTTTGAAATGTGCCAAACATATTAATACTGTTAGAAAGGAATTTAAATTTCAGCAAAGAAATGTTGCCAAATTCAAATCCTTCCTCACCCTAATAACCTGACGTCTGCTTCAAATGCCCTAATTTAATCCTATGTTTATTCAACTGCATCGTATTTCAGTGTGAGAGGAGGACTTATTGATTTCACTTTCATATTTTGCAATACTTTCAATCCAATCATGTGCTCCCACTCACATAGCCCCTGCTTGTGCTCAAACTCTACGCTTGCACTCAGAAGTTTTTGTTGCTTGAACGGATTTCCTGCGCTCCAGCTTCAGCTCTTCTCGTCACGCTCACGTCGCCTCTTTGCATGCACGAATCATCTGCTCTCAGATTTTTCCTCAGATTTTTTTGTGCAACAAGCCTCAAAATTCCCCACCCAATAGAATGCCAGGTGTAGTTGACAAATGAAACTGTCCAGCTCCGAGACCAGCTGTAGCCACTCCAAAGCTTTGGAACAGTCTCCTATTTACAGTAGGTCTTTCCTCACAAGACATTTTAAATATTATACTGAAGACCTACATGTTTCCTTAGGCTTCTGAGTTGTTTAAAAAAAAAAAATGGTCACATCATACCATACAGTTGAAGATTAAACTATGCAATGCTACTATTGCTGTAATGTGTGTAGTATTGTGTTACTTTGTATCAATCTGGTGTCACTCGGGTGACATCACACCACAAACGGATGTGATTCTGAGACGTCTGCTCTGATCAGACGCATTTTCCAGCAAAAAAGCCAACAAGCCCCTTTCCAGCATCTCATTTGAATGAACCTCCCAACTGTTACACGCCTCTCATACCACCTGTGCACCATGTGCTTGGCACCAAAACACCACACAGATGGACAAAGCTAATTCCAAGGTAGGAAATCAGCAACCTGTCGGAGCGCTGCTTTAGCTGGCCGTTCTGCTGTTCCAAAATATACATCCAGTATATTCAATGTATTTCCCAGGTATGTGATTCTACATCACAGAGGCAAAACTAATGTGATCAACGACTTGTTTGATCATCACACACTACTTACACTGCAAACCACAATGGCGTCAGTGGAGTGCATAATTAAGGAAGCAGCACACACTCATAAATATCTTTGACAAATGCAAGATTCTGTTCATTACTTCTCGGCATTGTTTCTTGAGAAATGCACATAAATGCTGAAAGATATAAATGGACAATCCTCCAATGTTTAAGAAAGTGAAAACAGTTGATGGTTTCCTCTTGGCCCATAACTTCACCCATCCACCGAGTTTCAATAAATATGTTGAGTAGATATGTGTAATTCCCCTCACAGGCAAACATTTCCTTGGCAGAGGTAATAATTGTGAAGTACACAGATAAAGATATCACAATCAGAGTCCAAACAACCAAACTAACCCAACTGTGAGAGGCTGAGTACACCCTGGACCGTTTGGACAAAGACAAACATCCATTTACTCTCACATCCACACCTACAGTCAATTTAGAATCTGCAGTTCACCTAAACCTAATCTGCCTGAACGGGAGAACGTGCAAACTCCACACACACTCATTCTATCTCCCTCATACTGTAGCAATGTCGACACTCCCTCCACATTCTCAGGTCAGTGAATGTGGTGAAATTCTTTTATTTTTCATCAAATTCCAACTTCTCAGGAGAAATATCAGAATCTGCTTCAAAGACACCACATGTGCAACATAATGTAACTGTGTAATTTAGGTGTGCAGGCAGAAATTAAATGCGAGGGAGAAATAAAGAGATAAAAGTAAGATTTTAGGTGGAAATGTAAAAAAAAAAAAAGGAGATGCTGAAGGAGTACTGAACAGAGGCTGTAAAAGCTGCTCTGTGAACAAGAGAGTAGTTATAGGTTTTCTGATGATTCTCTCCTGCTGTGAGCTGGTTACTATGACAGTGTCATGCCCGTGCTAGCTGCACCAAAGTGACCTCTAATAACCTGCAGAGTGTGTGTGTGTGTGTGTGTGTGTGTGCGTACAGAGAGTATATGAATCTTTAGAGGGGGAAGAAAAGGAGGAAGAGAAGGGAGAGGGGATGCATTGGTGAGAAAGAGAGATGAGACAGAAGAGAGAGCAGGAGAGGGTGTGAGAATAAAAGAGCAAGCAAGCTGTCAGTCAAACTAAAGAAGTGGCTGCAGGCTGGAAAATGACCAGCATCTGATGCATCTGCAGTACATATGGTGTATGGCGTTCATGGTATGTGTGTGTGTGTGTGTGTGTGTGTGTGTGTGTGTGTGTGTGTGTGTGTGTGTGTGTGTGTGTGTGTGCGTGCGTGCGTGACCTCAGTGTGTCTGTTTCCGTATCCTGTTGATGTCAACAGCCAAAATGGGACATGAGAGGAGCCGTCGGTGAGCGCAGCGGGGGCCTTCTTTCCTCAGGTGACTCAAGATGTGCCTGCTCAAAACTCAAACCTGTGTGTGTTATAGGCATCGACGACATACAACTTTTTGATGGTGGAGCCACAGCTGCATGAAAACACATTCACACCCATGAACGCCAGCACACAAACCAACGTATTTATACACACACACAACATGCAGCTCTGTTGGAGGGTGCTGAGCTGCACTGTTGGCTACAGTCTGATGAAAAGCAACTTCTCAGGAAGCTCATGAATGTTTTGTCTGCAAGAACATGAGCACAGCTTCATACAAACACTTCACCTGCACTAGAAACACAAAACATACAAAGATGACAAAACAATACAGTGTGAATTAAGATCAATATCGAAAGAAGTGAAATCTGATTAATTTATGGTTTAACATCTCACCAAATCGGATGCTTGTGAAAAATTGCAAACAAAACAGTTGCAGCTGAATAACATTAAAACTACAATTACCACCTTTGACCATTGACCACCCAAATTTAATCAGTTAATCTGTGGATCGCCAAATTTGTAAAGATTCTCCCAAGGCGTTCTTAAGATTAGTCATTCACAAGGCAAAAGAGGATTTGTGAGGTCCATGTGACCTTGACCTTTGGCCTTCATATTGCATAATCCTTGAGTCCCTCAGGACATTCTACAGCTATTTTGTAAGGTCAGTGATTTTTGAGCTTTGGCCATCAAATTTTAATCGGTTCTTTTTTGAGTCCAACTGAAAATGTTTTAACAAATTTGAAAACATTTCTTCAAGTTATCCTGAGATATTGTGTTCACAAGAATGTTACTGAGAGAGAACCCACAAATACAATGCCTCCTGCCACTGAGTGACATGCAAACCCCACTTAAATCATTAAAGTGCATTTCAGAATCAAAGGAGCAGATCTGAAACTTTGACAAAAATCTAAAATATCATACGAGTCAAAATGTCTTACACTTGCCGGAGGTGTAACAGTTGACAAGGTGCTAAATGTGACACGGTGCAATGGAAACAGACAAATTAGTCATATATGTTTATCAAGCATGTGACCTAAATCTCAGCTGACGTGTCTGGAAATCCAGTGAAAGATTTGACTACATTTGGATGGAATCTTGATTTGTTGCCGTTTTGAATAATTATCCCTGACCTGATGTTAACTATCCTTAACTTTAAGAATATGTTTCTTTAAGAAGAGTAGATATTGCATGGTACTGAAAACATTATACAAAAAAAACCTAAATCCAGACATCATTAATTTTCATGGCAAAACGTTTTTGCAAAACTTGCAGGAGACATGGTTGTAGAGTGAGACACTCCGCTGCAGCAGACACTGACAGAAGCTCCAGACGCTGAAAAATACATATTCAAGAGGAAAACAGCTAAAGGACACTTTAAGGTCATTAAAAATAAAATTATGCTGAAAACTGCTTTCAATTGCATAACTGTTTTTTTCTCCTTTGGTTTGTATTGTGTAAAATAAACGTAAGCAACATGGCAGAGTTACAAAGGGCCACTGTCTTCTGATCTTTATCTCTGTCTCTCTCCCTCTGGCAATCTCCGTTTCGCCTCCTCAGAAAGTTTCTACACTGTTCTCGTATAGAAATATACATGTGAAAGTCGCCTAAAGCAGCATTAAAACTTTGTTGTAGCGGGAAAAACTGCAACTGTAAAAATAGTGAAGCTAAACTCCACCAACTCTACCTCTGACTCATCTTTCTTGTCATTCACATCCTGTCACGTAAATTCTCAACTTTATGTCTATTTCTCTTTACTGCTTAGCTCCTGCGCTTGTCATTTTTAATTCTGTCCTGGATTCGACTTGTTCATACTCTCTTATTGTGCAAGTTGAACAGGAAACAGTGACTGTCCGTGTTCCCAGAATTCCTTTTAAAGTCTTACCAGAGCGGCGTACCCTGACTTCAGTGTTAAATCCAGCTGAAAAGGAGCGTAATCATATCAGTGCTGAGCAGCAAAGTGGGTTATTTGACGGTAGAAAGGGAGACTGAAAGGGACAAGAGCCAGATTCATTGCTGCTACAGGGGAGCGCTAATTCGGCTCTTTCAGAGGCCCTGAAAGGAGCAGCATGGGAGAAGAGAAGAGAGTCTGTGAATAGATCTGTTCAATTCCATTTTACAGTCTATGCTGGACATGTGCGAGAGGGATTAACAAGGATAAAATAAGGTTTTAATGGTGGAAATTTAACCAAAGTGTGTGACCGAGAAGGACAAACAGACGGATGGAGGACAGGGAGGAGCGGGCGAGACGGGGAAGAGCTGGGATATCTAGCAGCATCTTCTCTGGCCAACTCATTAAAATGGAAGGAAATACGTCGAAGACTCATTCTTCAGTTTGCTGAAGTCTCAACTGAAGGGCCTTGAGAGTGTGAATGTTCCTCTAAGCCCTGATCCTGTGGTGAATAGACTGAATTTACAACAGCAGACATAATTAATACCCAGCTGAATGGACGAGAAAAGTGATTTAAGATGGAAAAAGGGAAAAAAAAGTAAGTAGATCAGTGGGAAGTGAAAGAGAGAAGGTCGAATCTCTGTGTTCTTTAGACTTTCAGTGAATCAGTGCTTTCTATTGATGTGAGGACGAGCGCTAACTAGCTCTATATCGTCTGTTATATTTTACTTTGAAAACAGGTTGCGTCACTCTGGGGAAATTGCTGTTGATCCAAAGAGGTAAAACCACTGATCTTCAAATGTCCAACGTCGAAAACATTCTACCGTTTACCGCCATGGAAGCGTGAATAGAAGGTGTATATACTGTACTGTATATGACATATGTTGCTTAAAAACATCCTTGAATTAGCTTTTAGCAGTAAGCGGCGAAACTGAGATGAAGGTCTGTGCATGAAGTATAATTCATCTGTTCACATTGTATATTAACACATTTCACTTTAGGAGGTATTTCTCCTCTTTCTGCCAGTCGTGTATTTATACAAATCAACGTTGACGGATATGATCTTATTTTTCACTAGCTACTGTTGACTAAATGCTGTTAATCATATGTAGACGTACGATGCAATCCAGCACAACTCAGAGACTGCTTGTTCCTTCATCCACTTGTACAATGAAAATTATTAGTACAAATTGTTTGCACCCACTGGCAATTTACGTTGTGGGTAAGGAGTCAGAAATACGTCTGTAAATTAGTTCAGTATCCATTAGTCTATTTATTTAGTGAAGCTCTCCTTACATTGGCTGCTGCAGGCAACAAGCCACCCAAGCTCAAAGCGAGAAACTTTTACTTTGCTGTCTCGCTTTCCTAAATCTCGAGTTACCTAATTCATTTTGGAATAAAGGAACAAGTTGACTCTAAATTTCACTGCGTTGCATTTTATGTCTTCAACGGTGCAGAGCTGCTTTCAGACATGCACTGAACCCCCGCAGAGCCTCCGTATTTACTCTGGAGGACATGCATGTGTGAACGCAATAGTCAGAGTTAGAGGCTCTGGATTATCTGCAGACTTTCTCCGCCCGGCAATAAAATAAGTCAATACCCCCCCTGAAGTGACAATGTAACTGCAGATTATTTATACATCATGCATTGATCAAACAAGAACAGCTCAGGAGCTAATATAGATAAGATACTGCATATGTGGCCCAAACAATGTGGTATAAAATTGCTATAATGAATTAAGTATAAGACGTGCTAATGAAATAATGAGGTCAACTCTCAGGTAATATGGTGATCATCCAACGCATACTTCAATTTCTAACATCTACAGCAACTGACTCCACTGGACTCAGCCATGAATAAAACCTGAACTGACCTGACACCGTACCACCGCAAATCACCCTCCGCTAGATTCATGCATATGTTTTGCATAAAATGTATTGGAAGGTATAATTTAATACACCTAAAATATTAAACTCTTCTGCGAATGCAAGAGTTGTGTCTGACTGAGTAGCATACAGCATCCTCCTATCCCTCAAGTCCCACTGCCATATGCTGCATGTCCTCCTGTCCTTCTAACATGGAGAAATCACAGTCCCTTAACACCCCCGCTCTGTGCAAAACTGTGAATGGGATTATTTTGAAGACTAAATAAAACTGAAAAGGTTAAGTGAGACAGTTATGTTTACTTGGCAGCCATTAATACCCAACATGGACAAAACTCCTGAGGCGTTTAACTCAAGGGGCTTCTTCACCTGGCAGGAGCAGGTAATTGACCTTTGAAGATGATAGGTGGAGGAATAAGTGGTGTTTGTGTTATGCCAATTAAAAATAGAGACAGTATTTCACTGAGGCTGTAAATCCTAGAAATCTAAACAGACCTCCTATATCATGAGAAGATTGTTGTCTAGATCTAGCTCTTTGGTATTATCAGTGTGACAGCTCCAAACCTATGTTTTGAACTTTATGCTAGAGGGGCAATTTGATGTGTGCCTTTTTGTCATTTCTCTAGGTTACTTTTTGTTATATTTTGAGATATTTGTTGTCTTGTTCCCCATTTTATTTTGCTAGTCACGAAATTGTCAACCAGAAATGCATCCTTCCATCCCAGAGCAACGAATGCAAGGTGGATCCTTCTTCAAGCCAACCTATTCCTGGATTATTTGCACTGTTTTTCAAAGAGATAATTGTGGAGACAAGACCATAACTTCCAAAAAGTGGTCAGAGCGTGACAATTGCTGATGATGCAAATCACACACATCCTCGGAAGAGCAGAACCAACATCCTCCACAGAAAGAGGCCACTGAAATGAGACATCTATAGTTTCCTACTTGCCCCCTTGATCCCCTCTGTTCAGTGTTTCTGCGTTACGTGAAACCATGTAGCCTTCCTTTGCCTGCTGTGTGTTGAAACCTTGCAGAGTCTACATTTGAGTCCTACTCTGTTTCAACCAGTGTGATACCTTTTACTGTACTTTGCCACTGTTTAAATAAGTGCTTGTGCAGTAACAATGAGATGCATCACTTTAGAATCTACTGCACAGTGGTGGCCCACCAGCTGGTAAGGAGTTGAAGAAAGGAGAACAGGTTCTGGGTTTCATATTAAAAAGAACCGAGCACAAATTAGCCTCAGAACTTCACCAAAGGTCTTATTCACAAATCCAGATGATGTAAATGAGCACATCTGCTCTTGAGTTAATACAAATTATGCAAACTGCCAATTAAATCTGGAAGCTGGACGATGCAAGACTTGTAACAGACTCTATAAAACTGAATATTGTTGTGTTGCTTGTGAAATTGGTTTTGTTGTGGTTCTGTGGCACTGAAGAGTAAAATGCAGTGAGCATCATTTAAATTTGCCCCCAGTTTATTTGCCTGTCACTGAAGTGGTCCTCATTGCTGCTGTCAGACATGCGCTGAACTCTCTGGTCTCCAGAAATGATCTGGTGGGGCTGTCTGTGAGAACGCAGTCAGTTGCTCTGGACATTTCCACAGTTTTTCCCGTCAGCCCTCTGGTAAAAACTCCAGAGAACGTCTGAACGAGCTCATGTGAGAACACAACGAGAAAACGTCTGACAAATTCACGAGATGTCCACTTGGAAAAGCAATGACATTCGTGAGCTGTTGGTGATAATAACTGAAGCCAGTGTCGATGTACTGAAAACGAAAACAACTGGACAAACTCCTGCTGTGTTCTTCAGGAAAGCCAATATCCAGAGAACATTTTCTGCTTTTCGTGTCTGAAAACAGCTTTTGACAGAGTTGTACCAATTACTAAAATTAAAAAAATGTATTCCCTCTCCATCCTCCTTTTTGTCAGTGTGATAACACTAAAATATTTGTGTAAAAATTGGCAAACCCCCACCACATAAAAGGGTAAAATCTCTTGGATTGTTATCATTGGCATACACTTCTACCATGCTAACAATGTTTGCTATGAATAGACATGATTGCTTTGTGGACAACAGTGCTCCAGACTTTTACACCAGCTTCCCAACACCTGAGATCACAGATGTGTTAACTGGTACAAGAGAATGGTCGTGTGTGTAAAGTTTGCTTTCCTTCCCTCACTATTGTTGCATATATTCAGACACATGTTAAAATGCGTGGGTTTTTGTCTTGCAGCTCTTCTGTCATTTCATTTTAGCACTTTATTTGTATACTGTTGGTATTATTTATTCAAAGTATTGAACATGTAGCCCTGAATTAATGGAATTTATTAGTAGATGTCATGGTGTGCAGCAGACCTACGGTAATGGTGAAACACTGTTTCTCTTAAATGCCAGTTCATACTAAAAAGGTACTAAAAAAGAGAGATATAATAAGTTTTAAAGAACATGGAGAACATGAGGTTTGTAACCATATTAGTGAAATTATAGTCGATATCCTAAGTATAAAAGAAAGAAACTAAAGGGAGAACTAATATATTTTCTCAAAGGAGTCAACAGTCGGATGGGTATTTCCGTCGTAATTACTTTACACATCTCTGCAGCCGATTCGGGCGCAGAGAACAGAGCCCATTACCGCACAAAATCTTACACAAGCCTGGGATGGAAGTTAATGGCTTGCTTCTGGAGAGAGCAAGAACAAGAACAGGCGATTCAGTCTGTACTCGAGCAAGAGACAGAGTGAGGGATGGGGATGATTAGCAGGGAAAGACGGAGCAATACAAACAGAAATGGCAACAACAAATTGAAACAGGTAGACTGGGAGAGGGTGGAATGATAAACGCATGAATTGTGGGGCAGAGAGAGGATGAGACCGGGGAGTGGAGGACAGTGGTCATAGCGGAAGCGTATGTGCAGACACACATATTCGCAGGCGACAGGTGGAGGCGACGAGGAGAGAGACCGGTGTGCCCTCTGGACAACTGGAACAATCGTGTGATGGAGAAGATTAAAAGCAACAGCAGACATCAAAAAGCCGGGGATGCAGGTCAAAGTCTCCGCTCATCATTAGAGCTCAGTCTCTTCCTGACACACACTCAGATCAGTATCTACAAGCACCAGCCTGGATCTGCCTGAGAGACCCAATTCATTACCATATGTTTAAGTGAAAGAAAACTGCTGTTTACAGTGCAGAAACAATCCTTTATGATTTAGGAACAGTCGTTAATCTCTGGAGTTTAGTTGTTTTTTTGTTCTGTCAACAACATAAAAGTAGTTTATCAGCTCACCCAATGTGCACCAATACTTCTATCTTTCTTATTTCTTGTGTTTATAATGCCAAAGAATATCAAGGCTGTAGCCACTGCTGAAACGGTGCCAGGAACATTTGGTGAACTCTTAATTTATGCTCCAAATGTTTTTTTCCCCAAGCAGCCCGTCCAGAAAAGGATGAATGCTCTGAGTTATAAACAGTGAAATGTAAGGACGCCTGTTGCATATTTAAAAGAAGACAAAGAAAGGCCTGTCGCATTTGCAGATTGTCACTGAGGCTCTGCTACTTGACTCCAGGGAGTAGGGATCATTATGAAATGAACATTCACCACAGAAGAGAAATGCGGATTTTGTAATCAATACTAAATCGACAGACCATAGGGTGAGACAACTACTGTTAACAATTATACATTCTGACTAAAGTGTACCTTTGAGCATAATATGTCTCCTGTAAAGTGCAGTTAGAATACAAGACATCAGTAGCTATAACACGATTGATGTGTTACTACTTACAATACAGTAATTTGCAAAGTGGGCAGTTTTATTGTTTCAGATAGTGATTGTGCTCCTCAGCTCCTCTTATTCAAATAAGCCAAAAACAACAGAGGCCTATATAGGTTTATTATAATGTGATTTAAAAAAAATGTGGATGCAGGAAATGTTCCTATTTTATACCATGAATACAAATAATCCTCAGTTCTGTACGGGAAAAATAGAGTATATGAATGTATTTCACCACTTTAAAATGCAGCAGAATGAACATGAATATGCAGCACACAACAATAGCCTAATTTTCCACAAGATTAATGGATATATGCTTACTCTATGCATTTAGTACTTTGCAGAAAAAGGGTTATTTCTGGTTTGTTTTTTATCTTTAATGATGCACATGCGGAACTAACATACATATGAACACGTATACAAGCAGAAAAATGCTTTGCTGTACATATGTTAAGACTGTGCATTGTAAGACATCACAATGTTCTCTTCTGACTAAAGCTGGAGATGAATGGCTGCTTTAGCCCACACTGTGTCTGGGCCTGCATCAGGAGGACACAGGGGAAATTTGTCTGTATTTTTGGGGCATGTTTTTTTTTTTTTTCTCCCAGCAACACTTACCTGTTAGAACGAATTACGTTGGTGGTCATAACACACCAACAGCCCGGAGACAAGTCCCTAGACACTGGAACAGTAAAAGCTACAGGGAGACACAATGTGTGAATGCAGAGACATGCTCGCCTTGTGTTTTTACGTTAAGATGGCTGTTAAAGGATTTCATTCAAACGTAAAAGTTATTTAAATTCAATCACATGTATGTAACAAGATGCATGTCCAACTTGATATTATATAAAAACACACATCGTCAAATTTTGACTCAAAAGGTTGACACACATTAACATGAATAGTTCTTAAAGCTACTAAACTACTTGTTATCCCTGGACCCCTGGATTCCCCAATTCCAAATGTTTGGTTCAATAATACTCCTAAGTATAAGTACCCGTTGAAATCTGCACTCGAAATGTGTCTGAGACTGTTATTGCAAGTCAGACAGCTTTGGTAGATCATAACACATGACTAATCGACGAGAGGCTGTATTACTATGAGTAGTCAAGATGTTGTGAGGGAGTTTTAAAAGAATGTGTTTTACATGAAAACCTACCTGTTGTTACATTTCAGAGTTAGATATAGGGAATATACTCACGTTGTGTCTAAAGTCAGGGGTCGTTGCCTTCAGAGGACACAGTCACGGCCAAAGGCCAAGGTGGCTGCCTTCATCGGCCTCGTAGCGGTTTAGAGTGGGAAGAACTAAAGACAGCAGAAGTAGTTCAGAAACATGGTGTAATATTATGGAGTGGTCCACGACGCCTGGATGCATACCCAGCTATTGATCCACATTATCTCCGAATTTAGTTTCTGGCTAGTGACTTCAGTGTGGACTGGGAAATCTTTGCATATAGATAAGTACGTCTCATCCCTTGTATTAAATGACTTATTGACTGGTTAAAATGTATTTATTAGATACGTTGACAGCAGACTGCACCGACTGAAACAAGACCTCCAGGTCACATCCAAAACAGTATGCTAACAAAAGGCTTTAATCAATACCGATTGTTGCACATTTGACCCAATTGGCATTGACCCAATTACCCCTCCTTAATGAATGTCTTACATTATGTCCAATAAAGAGGATTATATAATGATTCTCAGTGACCTCTTAAGACATAACCTCACATCCACTGACCCTGTTTGTTCCTGCTGCCCTCACTCCGTTTAAAGTCTGTGATTGTCAGTCTCAACAGTCTCTGTGTGTGTGTGTGTGGGATATTGTAGAACTTTGTTTTATGGGCTTCATCAGACAGTGAGAGGTCACTGCAAAGGTTACTGAAGTTCAAGCTTATAGCCTCATTAAATGTTTTATGAGAAAAGCCTAAGCAGTCATGCATATCACCTCTCCAATCCCTTCGATAAGAGGCCGCCGCAATCTATTTAAGTAAAGACAGTTACAGCCTAAGTCCTACTTCTTCATTAGCCAGCAGAACCCAATAGATACTCTGCTCGTTATATTAGTGTCCTTTAACTAAATTCTTAATTTTTCAGTTTGATTTTGATTAATACAATGTCAATATAACATTTTTGTATTTGTTCCATGAATTTGTGGTAAAAAGCCGAAAAATGCTGCACACAGTCACTTATTCTGCCAATCCTCCAGTATTCTGCAGAAAACATAATGGCTATAGCTTTTGTTAAATTTGTGTTCTAATTAATAATTTCTTAAAATATGCCTTACTTCATGAAAGATACTTCTGGACTGACAAAATTAACATCATTAATTTGTGAATTGGAAAGTTCATTCCCAGCAATCAAAGTTTTTATGTCCCTTCTTTTTTCCTCTGCCTGGTTTTGTCACATATGTGATCCTGACTAAAATGCTCACGGATATATGAAACACAAACAAACACCTTATTAGGTGATGAAAGGGGTTATGAATTGCCAAAATCTGTTTAGTTATGCAAAGCACACACAGCCCATTGTTTAAAAAGGAAAAAACTGCCATTTGACCATTAATTAATTTAGATGCATTACAAATTATTTATCCGTTTTATTTAATTAGTTAGTGCCCCACAGTCCAATTGTGATACTTTCCTCAAAATTCCAACTCAGCCATTCAACAATTAAAATACAACTACACTTTCTGTGCATGACTCTGCATATCCTCAGGCCCGGTGCACTTGTGCTGATTTTAGTATGCAAGACACATCCATAGTCAGGCCACAGTTCTTCAAACCTTTAAAACAAGTGAATAGGTGAAAAGCACACAGGCAGTGCTTTACTGAACAGTGAAATAAAAGCTGCTGTACAGCTCAAGGACTGACCTCTGTCCGCAAGCAGACGAACACGTGCACACCAGGGGAAGTCTCCAGACGTTAGTGCTCTGAAGAGGTCCGGTGGTGATTCGAAGTGGCGAGTATTTTCTCTGCGAGGCTTCAGTCCGCTGAACTCTGCACAAGGTGAGTTAAATGTTAATAGATACACATACGCCGTGTATAGTTGAAGCGTAAAAGTCTACTCAGATGGACAAAACCATAAAAAACGTAATAAAGTGGACTCGCACTTTCTATGTGGGACATCGGTGCTGCAGAGCAAAGTCCCAATTACAAAGACTGAGGAAGCAAGAGCTGAAAAATAAAACGCACACAATGAAGTTGAGGAAATGAAGAAAGTGAAGTGAAACACTTAAAGTGTGACCTAGTAGAGAATGAGACAGAGTGGTAGATACAGTCTTTTTCTGTGTAAGGCTCAAATGAGGAATTTCATCTTTTGCCCTGAGTCCCAGGCTCATTAAAACATATCACTACTCTTGTCATGTGGGGACCCAACAGGAACACGCCTGTGACCCATTGTGGTTCCCCACCATTAAAAAACATTAAGCTAGAAGAAACAGGGGGATACAGATAAAAGGGAAATAGAAAGTACAGAAGAGGTGGAAGGGATGTTCAGGCAGACAGTCAGTTGTGCAGAGAAAAGGAGTCTGTATCTCACTGCCCTCGCTCGCCACCTTTCTTCTCCTCATTTGCTGACATGGGGGGTAATGTGGCATGAAATACAGAATGTACTTAAAGCCGAGCTCAGGTGCCGCCAAAAGAATAATAAGAGACTGTCTAGGTCTGTCAGCTTGTGTGTGTGTGTATGCGTGTGTGTGTAAGCACTGCAACAAGATTTGTTCACGTCATTAATTAAATCTTGCAAAATGCAGAAATAAGAAGCAAGTTTTGTGCGTAAGAAATGGAGTTGTAAAATTATCTTGAGTATGACTCACAAATTCCTGCGGAAATACCTTTAATAGGGAGGTTTCATAAAGTCAGAGACTGGCACACAAATGTTCTATCTGTGCACCTGAAACTGAAGTAACAAGCTACAATTTGCAATCAGACCATATTTTTACATTTGAGCTGACCTTGACCACTGACAATCCAATCAGGTGAAGTCAAACTGTTCACTCGGGGTCTCTGATAAGCTATTAAATTATGGGTTTTTGCTATCTGCTAACATTACCCTCACTACATGCTTAACATTGATTAATTAATTTTATTTATTAACTTTGGTTAAGATGTGATCGCAACAGCAGATTCCAGGTTAATTTAGCTTAAGCTTGAGTTTTGCTTCTGCTTTTGACATAAAACTATCTCCATTAGCTGCAATAAACCAGAACTGAGCTGGGCTGAAACACTCCACCATCCCCGGCCAAGTTTTTAGCATTGATTCGGGTCATAGCTTTGCAAATCAGGCCAATCAGAGACAATGTAGAGGTGGTCTTCTGCACTGATTTCACAGCTTGACATGTTGTGATTGGATGGTCAACGGGTAACGTACTGATTGGCATTGTCAAATCAGGTGTAAAACACTTTGTGCGAAAACTTCTACATGCACAAAATTTCTTAGTAGATTGGGATTCCATCAGTGTTCTTAGTTCAGGTTTTTACAAGGAACCAAATTATCCAGAGAGGTTTCCACCTCTCCGAAAACCTTGAATAGAGCAGTTTCATTAAAGAATTAGTTTCTGCGACACTGCAGGTCCAAAGCAGGATTTCATGACTAAAATTATTTAAAGGTTAAAGGCAATTGTAATGTGACTTCAAAAAGAAACTAGTCAGCTGGAAAAAATTGTCCAGCCATTTGGCCGACAGCTGATGCTTAATGAAAACTCTGGGGGACATGACCGTGCATGTGAGTGAGTGAGTGAGTGAGAGTGACAGTGAGAGAGAGAGAGAGAGAGAGAGAGAGAGAGAGAGAGAGAGAGAGAGAGAGTCATGACTCCCACACTTTCACACTTTGCCGGACACAGATTAATATACTCCCTGGTAGGTAGAGGTGTGGAGACATTAATATAAAGTGAACCACAGAGGATCAGGTGTGAAGCTACCTGGTTACTTTTATGACGATCAGTTGACAAAGTGAGGACAGAGGTTGGCCCAAATATCTTGTTGTCTTTTGTAAGTAATTTGAATAAATGCTTTGCACTATATGTGTGTCATGTATTTCTATTCCTGAGGAAGTGAGGGTCAACGCTGAGTGACCCTCAGGTCAAAATCTTCCATTTTTCACAAAATCATACATAAAACAGCTCAGGTGACTGCAGGTGTCTGTCTCTTTTTCTTTCCCTCTCTTTAACCAGCCCTCTACTTTGTCCTCCTCCCACATCCAACTGTGGGATCCTCCTCCTATTAACTGTCATTTGTCTTTCCAGTTATCAATTGACCAATTTATCCATTGTGCTCCCCGTGCATTCCTCTTCTTCTTTTTGCAGACAGCTTACGTCTTTGTGCGGCCCATTCCAGCCATACCATTGATTCCGCTCCCATTAAAAATACATTTTGCACATTAGGATTCAGTCGCGTCTCTCTTTCTGTATCCCCACTGCATTTGGTCATCGCCTCACTCCATTCCGCCACCCTTTCTTTGCCCTCCTCACAGCAGGTGAGAGGTATATTTTCTTTCCATACATTTGCGGAGACCTCTGTCTTCCGATCGATCCCCCGCTCCTACTCCCTGGGTCCATTAGAACAAGTGTTTATGCTGGAAATATCAATACTTCTGCTCCTCTGTCTCTCTAAATCCCCACATCCTTTATTTTTTTACACTCCTTCCTTTAAGCTCCCTGGTATCCCTCGCCAACATGATTTAGTTTCCCTGCTTTGACACTCAGAAGTTTATGTCTCTACAATAGCTCTGCCTGCATGTCCCTGTTTCTTTTGTTAATATTAGTTTGTTTTCTGTTCTCTCACTTGGCCTAAATTGCCTAAAACCGTAAGAACCAAATTGCTTTTCCTCACATTTGGCTTGAAAATATACCAGCAGCTTTGTAACAAACTTTATTTGATACTTACAAAACTTCCTCTCCTCCTATCTGTCTCATTCCTGTCCATGCACTTGCACAAACCCAAGCACAAGCAATACAAAAGCCATGCATATTTCCATTTACCTTCTTTTTTTTGCCGTGCTTGGTCATAAAACATCACATTCTGCCTTACTGCACTGGTGGCATAAGCGAGATAGAGGAAAAAATTGCATCCCAACAACTGTTTACATTCTGTCCATCCTGCCATTTCCATCGGATAAGCCTGTTTTTGACTGGCTGCCTTTGTATTTTCCCTGCCACCCAATTTGCTGCGGCTATTGGTGGCCACATCCTGTCTCCGTTAATATCCCCATGACACTTCAATTTGCTGTGTTTCCCCCTGTGCTCCACGATCCCTCCTTTCAAAGTGATGTCATACAGGCTGCTGCCACCTGCGTGTCTTCCTGGAAAATAATGCCCTGACAAGTTAACACATAGACGAACACCTGCACAAGTGCAAAAAATAACAGATGAATGTATAATTTCCTCATATAATACAGCTTTCATATAAAGAGGGACGACATGACAGCTCCCCAAAAGTAAAGCTAAAGTGTCTCGATTGCCACTTGGTGGCTGGCTGCAGTATAGGTTGTGACTCCATGTTAATGGAAGGGACATGGTTTCTGACGGCTGAGACTGACTCCTACTTGCTCGAGCGGATTGTATTGAAGGGACCTCGATACCACGGCTTCATCCCAAATCACTACTGCACAGACTCTGGCTCCAAATGTGCAAGATGGCAGTGTTTGTATCCCTGGTATATGGGAGGAAGTACAGAGGCATCTTCCATCTTCATATACAGTCTATGCTTCTATATAAGAGACAAATGGTTCAGCACTTTGCAAAATGATTTGTTAAGAAAATCTGGGCTACAGTAAAAGTACCCATAAAAAAGTCACTGGAAAACGATTTGGAATGGTTCCCCTACGCCATTTATGTTCTTCCTTGTGCTTCTATTACACACATGGAAGTCATATTTCTTAAGGGAAGGAGCCCACTGGGAGATTGTGCCAATATATAATGTTATGGGTTGTATTTTCCTCAAAGAGACAGACATAAAGCATGACTTCTTATTACTTACCTACTATTATTATCTTATAACATTTCCATTTATGTTCATGTAACAAACAACCAATCACTGCACAGAATTCTATTTATAATTATAACTGAAATAATCAAAGGAAAGGTTAGTATTTAGTGTTGTGTATCCAGCCACCAGAAAGAATAAAATCAGAACTAAGAGTGTTTATGCAACGATAGCTTACATGAGAGTATATAATGAGATGCTGCATTGAAATTTCATTTGTTTGTCCTTTGCACCCACCGCAGATGGTTTAGACATGCACGTATTCCCTGAGAAGACATACGGGGACAATGACCAGCAGCACTTACCTCTGTCTGTGTTGTTTAAGTAGAGTATTTATCATCCAATCACACCAGGACATCAGGAAGTGACAAGCCTAGATGCCCGTCAACAACATCCTGTCTTTTGAAAATGGGACGTTGGAAAATGACTTGAGTCAGTGGCCGTGGAAGTTTACATAAGAAGACAGAGAGAAATAGCAAGAAATACAAGACTTATTGTATATTTTAGGAAAAAATACAATCCTGAACATTAAAAATGGGCATTTTTTCAGGAAAAGCCAACATACACAGCTATGATGTCCTCATTAAATCCAGTCCCCATGATCAGATCTCAGAAATCCGATTGATATGACAAGTGTAACCGCAGGTCTCCTTTCCGATCTGAATGTAAATCAGCTGACTCTGTGGTGATGGGAAAGGGTGAAAAACTCAGTGGAATACATAATCCTGCCTTGTAATGGGAGTCTTTCGTTATTCTATACCTATCTGGCTGTCTATGTTTCCATCAGCCTCAACTATCCATCTATCACTGCTGGGATCTGCACAGCATTTTAGTACGACGAGATAGGATCCAGCCTTATCTGTACCTGTTCTGTGTGTGCGCACGTGTACATGAGTTGGAGCGTGTGCGATGTCGTGTATTGTTTCCAACGCAATACGACACCTCCAGTGTCAGTCTCATTCTATAATGAGGCCTTTATCACTGGGTGGGAATACCAACTCTACAAACCCTACTGCTTTGGGAGAGAGAGAGAGAGAGAGAGAGAGAGAGAGAGAGAGAGAGAGAGAGAGAGAGAGATTAGAGGAACAGATTAGGTACATTTCAGGAAAGTGAGGCTGTTTTGGTCGGTGCTCACACCTTTAACATGCTGTTTGAGGATTGAGACTTGGTTTTAGGGCTAGTTTAGATAGTTAAGGGGCTAAATGCATTATCAGTATCCTTCCAAAGACAAATGTACAAGTGTGTGTATGCATTTGTGTGTTTGCGTGTGAGACTTAGAAGGAAATAAGGTGAAAGAGATTCCTCAACAATCAACTAGAGTGACAAGAACACACACTTCTAGCTGGATTCCCTTTTCACATCACTTTCCCTCACTTTTGATGATATTCAATGTCTGTCAATTTACCCGTCTCTTTCCCTCATTTTCGCCAGCCTTTCTTATCACATGCATCTCTCTTTCAATTTTGTCCCCTTCTTTCCTCCTCTCAGATCTTTGTTCATCACATTCTCATGTCATTGGCTCCTCTATTCCACACCTTCATGTCCCCCTGTAGTACTCCTTCTGTCTGCAATCTGTCTTCACACTCTGTATCCATTCCTCCCCATCCCTTCTGTTTCCCTGGTCTATAAGGCATAACTGGCCTCTTGTGTCAGGGTTGGCTTGGCTGTGGCGTTCTGCTACTTGTTTCTCCTCTTCCTTCTCCCTCTGCCTAGGTTTTGTTCCCTCAGCCTCTAATCGGCTTTTCCGGGTTTGGGATCCTCTCTTCTTAACTGTACCCTCTCTCTCTCAGGATGCCACAGGATTATCCCTGTCAAAGGGGCCGGACATCGTGGCTCGACGAGTGTGAGTCTGTGTGTGATTGATCTTTCTATGCATTCCATGTGTGTGTGTGCATTCCTGTGAGTGTAAGTGTGTGCATGCATCTTTGTTTGTTGTTGTTGGTTTTTGTTGTATCCGTGATCCTATGTAATCACTTTGAGACAATCCCATAATGCTCCATTGATTCAAAGGTTGGTCTGTATGTGTGTGTGAGATGTTTTGCCCTTTCACTCATCTGCATCCTACTCAGCAAAAGATGCAACACATGGAATTTGCTTGTGTGTTCATTCTTCAGTTTTTATCATAATCTTGTATTTTATTAAAGAAAAAGGTTAATGGCTTCATGTGGGTCTGCACAGTATCGCCTTGAGCGAAGGCCGATTTGGAGCTAAATGCTAAAAATAACACAGTTAACATTTAGAAGATGACATTTAGCAGGATTTGTGTTCACCATTTTAGTTAAGTGTGTCATGATGCTAACATTTCTTAATTAGTACAAAACACAAAGTAAAGTCAAGGCTGGAGGGAATGTCATTATTTTTACAGGTATTGAAACCAAAGTATATACAAACTGAAACATCCGAATGATGGTGGGAGATGAAAAGTTTGAGGATCACCAAAATGCAAGAATTCATTTCGTAGAGAACCTTTGAAGAGTCAGAGCAGGTTTTCATTCTAATCCATCCAACATCTCACTTTAAACTACAAATGTGTATCTCACGGCAAAAGAGGAAAGGGATTCAAAATCTTTGAATCATGAACGTCTGTGCTAACGTTTGTGCCAATCCATCTGGAATATGTCAAAGTATTTCACAATGAAAATGTAGCCCAAAATTAAAGTCAGGCATCATGAATGTGCGTGCCAAACTTCATTGCATTGACCATAAAAGAACAAAATGTAAATAAATATCCTCAAGGTGTTGCTGAAATATCATGTTCATGAGAATGGGACGGACAGACAACAGTCTGACAGGCAGACAGACCTGATGAAAATGGAATATATGTATGTATTTATGAATGAATGGGTGGATGGATGGACAACCCAAAAACTACACCTCTGGGAACAGCTGTCATTGACCTGGAGGCATAAATATCCATTCAGCTTACCATGACATCACTAAACTGATGACACCATTATCAAAAAGTAATGCTTAAAGTAAATGAACAAAGAGGTAGTCAAAGTTGATCGTAGCAGTTTGATCTATGATGCTGATCAACCTCATGGTGCTACAACTCCGAGCAGGGAGCAAACAGAAGGCTTGGCAGCCATTTGGGGACTGGCATTTAGTCTCCGAGACCCCCTCCTCCTTTTGTTCTTCTCTCTCCGCTCATTTCCATCCCTCCATCCCCTCTTTATTTAACTGGCTCCCTGAAAAGGTCCTGCTGTCAGCCTCCACCTGTCCCTGTCACAGTAAACAAAGACAACCAGGAGACACAGCACTCTCTCTTTTCACTCCTGTGTCTGCTCTATTTTCTCCACGGCTTTCTTCTCTTACTTTCTTTAATTTTGTCTCCTCCTTCTTTCTCTGGCATTTCTTACTTTCTCTTAATCACTCTGCCTCTCTCATTTTGTTTCTCGTTTCTTTGCTTGCTTGACTTTCTTGGCCTTCTGACAAACTTAAATCATAATTGTCTTGCTCTCTCTATTTGTAGTCATCGGGCCGACTGAATAGTTCTGTAATTTTATTTCTATCCAATGAATTGTGCATATATTCCACCTTAGTGATGCCTTTTTACTGTTAAGGCCACATTTTTATATTCTGCCCTGGTTCACCACGTACAGAGCCTCTGCAGACTGCAAATGTCTGCATTATGCAAATCACTTCCTGTCCGCACAAACAAGCCGGGACCAATCAATGTCAATCCTCATTCCCTCGGCCAATCAATGTCATTCCCTCTCGTACAAAACCTGACCTAATCGAAAGGCATTGTTCCTCGGGCCCTGCATGCTAAATCAGAAGGGTCAGAGTGTCTATAATCCTCAGATCCCGCACTGTAACACAAAACTTCAAGAAGCATCAGTGTTCAACAAAAGTAGATGAAAGCAGACATGATGACTCAGGAAAACAGAAATGAAGGAGAGACAATCTAGTTTGGGAAGTTTTGTTTGTCACCATTTTAAAAAAACGCTAAGAGAAGTCAGGAGACGACACTGTTTCAGGTCATCACACTCGCTCTATACTCTGCTGCCTAAACCTACTTTTTCTGCTTCAAAACAAATGGCTAGAATTAAAGTGCCCCTTCAAAAATATACAAGTTAAGATACATGTGCTGTGTCCAAGTTTACAGGAATCTTAACTGACTACAAATGTCTTATTGACGCTAAAAGGCTATTGGGCAACAGCAAAACTAGGCAACATAGTATAAAGCCCATAATCAAAGTGTAAATATAGATTTCTTCAAAAACAAGATCCCTTCATCTTAATGTGGTTGTAGCCTCAAGATAGGTTGTTTGTTCTCTCTCCCAGAATCCATTCTGGTCTGAGCAGGAGTTTTGAAACCAAAAACCTTCGTTCATTCGAGTTCTCTGTGTTATTTGAGTACATTTCCGTGAGATTCACTTATTTAAGTTTTTCTGTCATCTTTATAACCATTTATATACAAAGAAAAGAGGATATAACTCGATTGTGCATTACAGGGTTGAGGTCATGCAAGAATTATTACACACGGAGACCAGGCAAACCAAAAACAGGAAATAATGGCCGAGCCTCCAGAGAGTCAAGCATCAGTGTAGTTTGTTAAAAATGCACAATAAGCTAAAAAAGGGCTTGGGAACGCTGGCTGATTCGACATTTACAAACAAATTATTAGAGCTTACAAGTGTTTTTTTCCACAAGTGTAATGTACTTTCCATGTTTGTATAATAATACAGTTTAAACAGCAGACACCTGTTTCATCGACTTCCTATTTAGCACTAAAATCCCCCTCATCATCATGTTTTGCAGTTTAGATCACGCTTTTTGGGGCTGGAAACAAACCAAATGTGTATTCACCCTCAAGGCCTCAACTTCCTCTCCGTCTGTAACGTCATCCCTCTTTCCATATTTTCTTTAGTGGTCTCGGGCTGCTTTTATCTCGTAAAGTGGTGGAGCTCACGCTGTCTTTGTGGTGTCATTAAAGTCAGTGAAGCCGGTTTTAATTGTTGGTGAATTGGCCTTTTATGACTGATGAAGCCTCGAGTATGTGCTGCTTGTACTATTTAATCAACCATCATGTACTCCGCACCACCTACACACTCTGCGAGCGAGATAATGGGGAGGAGGGAGAAAGTGAACGCTGAATTATGGGAATCCAGGTGGATGGATGGATGGATGGATGGATGGTGTAGAAGCAACTCAATGAACTTCTGGGAGAAACAGAGTGTTAAAGAGGAAAAAGTCCTGGCAGGAGAATTGACTGAGGGAAAGAGCAATTTGTAGCATCCCTAACAAATTGTGCTGTCTGTGTTACCCACTCTTGTTGCTAAGCTTGTCTCCGATAAAACTCTAGGTCTGTATCACTTTGAGACTAAATATGGAAAGCTTCAGGCTCTTATGAATGCTGTTGTGTCTCTCCGTCACCAGACTGTGACGGATGCAGATGCCAGATGCAGTGAGCTATAGATACAGGACGAAATCCTATCTTTGTGGAAGTGGTGCACATTATGCTGTAGATGCACTGTAAAGTGGTGAGCATTAATATCTTTGTAATCCACATGGCCCTGTGGAGTAAGTGTGTGGATGACCACTGTGCTTCCCAAAGGCATTTTCCTTTCTCTGGAATGGGGCTCTGAAGTATGGATTTGCCCAAAGGTGACTACATTTCCACTGTGACCAATAAAGAAGAATTTCTGGAAGCAGCATGGTTGAAAAAAAAGAAGTAGTTCCAGGCAGAACACAAACTGCTTTCTTGTGGGGTAAACTTGTGCTGCGTAGCAACTCGTAACGATTCACATTGAGCTCACAGCTTGCACTGCATTTTATCTAGTCTTTATTTCCCACATTTCACGTATGATATTCAGGAAAACGGAAATGATTCCACAGTTTCAGGTGATTGATATTCAAAGCCAGTGGGGTAGATGGTCAACTATGCTGCAGTTTTATATTTTGCAGGTTCTTACTGCAACTGAGTTCAATGCATTTCACTGATCCCGAGAGCAAGTTACGTTTCCAATATAACACAACTCATGATTTTGTAATTACTGTCTTGTGAAGAGAGATTTCATTTGTAGAAACTGAATCTCTCAGGTGTTGTTAAGGTAAAACTGCAGAGGCAGATGAATCCAGTATTTAAGCATGTATGTATACTCATACCAGTTGGTGTTTTTATCTTTTCTTCTAATGATTTGGCACATGACCTGCTGACTCACTGGTGCTACAGGCTACAAATGCACCCAAAATATACCTAAAACCAAAGGAGAAGCCCATTAAAAACAAGTCATGTGATGAAGGCAGCAGAGCGATGCAGTGAATAGGGAGACTTCATTCTAACGACCTGGGTTGATGATGCTGTGAAAACAAAGGTCTGCTAAAGTGTCCTTGAGACACATTGAAGTTCAGTTGCTGTTCAGTGAGACCTTGTTCCATCAGGAATCAATACAGAATATTTCAATAAATGTAATGTAATAAGATATATTTGTGTGTTTAGAAATCCTTTTGATCAATGTTCAATGTGTTTATTTTGTTTATAACCTTTCAGCTCAGGTTGTATAGTGTTTATTGATATAAAGCATTTGAATATACTCAAATCTCAGTGTGCAAAAATACTAATGTAGTCACTGGAGGACCGTTTGTGTTACAGAGCTCAAAGGGTTCGATATTTTCCAACCAATAGTTTCCAACACTTTAACTGCGTGTGTGTGTGTGTGTGTGTGTGTGTGTGTGTGTGTGTGTGTGTGTGTGTGAGTGAGAAAGAGAGAAAAATCCATCAGCTGCCAAGTCAAACTCAAACAAATAGAGCCCCTTCGACTGAAAGCTCATTGAAAACAACCATGTTTCTCATTACCAGCCTTCCCACAAGATGTTGTTGTGTTACATTACGTGAGGATGTGATTGCTCGCTAACAAAGACACACACAGGTGACAGGTATGCACAATAGAATAGAGTCGTTTGATGCAATAGGGTAATAAAGCGTGAGTGAGGTCAAAGGGGAAGTTGAACAATAACTGCAGCTACAGACGAATGTAGTGTGCAGTTCACACAGAAGTGGGATTTATAGCACGGTCACACTCACAAATAATTTCAAGCTTAACAATCAGGGGATAGATAGAGCAAAGGTTTACCTCTTCACACACGGATGACGTCTTTTTTACTGATTTCTCTCCCTCTTTGTGACACATACACGTGTCATGCCACATGACACGTCTCTCTGTAGTTGTGAGGACACTCATTGACATAATGCATTCCCTAGCCCCTTATCCTAACCATCACAACTAAATGTCTAACCCTAAAACCAAGTCTTAACCCTCAAAAAGCCAAATTAATTTCCTCACAATGTCAAAATGTCCTCACAATGATGGTTTAAAACCAAAATTGGCCCTCAGAACTATAGATAGACATGCCCACACACACACACACACACACACACACACACACACACACACACACACAGCAGGCCCTTGTACAGAAACCACAAGCCACTCGATCCCCAGTCTCTCGTCTTAGCAGGCAGCACCATCTCTTTTCTTTCTGTCTCGGCTTCCCTGTCTGTCTCTTTATTGCTCTCTCCGTTTCTCAGCAGCTCTCTCTCTCTCTCAGCTTTGCATTAATCATTTCCACAGGAAGACTGCCTCTCCTCACCTTCACTCTCTCTTTTCTCTCATTTTCAGTCTGCGTGTATCTTTCCCTCACACTTCCATCTCATACTCTTCTCGTATCTCGCTTTCCCACCTCCCATCAAATCTCTATTTGTGTACATGCAACAAGGCAGGTAACACCTGCCTCCCAGTTATCAGTATCATGGAATAATGTTGCCAAAATGTTTTTACATTAGCTGCAACTCGATCTGACTGGCAGTAAATCTGACTTAGTCTAAGTGAAAGTATATTACGAGAGTTCCAGCGTGTGTTATTAACACCTCCTGCAGTGTCATGAGTGCGCCCTCATTGAAATGGATGAGAAGGTTGCATTTATGTGTTTAAGAACATGTGTTATTTGTTTGACACACAACAAGTCACTAAAAGGCCTTCCAATTTAAAGGTAAATTTAATGGTTAAATAAATGTACCTTTCGGGATACATTTAAGCTATATATAGAGATATATTCAGATAGGGGGAAAAAGAGCAAAACCTGTAAATGACAGAAACTTCGGAAAATGAAAAGCTGGCTCACCGAACGTTCGGGGCAGGAAGGAGACACAACTAATACCCAGCAGCCGGCAGCCGTTTTCTTCAGTTCCTCATAGGCGTTTTCAACTGCCTCTTCCACACACACACACTCATTTGTTTTACGGTTCTCTCTTATGCTCTTAAACACTTTCTAATCCCTGATTAGTGTATGAAGCACGTTTAATGCTCCTCTCCACTTGTCTGTCGCTGAACTGTGACACACAAAAATGCTGACAACCGCGCACGCACTGCCACACACAAGAGCAGCAAAGAAAATCTATGCTCGCTCGTAAACAGCACAAAAACACACAGACACACCACACACACCTCCTCTACCTCTCCTGCTATCCCACTGACACACCCGTTTGTCTGTTTCTGTGGTGAAACAAGCACTTGAAAAGGATTTAATAGAAACCAAACACTTGGACGCAATGCGTTTACCCGAGAGAGAGATTGCACATTAAAAGAGAAAACATCCGTACATGGCTGCACTAAATCTGCTTAGGACCACTTTTGTCAAAGTTAAAATACACTGTAAACAAGCTGTGTAATTATGTTTAGTGGGATGACTATGATGTGGAAACTCCCTGCACATTCATGGAAGCACACGGGGGAGCCGAAAAATTGGCTGGAAATCGCCTCTGTGGGAAAAAAGGCACTTTAAAGCTTTGCCCACCTGGATTTTGTTTTTCCTTCTTCAAATACAGCCACTTCCTAATGAATATAGAAATGCTTTTTTTTCCTACTTTTCTGACAACATGCCTGGAGAGACGACAGAAATGTGCTGCTGAACTCCCATTTTGTGAGAGGTGCATTATGTGGTTCATCTCAGCGGCTGGACATTTTTTGGATTTTTTGCTCTAGAACCACAAAAACACCGAATTTGTAAAAAGGCCGTTCATCAGAGGACACAGAGGTTAGGGCCAGTCGCTCTCACTTGTTTTCATTGACGAGGTCGGATCATTCAGCACAAAACTGGAGAATGAATCAACCTTAAATTGCATCGGTTTGAATATGGATAAATACAGCAGCAGAGCCGTAGCATTGATGAAATATAGGGCACTTCGCGGTGTTATCAGTGGGGATTCTAATCTAAGCACAGATGCAAAGGTGGCAGCGTGATTAATTAGAGCATTTAAAGTAGAGCATCTGACTTGACAGAGATCAGCAGCTGCTGAGTTCTGGTGGGACGAGTCATATGATGAATTCGATCAGCTGTTCAGGGCTCTGACAATAAGTCCAAATGAATGAGAGAAAATCAGTCCAATCCAAAATAATGTTTTAGTTGTTTCAATGAACCTTTAAACATTTGACAATGACCCCCAGAGCGTTACGACCTAGAATTACTGTCCGGTGGCCGTATGCCTTCGCCAACCAGTGTAGTTTCAGTCTCCAGACTCACATGAGGTCATTGGGACCTTTGACTACTGAAATCGAATAAGTTTGTTTTTAGTTCAAGTGGGAACTGGTCAAGATTTTAAGATTTTGTGTTCCAGAGGCGAAAACCATGTTTTGTGAGTCACCATGACCTTCACCTTTGACCACCCAAATCGAATCAGTTAATCTGTGAGTCTAAGCGAACATTTGTGCCAAATGTGAAAGGATTGCTTGAAGGTGTTCCTGAGATGTTACGTTCACAAGGCAAAAAACAGTGCTTGATGAAGTCACAGTGACCTTGATCTTTGACATTTGATCACCCAAAGAAACGACAGTTCATCCTTGAATCGAATTGAAAGTTTGTTCCAAATTTGAAGATATTAACTCAAGGCGTTCTTGAGTTGTCCTTTATACAAGAAGAACAGACATACAACGCTAAAACATAATGCCTCTGGCCACTGACCAGCTTTGGGTATGAATTCACTGTACACACACACACACTCACTTGTGTACATCACTGAAGTGGTGTAAGATGCTGATCAATGATTGTTTCGGAATCCAACACAGTCTAATTAGCTGTGTCTCTTCATTGCTCCGGCAGTTTGTGACTCTGTGATTTCCTAAACTGATGCAGTGACCATTTCGAGAGAGATAAAATCAAACAAACATTAAGCTCCATGTACTGGGCCAAGTAAACATTACTCGAAAAGTCACTAGATGAGCAGTGATATTTCTCATTTCACACACTAAATAAAGTAATTACTTTGGGCTCCAATCAGCGGAAGTGGTGGGACACTGGAGAGCTGGCAGATCTCTGCCTGTTTGACAGAGACAAGTCAACAACACCTCTATCTTCACTCACATTTCCCCTGATGCCACCGCACTTTATCTCTTCCATTACCAACTGATAGTAGATGGGGGCATGATAGTTAATTGCATTTCTGAATATGGTTTTGTGTGTGTGTGTGTGTGTGTGTGTGTGTGTGTGTGTTAGTGCCTCTGTGTGTGTGTTTCTGTGTGGGGATCATCGTTTTTAATGGTTTTGCCATGTACCTGTGGTATTTATGTGTCTGCATGTGTGTGTTGTAGGCTGGCTTATGCATGTGTGATAGATTTATTTTTCATATTGAGGTTCAAGGCCACCGCAGCTACCTGCCAAGATGGACTCAAAGTCTCTCCACCGTCTCCTTCTACCTTCCCTTTTCATTTATCTGTCCTCTTCCTCCCCTCGTTACATCTCTTCCACGCCTCTCTCCCCTCCAGTCCCTTTTTTTCGTCACCACTATCGTCACCTGCGGGTGTCTGTGTCCCACGATGCATTGCAATCCACCCGCTCCCCTGGCTGGCTGGAGGTGGAACTGCAGTGACATCTACTGAGAGAAGAGAGGAGAGGGTGAAGGAGAATGAAAGGAGAAAAAGGACTATAGTGTCAGAAATGCAATTAAAGAGAGCAGGAAAACAGAGAATACAAGAACCAAGTCAAACCTTGAACCTTGAATATTAACAATTAAGCTCGGTCCTCTAATATCAGCACAAATTAACTTTTTTAAACAAAGAACAGGATTCCTCTCACTGCATTCCATGTTTCCCTGCTTTCCTCCCCCCTATTTTTTCTCTGAGCCTTGTATTGTGTGCAGATAATTGCTTCTCTTTGGTAACAACAGCTCTAAAATGATTTTTATTCTAGTCAGCAGGCTTTGATACAGCCTGTCTGTGTGTTTGTAATTATTGTCTTAGCCACTGGCTGCCAAACCCCATTACGTGAGGTCAAGCCCAAATGACTATCCTGAGCTGATGGCAATAACTTCACCAGCAGACACACATGCATTAGTCAATCATACGCTCACACAGGCGGCCACGGACATGTTTGTAAGGACAGATATGAGACTAAGAATGCAAATTAGATTACCTTCAAATAGAAACAATAAATTTCACGTGAAGGTGTAACAGATTTCCACCAGCACTGGAACACAGCACAAATTTGTGGATCTGTGGAAGTTAAAACTGTTTTATGTGTCATCAAATTGCTCGGAAACACAACTACACAGAAATTGTTGTTTGCTTTCCAACCTCATTTGTGACCATTTTGAGTCCAATTTCTCTCCCTTCGTTCATGCGCAAAAATGCACACATTGCCCGTCGAGCATACACAACCCCCCCCCCACACACACACACACACACACTCACGCACATTAACATAAACAAACACACTGCACAAAATTTTGTCTTTGACAGGCATCTATACCATGAATAATTCAGGAGCTGGTTTACATAAACCATCCATTCAGTCATACATGATTTAGAATAACAGTTGTTATGTGCAGGAAGCAATCATCATGTTATGATAATAACACCGGGGACAGTATGCATATTCAGATACCACTTGTGGGAAATCTTGTGCAATTCTCATACGTTTTCTGCAAATTATGTCCCGTTTTATATTATATTATGCAATTGAAGAAACAATATCATTTCTGTGTTGCTCCCATTTAGAATATAATTGTTGAGTTTTATATCTTCGTTAAAAAACTAATAGGATCCTGCATGCAAAGTAAATAACCTCCATTTGTTGAATATAAAAAAAGCTCCATCAATCAGAACCCTGATAAGAAACCCATGAAAACCAACATGGGATATATAAAAGAGCCACAGGGATCTATATTACCTGCACACAAACTGGCCAAGATAAAAAAGTTAAGCTATTAAAAGTTTATCTCAACTTGTGTCTTGTTTTTCAGCCCCATTTTCTAGAAATTACATTTAGTGTCCATAAGGTTTGAGAGAGTTTTCCCAATGGAAAAGAGCTCTCAGACTTTTGGAAACCACTGTGTATACAACTCAATATGTGTGTTTTGCCAAATGCCATTAGCCCAAACTGTAAACGCTGCCAGTATCATGTTTAGCAGCTGCATTTTTTGGAGGGAGAAAAACAAGTGCTACATTTTTGTACCAAGCTCAAGTCGTTTGGAAGTGTCGGGGTTGATCCCAGGACATATACGGGTCCCATGTGTGGTGGGGGTAACACAACAAAAGCCCTTTGGTTGGGGTAAGAATGTTAAAAATAATAAATTAAACATGACCTCTGTTGATTCATAGGCCTATAGCGCACAACCTTAAAAATCATTGAAAAAAAAAAAAGATAAATCATGCTGGATATTGTAGGAAAACAAATATGTTGTCAGTGAAGATATTTTTGGGTCATTAAAGCAGTTTTCAGGCATGAATCTAAAATGCCAGATTGCCTGGGTCAGATGTGTTCACAAAAACAGAAGAAATTCCTGAACATTCAGGTGAGGGGTGGAAGGACATGATGTTTAAGATCCGCTGCAGAAATCATACTTTTTTTGTTTCGAGCACGTAAACCCCCGACATCGGCCATCATCACCAAAAGCTGTAGAATCTTCATGTCTTTCCAGGTTGTCATGTCCGTCAGTGTGTTCCATGTATGACACCTCTTTATCGTCCTGAGATATTTGTATACATTTAGTGATTTTCAGTTTTGCATCTGTCGCGTGTTAGAAATCTCATGTCCATTTGCTCTCTGGGAGATTTGCAGACAATGTCTTGCAGTATTCTCAGCATGGGTTCACTTTGACATTTTGCCTGGACGTTGGCAGGAGAAGTTCCAGAAATTGTCTGGAGTAACTGGTTCGGACATTTGTGGTCTCACACACAGCCCCTCTGGGAAATTTCTGAAAGTTGTGAGGACTGAAGTGCATGTCTAAAAGCAGCTTATGTTTTTTGGTGCAACAATATAAACTTTCGTGCAGTTGCAAATTTGTAGTAACTTAGGGAAATGCTTGTTTTGTCATATTTTTCTGGTCTTTCACCAAGATCTGGGAAACATCTGCAGAGGTCAAACTAAAAGTGAGTACACATGAAATGTGGGTAAAAATCGCTCATTGAGAAAACCTGTGCATACAACTGCTGCAAGTGCTTCTATCAAAACAGATGTAAAACTTAAGTTTGTCTGACTTCCTTTGTTTCTTGCTCGATTAAACTTATTTTGAGCAATGATGTTTCTTTCCCAGTTCACACAATTAAACTGACAATCATCTTATAATTACAAATAGGATTGATGGACAGGGCCAGCATGAGGTTACATTTATTCAATGGTATTCTACATCGAAAATGTTGGGTCTGCTCCTCCTCTTATCTTCACAGCCACCTGAAGAGGAAGTCTCACGCACATCTTCCGTACTGAGCATGTTTCAGCACATGACAAGATTATGGCAGGCAACACCGTCATCAATCTGATTTATATATTATTAACTATTTCTTTCCCGAGGGGCCTGTTCATTTTACAAAGTGCCCGTGGCGGGTGTAGCCCCGTCTATCAGAGGCCAATGACACAGGGACACATGTCAAATAAAACGACATTACCTCTGATTGATTGACAGTGTTACTAGACGCTGAGCAGAGATGGACAGTCGTGTCAGAGGTGGAATATGGGGAGGAAGAGAAGGAGGCAGTAAGAGAGAAATATGGTTGGGTTGCAGAAAGAAAAATGGATGGTGAAAAAGGGGTAAACACAAACCATGACACTTGGAAAAGGACAGAGAAAATAATTCAGTGGAGTTGTCTCCTTGTGGTGGTAACCCTCTGCCAAAGTTATATTGTAGGAGCTTTAGGCACAATGAGTTATGGTGTCGAGTAACGGCCAGAAAAATGTTTCCGTAGAACATTATGTCCTCAAAGTGCAGTTCTTTGACCTCTCATCACAGAATCCAATCAGCTCATGCTTGCGTCGAAGTGGGCGTTGTTCCAGATGTAATGACATTTCCTCTGGGGGTTCCTGGGATGTTGCATTAAAAAAAAATGGAGTGGAGGCGAGGTCACAATGACCTTGACCTTCGACTGCTTTGATCTAATCAGTTCCTCCTCGAGTCCAAGTTGGTGTTTGTTCCAGATTTGAAGAAATTCCTTCGAGGCATTCCTGAGATTTCACATTCAGGAGGGTGGGATAGACAGTCAGATGGGCCGACAACCTGACAACACGAAGCCTGCAGCAGTGGCTGTTCCCGGGACGGAGGTATGAAAATAAAAGCTGACAGAAGACATCGCAGGAGAAGGCTGAGGTGGAGCAAGAAGAGAGATGTGACAAAGAACAACTTGGACAGAAGAGAGTGTGAGACGTGGTGAGGAGGATAAGGGTGTTGGAGAAGTCCGCCTCATTCAGAGATAACCGAGGAGGAGAGTTCACACAGTGGACATGTGATCCAGAAGCCTCAGCGTCCCCAAATTCTTTATAAACTACCTGCACACACACAGACTCACACACACTGGCACAACCTGACACCTGGCCGCGCACACAACAGCTAGTGGCTCCCCGAGAGTGAGAGACAGTGACTCACTCCTTCACACATTCAGGAATTCTCTCATAATCACACCATTAATCCGTTTGTTTGTGTATTTATATTTAATGAATAGTGTTTTTGAGTATTCATTACTTTCCTTCTGTAAGTTTTTTATTCACTACTTTTTTATAAAAATCATTATCAAGTATTGTTTTGTATATGCAGCAATATAACCTTGTTTTCACCAGCCTGTTATTCATTTCAGTATAAATCAGAGCCCAACTGATGTAGGTGTATGGAGGCCAATGCAGATATTAGGGAGTAAACAATTCCAATAATACATATCACATGATACACATATTGGTTATATAAACGCTGATCCCTAAAATTTTGTTATCAAATCTTTATGACGAAGAAGAATTTAGGACTTACTTTTTACAGTTTAACCATGAACTTTAAGAGAAAACATAAATTCACATCTTTTCAGCATTCTTTGTTCCCGAAACATATATTGCCAAATATAAACACACGTTTTTATTGGCCAACTACTGCTGCCACTGATGTGACCTGTTCGGATTAAACGTATACAGACTTGATCCACTAGAGGGCACTCACTTGATCAGTAAAGAAAGTGAGTAATGTTGGAGGAAGCTAGCAAGCGAAGCCGTCCTGAGAGGTATTCAAAAACATTAGCACATGCGTGTAATGTCAACTTCATTTGAAAGCTGACGGCCTTACAGCTCTCGTGTAAATATAAATGATTGACAGCTTGTCTGAAACATCTTGATGTGACTGATGTAATCTCAAGAGATCTAAAGCTCCCAGCAGCTTGAAACCACAGAATTACAGTACCATCTACACCACAACACATATATATAATGGGATGGACAAAAGCATTATCACTTTGCTTGTAAAATTGTATAACACATTGGACACAAACCTTATACAAATTCCAGCATGTAAAATAGATTTTTACTTACATTCACTTTGTTTTCAGTTGTGTAAAAAGTGAAACTTTCATATCAAAGTCTTACCGACTTCATTCTTGGCTTTTTTCTGACCCCATTTAGCCCACACATTGATTTTCTTCTTCCCAAGAAGAGCTTATTCCTGGATTTAGTATTTAAGTATTTTAAATACCTTAAAAGGTTGCATGTATAAAAAGAATGTATTATCCCTAAAGCATGTACATTTTATTAATTCACTGAGTCTTGCCCCCTGCAGTGATTGAGGTGTTTACTCCTGTGCATATGTTTTAAAAATCAGCAGAAGGAGAGCACCTGCTTAGTGTCCCATTCTTCCTCATTATGCTTGGCAGCTTGATGGAGCACACAGTGATAGATCAATACGCACACTCACACACGTGCACACAGAGACACACACATTTGCACATACACGTACACTCACAGATAATGGACACTACACCCTCTGCACACAATAAAAAAATACACATAATCAGACTAACACAAATTTGCATGAGGGGTAGTGCGCGTTAGCCTATTTTCCGGGTTATGAGATGATTAGCATCACATTAACAAGAGTTTTCCTGCCCTGCACAGCCCCTCTTTTTGCCATAGGTGCTGTGAGATGATGAAGCATTGTTACCGGGGGCCATGAATCACTGTCTTCCTCAAATTAAACATGCTATGTCATAAACACACTGTGGTAAACTTGCAGCACAGGAGAGATGTGTGCACGGGAATGAACTATGGCCATGTGTGTGTGTGTCTGTGTGTTTGACTGAGTGCCTAGTGTCCCAGTTAAGCGTAATAAAGCACAGGGCTAAAATAATGTGATGAGTTTAATGAGCAGACCATCCATGCGTTCAGCTCCCTCAATACTCCACTCTCCTTCCTCTATCTGTCTCTGGCTCACAGACCAACCCCTGTCTCGATCACTTCCCCGTGTGTGTGTGCATGTGTGTACATGGGGGGTTTGGAGTTGGCCTGGGAGGTAATGTGATTCGACTAGAACAATTAATCTTGCTCAGGTGAGAGTGCTTTGGGAGAAACAGGGAGGGCGACAGGGGTAAGAGGGATGGGTAGAGATGGCTGTTTAAATGTAAGTGGGGAAAGAAAGGGAAAGCTGCGAGGAAAGAGGGAAGCAAATGACGTATGAATGGTGATCTCTCTTCTTACTTCATGAGCTTAGTGCTTTTTTTCACACTCTGATCCGATCGTGTCATTTGTTGTGTCAGCTTTTGTTTCCCTCTATCAAGTTTCTCACACTGTCCCACCTTTAAGCAGCAATATTAAAGTTTTTAGTTTCAAACTTTCAAATATAGACTATTAGAACACTGTGATTAGTAAGTGTCAAAGATGCATTATTTCCGATCTTATCCTGTCTTGTAATAACACAATGAACCTAAAGAGGTGATATCGTGAGCAGAAGAAGTAGCTGTGAGAAGTTAAGGCTTTAAACCTTTGTTGCAACCATTCTTTTCTTTTCGTCAAGGTTCTTTACCTCTTTCCTCAAGCTCAGGAATTTATCATATATGCCAAAGCCAAGAGATGTTTCCTCCGTGTACTCATCGCAACATCACCGCTGGTCTCTCCTCTGCAGTCCAATTAATCCCATTTAATACCTCATATAGACCGGCTGCAGTGACTGCGCCTTCTGCTGGTAATCTTTAAATTGGCAGTTGTGACCCCCTTCCCTGTATATCTGTGTAAATGTAGCAGTGGCATACTTCTGCATAAAATATTTGGCCAGTCTGCCTATGGACCAAAGAGTGCATATCCTCATACGATAGCAGCAGACACCCTACCTTTCTGGTAATATGTTGCCCTCTATATGTGTTTACAACATGAATTCAGTAATTGGGCAAATCTTACACATTAGCCTTTTAACGAAAACAATCTTTTTATGTTTTTGTTTATCCTTCTATCTTCTCTGATCTGCAATCATTTATGTGCCAACCAAATGTCAGAGCCGGGAGAAAGCAGGACCTGCAGCCAGTGTATGCAAATGTCATTCCACTTTTGACGTTTTTCGTGGAGTTGTTTCTAAAATAGCGTATATCAAAGTTTGTAATGAGTGTTAATAATACAAAAGCCATTCAGTCACGCTATAATCAAAGTCGAGTCTTTATTGCATATCTGATTTTGTTTTAAGAACCATTTTCAATTTGTTTCCTTTAAACTCTTGACTACAGCCATTAACTGTGTCTTTGAAATTAGAACAGTTACTCTTTGCTCCAGAGCTGCAGAGGTGTTGTAAGGACTTAGCTAACCTGCATCTGCCCTGCATTAAGATTTCAAACATTAGTCTTTGAGGTGTAGCAGGAGTAACACTTATGTGAAACGAGATTCTTTAAGCACAAATGCATTTTGGTAGCTAATCAAAACCTATACGTTTATTTACTGTTGGAAAGGTAAAGGTAATCCATATGCATCAGCATCCAAACTGTATCCCTGTGTGTCGCTGATGGAATAACGATAAAATCTAAACTAAGAGCTAATAGTATTACCGGCTAGGGTACAGTGCTGGATCTGTGCTAATTTCTTAATTTGATTTCCCTCCTCAAATAGAGCGAGTAATTTGTTTATGGGACCAGAATTTGCCCAATTCAGCCGGTAAGCTCTTTGGCAGCAGTAACGGGGATGAACGGCTAGCAGAAACTGCAGCCTAATCATACTGCGTCTGTTGAATTTACACATCCACGCACACACACACAATGTTTTAGCCTGGTCCACACCCCACCACTGCATTTCACTTTAATCATCCAGTTTAAAATTGCAGCTTAATAAAGCTAAGTAGCCAGCCACTAACCTGTTAGCCAACTCAATTTGCTCACACAAATACACTGATTAGCTTTCCAGCTCATGCAACACATACTGATACAGTATTCCTTTAATTGTAATGAAGTAATGTTTTAGAAGCTCAGCCATGCAGACAGTTCATCTGGACATGGACAGAATTATTTAATTTCTCGAATAAGTCTATAAGTAAATAACTATTAGCTAGAAAAACCCAGATTGCCAAGTAGACAGGATAAAGAAACTGTACCAATATCTAAGCAAAGACTGACAGAACCCCAGATAATTATATAAGTGTAGGTCCAGACATGTTCGTACGAATGAACAGTTTGTAGCATTCAAGAATATCCCTACAAGCTTCATGGAGGGTCTCAAATTGGTCACTCATGGACATTTAGTGACACACTACTGTACAACTGAGTGATATCCAAAATGTAAGCACACACACACACACACACACACACACACATCACCCTGCACTGGGGTGTATAGTTACAAGCTTGTTCCTCCAAATTATGACATGGTCTTGCTACAGATTGTGAGTATGTTTATGTGTGTGTGTGTGAGAGAGAGGGGGGGGGGGGGTGGTGTGTGAATGTGTACTATTCTTACCTCTTTGGGACCTTTTCCCGCTCTAATAAGACAGAGCTTAATTTCTCAGTAAGGGTTGGTGATCCTGGAAAATCTAGCTAGAGTAGGCCAAACTGCGAAAAAATATACGACTGACACATGCAACCCCCTCCCATCGGCCCTTTTGTCCAAGCTATGCCCCCAAAACACATATCTGCCTCAGTAGTAGTCTCTCTGGTTTCATGAGACTATGAGACTGTGCAGCGTGAGAGCGAATTGAAGTGAATTGGTCCTGTTATGGTTTGGTTAAGCTGTCAACAAAGAATGGAAATAATAAGGATAGCTGTCCAAACGTGTGTGTGTGTGTGTGTGTGTGTGTGTGTGTGTGTTTCCATACAGGGAAGGCCTGATCTCATTCTCCATCAATAACTGAATAATAACATTTATCTGATACTTCATTCTATCTAAGTCCCCCACCACCCACACACACACCTTTGTCAGCAAGGTTTTCTTTTATTTCCTGTAAGTTACACACACACACACACACACGTGCAAGATCAAAAGATGTCTGTATTTCGTTTCTTAATGAAGTGATTCTCCTTCCCCTGTTCAAGTAAGACTCATGCCCAGCAGAAAGTTAACATACAGACGTGGTGCCTTGTTTTGCATCCCATAGACAAGAAGTGTGTGTGTGTGGGATGAATGACACATGGCTAGGATTTACACACGGAGTCAAAGAATCTCTTCATCCTACACACTACCACTGTGAGTGCTCCGGTTTCACCACCAGGCTCGCTCTCTACTTTCAAACATTAACAAACTCTTCCACCTCTTGCAGGGTTTATCGCCCCTTCACTTTCCTCGCAGTTGTCTGTTATTCATACCTTTGTTATCCGACTGGATGCTCTCATTTACTGCCATTCACACACTCTCTCTTCACGCACCATTCCTCCCTTTTGTGCTCACCGCTTTCCCTCCTGCGCCATGGTTCATGACCGCACCGTTCCTCTTGAACATTCCATCTATGATCCCTTCATCATCGCAACAAAGATGGGTAAGTTGTTGTGTTGCCGAAGCCTCAGAGGCACAATTCAAAGCATGGAGGGCGAGGGGGGGCACTGTTGCACTGTTTGTGACATTCAGCCATGGAAGCAGTTGATAATAAGTTACCTCCTCCATTGTTTAACTGGGCACGGCTGAACGGAAAGTAGGGTCTCATTTTCACAGCAGTGATAATAAGCTGTACCGGGAAATAGGAACGATACACACACACACACGCACAAACACACAAATACATGCATGTACAGAAAACTGAGTGCAGAGACTGGAATTTTTAAACAGCATCACTCTTGTCTGAACCCCCTGAAGAAACTTTGAGCTCTTTACTCTGATGGATTTCGCTCAGAGCGAGAAGTCGCACCTATCTGAACTCCGGTTGAACCTTTTTAACTGCGATTCCCTCACTTAGCTAACCCCAAACACAGGGACAACAGCTCTGTATTCCTGAATTGTCATAAATATTCAACGAGAATCTTCTTCATCTGCACATCTCAGATTTCCATGCAACTTGTATTATGCACCTTTGAGAACTGAATGATGCAGAGCACTTAAGACTGAGGCAAAGATCTTCTGCTGAGGGCAATTCTCAGAGAGAAGAAATATTTTCAAAACTGACACATTTGCGATGCAAATGTTCATTGTGTAAGCAGTAAATCTCCAAAGCGTCAATGTGAGGGGTGGTGCAGCAGGCGGAGGCAGGACGTAACATATAAAATACTGCTGCGGAGATCAAGTGTGTATATTTACAGCACATCAACACTGGTGCCGGCTCTTGGCCCTAAAAAAGTCTCAAATCTCGATATCTTTCAAACTGACATTTTCTTTTGAATCTTCTGCGTACATGGCTCCTCTTGGTATTGTTTGTACTCTCTGGTTTTTCAGATTTGTATATGTTGCTTGTTAGAAATGTCATCAATGCGCTGACCTGCTTGCAGTGAATCCAAAGCATAGTCTATGGTGTGTCTGCTGTTTTCTAACATGGCTCACCATTGTCCAGAGTTTTTTACGAGGCGGCTGGCAGGAAAAAACTCTGGAGAGTGTCTGCAGTAACTGACTCAGTCACTTGCAGTCTCACATACAAACCCTCTGGATAGTAAGAGATTATCTGGAGCTGCATGTCTGAAATCAGTTTATGTTTCAGGAGGAAATGCTGGTCTAAAAGAGTTTTGTAATATTGGTCCTATGCCACCTGGCTATCAAAAGTTTTTCTTAATATTTAATATATTTTCTTTTATCTTTGTGTTCGTCATCATCTCAGCACAACCACATTCCATCTTTTCTTAAAATCCCTCACTGCCCTCCTTACCTCACCTTCCACTCTTTCATTTCAAGATTGCGCTGGTGTTTCATCATGGATTTGATTTAAGTTTTTAGGCAGGTATAAAGGAGAGCTTATGCAAACCTTTTGCACATAGACTCACTCTGTGTCTATCTGTAGAAATGTCCCCTCAGAAAAAAAAAAATGTCTAGAACCATCGATCATTCGCTTCAAAAGTTTTACTACAAGCAAATGGAAAAACAAAATAATTAAAAGAATAAAAAGTGAAAGATGACAAGGACCTTGACAATGGCACAGCAAGCGGTGGCCATATTTCTTTATGCAACATGCAGACGGAGTGTGGTGGTAGTTAGTGACATTGAAATACTCACACTTCCATCTGTTGACCGTCTCTTTCTTTCACTTCAACTATACAATGCATGCACCTACATACCCAACACTATAATAGTAATATAATTTTAAACAGGAATGTTACATCGAATCCACACTGAGCAGCTGGTGTGTGTGTGTGTGTGTGTATGAGTGACTAAGCACTTTCAATATGATTTATGACAAAGGAGAGACCTGAGTCTCCCCTGATTTGTTTACCTACTAATGTGCCCGACCTGCCAACACACATACAAACACAAAGACACCCATTCAAATGAACAGTGTCAGTGGTAAATTCCTTCCAGAAATAAGATTGATGCTCAGGTAAACTCATACTGAGCCTCAAGCTAAATACTCTGGCTAAAAGTTTCAGGCGCTCCAGAGAGAATACTGAATTTATTTTTTTTTCTAAATACAACAAACACACATACGCGCATGATACATTTTCTCTATAATGATGGGTTTGTATTTGTCATGTGACGTTAATATGATCTGTCACTCCATGACTCCTACATCGTAACCTTTTGATCTTCAACCCTTCAACTTTTGAACTCGCCCACAGATCTGATTAGACTCAGGCCATGTCATTTTTATTAACCCTCCCCTTCCTCATCTCAGCATGAGTCATGTTGAAGGTGACAGCCCTGCGGTGAACACACACTAAGGCGAAGAGTGAAGAGGACAAGCAGCGAGGAAACATACCACACACACACACACACACACACACACACACACACACACACACACACAGCAAGACATCATGTTAAAGCCATCTGTTACAGTGAGCAGGAAGCACTATCTTTTTGCAAGAGATGCGCGTGCGTGCACATGTCAGTCAATCAATCAGTGCTTGTATGATGGTTTCTGGCTATTTTAGAACCGGGCATCACAGCTCATTCTTGACACCTGCCTCACAGCGCAGTATTTCTTCTAATCTGTCCCGGGCACTGACTGTGCTCATAGGCTTTCCCTCAGTGACTCATAACCACCTCTGAGTGGGGCGGAAGGCCTGAAGGGTCCGGGAATAGGAAAGGAAGAAGACCTTTGCAGATATTCTAGAAATTGGGACACACTAAGAGAGGGGAGGACAGCATTTCAGAGGAGTCGACGACATAAAAGTATATACACTTAAGGGACATTTTTGAGGCTCATTTATTCCGCCTTTATGTATGAAAAGAGAAACATCCAATTAAAACGATGTCAGCTTCATTGCCCACATACGTTCTTTACATCGGCATGGTTGTAAGGCCACTAGAGGGCAGAGCAGAGTCAAGAGTTTCTGACGATAAACATGTCTACGGTGGTGAAAGGCTGGGACAATGTACCTCTTAAGAAAGAGGCAAAAGTGGTTGTGCTGTAAACTGTCTGTGAGGCCATTAAATACATTGTGGCATGTGGACAATGTATTCTTCTTCAGACACCTGTAGTTTCTTACCAGCTGCTAAAATCTCTCCTCAAAAAGTTCCACCATTTATGATATTTCTTCCTTGTGTGCTATGGTCATCTCGCTTGATCTGTTAGCTACACTGCCCCCATCCCCCCCAGGATTAAAGTAAAACATATGAAGATGAAATGATGAGTATGGACAGAAGGCTCCGTCCATTTCCCAAAACGTATATAAAGTTCAGCCTTTAATCATACTTCCAAACCATTTAGCAACCCGGCAGTAAATATTCCAGGTTCCTAGTTATTCAGCTGCATCAGTGCTGTTATTGAGCCCTCAGACTCCCTTTACAACACCTGCTTGCATCTGAATGCCTGAATCCAACCTGCTGCTGCTCTGTTGCTGAGCTTCTCCACATATTGTGCATCATTCTGAATATGAGCACCTGCTAAATTTCCCCCGTGTTACTGTTAAAAAGGTTGTGAAAGACAGAGCCAAGTCGGATTTCTGCTCAGCTCAAATACCCGGGGTTGCACAGTCTAGTAACTTCACTGCTACACCATTACGTTTCCAGTGGTTCTAAACATAAGCATCTGAAAATGCTGAACTTTACAGTGTCTTTTTTTCATTTGACGAAGGACACAAGAAACGAGCCACAATGCACTGGCTACACAAGATTTAATGTTGTAATCCTTTGTGCAATCACCCAAGGACAGCAGTCACATACGAAATCCTTATTCAGATGTCCAAGGAATGATGTACCGACTCCCAGATGGAAACTACAGAGGACATCACGCACAGCGACAATAAATCCACGGCACCATTAGAAAATGCAGCACCTTATCTGAATGTTGCAGTGTTGAGTGTATGACTCGCACACTCCAGCTCTTGCACGCCAGGGTTATCAGGTTGGCACCTCCCTTCACAGATGTTTCATTGAATTAGACCCATGACACCTTCAGAAGGTGATTTCTAGCATCCCAGGACTACACACAAAAGGACAAAAGCTGTCCTGGGTATTTCAGGAAGATAGAATATGATTTCACTCAGAAATTGAATGCATCAAAATTCGGGTCCACAGCCGTTCATCATTACAATATTGTAGACTAATTTCATGTGATTGCTTAAAATTGTAGCTGGGAATATAATCCTGCATGATTGTCTTGATGATGAGGGTTCAAAATAGGTCTGTGGAGGGCATCATCCCCAAGAGACCAGTGAAACCCATCAAAACACATCAGAGGTAAAATGCTTCAAGTGTCCAAACTGTTTAATATCTGGGGAGTGCGTCAGTAGGCCATGCCAATAGTGCCTTTCAGTCGCAGCCAGAACTCTGGAGATGAGACATGGAGCGCAAAGGCAGTTTCACTAAATTATTGAATTTTGAACGCGGAGTGGTGACACTGTGGTGAGGGATGGCGCCGGTGCGGCATCAGTCTTCGTGCAGACGACAGAGTGGACACAGCTAGACTGGGATGTGGGTGGGTGTGGGAGCAGTGGGTTTAAAGAGAGAAAAAGGCGAGGAGGGACGTAAAGCAAATGGATTGATAGAAGGTGTAAAGGTAGAAATATAAAATTAGAGTGATACTGGGCAAATCCACCGGGTACGGAAAAGTTTGGATGAGGGCGAGGTCAACAGATGAGAGAAATGAAATGAAAAGTGGTTCCGGGGGATGGAAGGAAAGAAACGGTAAGAAAACACATTGGCATTGGGAATAACATTTGTCACAATCTTCAGTCTTCACCGCTCTCACTGTGGTATGAATGGAAATTGCTGGAATGGGAGAAGAAACAATCTGCAGAGCTCGTCCTCAAAGCTGCAGTTGAAGTAAATGTGTTACAGTACTGACACACTCAGGCCATCTGGGGACATCTGAACACAGCAACAACTCCAGCGGTGGAAAATTCAACCACAGTAAAAGGTAGTGCTAGACTCGATGGGTACCATTGTAGTAAAGGCCAGTTGGTTGTGTCCCTATGCAGGCAACACTGGATGGTAAATGGACTGTATTTATATCAAACTTTTGTAGTCGTGTTGACCACTAAAAGCTCTTCACACTACAAGTCACATTCACACACTCATTCACGCAGCGGTCCTCTGGCGCTTTTTCTCTCAGACACCATTCATATACTGCAGGCACAGCCTTCACAGGTAATATGGTGTTCAGCAACTTGCTCAAGGACACTGCCACAGCCACCCAAATAAATGAGAAGCCTTTGTCTATTTGATGCCTGAACGTCCAAATTATACTCTCATTGCTTTAAAGTTTGAAGTGTGACACTTTGACTGGTCCTATCTCCCTAATTATAGGTCACGGAGAAATGCTTCTTATATCAATTCAAAGCTCGTATCCTCATTATTTATATTAATGGTGTACTTCGCCCAATATAACACATCCCTGTGATTTAAGTTGAATTCCCAAACAAAACCTGTATTTCAGAATACAATAATGCCATCACATTACAAACTCCTTACAATGTTGTTTAACAGCAGTTAATCATGCAGAGATCGGTCAGAAACTTTGTTAATGGACATCCAGGCCACAGGATACGGTGACATACAACATGGGTGGAATCATAACTTTTAAGCTAAATGTTCATTCATTTACTGTAAAACTACACTTTAGTTATGATTTGAAGGTTGAATTATTGATTAATTATTGATGCAGTGTTTTTGCTTGACACTGGGTAGTGTTTTTCCTGTTACAGTTTCAACAACCACTTGGTCCATCACTAGTGTATCAGAGCAGTATGGGAATGTGTACATTGGAGATTCTTCCATTCAGTATGAAGTGTACTTCTAGGAACACATCGGTCCCCAGAAGTAGCTCTAAGTACTAAAGTAAGCAGATAAAGTTGACCAAAGAACAAATGAGTAAATAGGACTTGACATCACAAAATATGTATTTTGGAGGGAAGCCTCTTTCTCCTGCTTCCTTTCTGTCCTTCCTCCTCATCTCTTGTTTTCCCTTTCAGCTGTACCTCCCTGCATGTACCTACTGTCATGTCTGCGTGGTACAACAAGTTGACATTGCTTATACACAGTCATCCATGCAGAGAAAATCCTATTTCCTCCTCAAGCGTTTGTCCCATAGCGCTCTGTGCTCAAGATATCAGCAAACACAGATAGCAACAATCTGTTGAAAGCACCGACTTCCCCCTTCACTTCCTCTAATCCACAATCTGTCAATAATAGGCTGATGTCTGACAAGATGTGGTGGAGAGAAATAGGAAGCCCATTGAAATGTTACAAAGGTTTGATGTGTGATGTCAGGTACTCCCCTCCTTAAACATGACACCTTGTTCGAGCCCGGACTGCTGAGCAGAGAAATGCTATCTCTTATCTTGTCACTCTTATTGCAGAAGGGGGGGAAAGGAGGACGGGAGGCCTTGGAAAGAGAGAGAGAAGGGGGGCTGACGGAAGAGAGAAGAGTGTACAGTGAGAGACAGAGGAGGTATGGCGATGGCAAGAGAGATGGAGCAGAGACACGTTGATGGTGGAGGAAGTAAAGAACAGTTCTTTAGTGGATCTGTCAGGAGCTGTAATCTTGTTCTGCACGGTTCAGTGTGGATATCTTGAGAGCTGGAGCAGAGAGAGGAAGAACCGGGGAAAAGGATACATCCTATAGAAGGAGCAGAGGAGGAAAGAGAGGAGGCTTTAAAAGAGGGAGGCAAAAGCACTGAATGAGGGCTGATATGGACTCAGAGGAAGAGGAACCGAAGGAGAGAAAGCGAGACCTCAATGTGCAGCGATTCTTTTTCCGGCCATCTAGTAGCGAGGAGAGCTCCTCGTCACAGCCTGCATCCTGTCAAAAAAAATTTAATTGAATCCCAAACTGTGCAAATAACAGGGCTGCACTTAAAGCCGGTATCAGAGCGACCCTGGGTGCTGACGCCACTTCTGCTCCAGATCGAGATCCAAAACGGGAAACAGGAAGGAGAAGCAATATGTTTTAATGAGCAGAGGTACCATGGAGAGAAACTAAACTTCAGAGTCCCAGGCTGAAAACATTTATGAACCCCTATTAAGAGCCCTCGCCTGACACTTGTATTACATGGGAGTTCCTCAAAAATTAACATACTAAGCAAACACACACATACGCACACACCACGTTGCTTCCTGCTCTGTATTTCCATGAAGGGAAGCTTCAATATCTGCAGCGTGAACATAAAGCCCCTGGCAGGCAGCTCAGAATGATGTAGGGCCTTGTAATGAATTTGATTTCATTCTGCCATTTCAGGGAATAAACATACAAGCTTAAGATGCATGGGGTTGTAAATTTTTACCGAGGCACTATTTTATGCTGGGTGTGTGAATATAGGTTAGTGAGCGGCGTGACCATGTTGGAGAAGTCAACATGTGTATGCGTGTGTGTTAGGTGGTTAACAGATTAAAATTCCAAGGTTTACAAGAATACAAATTGTACTGTATACTAATACAAGGAAATATAATTCTTACATTGGTAGTATTACAATAAAATATGCTTTCTAGAACATTTCAAATCAAGTTAAACACACTGGGAACAGAATTTCTTCCCTATTTTTCCTATATTTTATTAAAAAAACTCCTTAAGGATGAATACCTAGGCTTAGGCACTTAAGGTAGAAGGTTTGTGCAGCGATACTGAAAATTAAATTCTGTCTTTATGAATAGGAGATTGGTGCGGGAGAGATGTTGTGAAAAGGAGGATAAAAGACGAGGAGGTGGAGGAGAAGGAGGGAGACTGTGTGAGGAAAAGTGGATTAACGCTGTCACTCACTGGAACAGATTCTGAAGGGAAGTGTGTGTGTGTGTGTGTGTGTGTGTGTGTGTGTGTGTGTGTGTGTGTGTGTGTGTGTGTGTGTGTGTGTGTGTGTGTGTGTATATGTAAGTGAGTGGTGACACTGATGCTAAAATGTCTCATCAATTATAGAATTTGCATTGCATTCTTGGGACTGAAACATTCAAATAGAAATTTCCAAATCAAATTCAAACTTCTATGTCAATTTTATTTTTTATTTCTCACGCAGCATTTTACAAAAAGGGTGGAAATTCCAGCATCTTTAAATTATTCATATGCCGAAGATTGCACAAAGCCAGTGTTATGACTCCAGTTCAAAAGAGCTGCACATTAGTCTCACTGTGTTGCACACATTTCTTTCTTTTATGGTGAATAACCACAGAACAAAAGCCCTAACTACATCCCTGGTTTTTCACTATCCACAGTTTGGACTCAGAAGCAAAACTATTACAGCTGCTATTACATAAAAGCCCAGACGATGGGTTACATCCTTTTACTGACTGCAATGGGAGTAAATATGAGAAAAATATAAACCAAAAGAGTACCAGGATCTGTTCAAAACAAGCTCAAATCTGATGCTGTAGTAAATCAAAGGATACAATTGAAAAATCCAATGTGTTTAGAGATGCCACTTTTTAGTCAGACATGGGGGGGTTCATTTTCGAACTGTAATGACAAATTCAAACTGTAGATTCCAGAGGAGATCAGACTGCCTGAAGTAGTTTGTCTTGAGATCCATAAATTTGACCCATTACATGCTCTCTTGACCCATCAGTAAAGTCAGTAATCTTACATTATTTTGCTTCAATGATGCAGGACGCTAGAAACTGTGATTGTTGTCGTACTGAGGGTCACGCCAGCACCACACGGTGGGCAGGTCAAGCGTTAACGCAACACGTGTGTGTGTCCTGCGTTACTCTTCAACGAAAACTTTGGAGCGGAGCTTTCCGTCCGTGTGACGCAGCGGATGAGGCACCACAGACGTGTGGGGCAACGTCAAGTGTTCATTCGGACGAATTACGCTTCATTTCAAATTCGTTCTGACTTGATTTTTTGGAAAAAGTGAAAGCCCTATACTAAATACAGCCTCTAAAGTGGTGTCAGTGACAGTCTTTTTTGATTCCATGCAGTATGGTGTGCAGTTAGGATTGTGTGTGTATGTCCAGACAGATACACACATGGGTGTTATGAGATACTTATGGTGCGTTCACATACTTTTTTCACGCATCGAGATGCATATAGACGCGAAATTGGCATCTCTCACCCCAGGCATCTGGGATGAGAGATGCCGATTTCGCGTCTATATGACGTTTGACGCACCATTAGATTGGAATTTTATCCAAGTTTAGTAAAGTGTAGTGTGTGTGTGTGTCACAGATAGAAGTGAACTAATGTGTGGTATTTCCTGTAATAAACTGTAAATGAATACATAGAAATGTGTATATGTATTTAAGAGCTTCTCTATGCAGCTTTAAAAGTGTGTCCCAATGTGTGTGTGTTTCCTCTCTTTGTGATTGCTTCTCTATTAGTTGTGTTTTAATTTGTCACAGCCCCAGGGTCTTTCCTGTCCGCTCTAAACGGTTGTCTTTTAATGCGTTTTTTTGGTCCCTTATACACACAGACACACACCAGTCGGTATGAAAGCAATAACTGATCCGCCATCATCCTTCCACACATTCCCATGCATGAGTGTGTGCACACAAACACACACACGGACGCACCCACAAATAACAAATCACCCACACAGACAGAGCATGCTAAACCCAAAAGAAACTTGACTGTGTAATTTTGGCTGAATAGCAGCGAGGCTCTGTGGTATAATGGCTGCAATCCGACTGAAAGCTGTTTCATTTTAGTATCAAAGTGGTTGTAATGAAGGCTGAACGACACCGGGGAAGGGCACAATGGCTCAGATATTGCTTCTAATTAATGTCGCTGATGTTCAGAACATGAATTTGATCTTTCTGAGCGGAGGAAAAGATGTAGTCCTTTCACTGCTACAAATTCTGGTTTATCTCGTCTTTTTTTCGTTTGGAAATTTTAGTTTTGAGCCATCTCTCACATTTCTTTTTCCTTTAATCGCACCTAGATCCTTGTTCTTAAATACACAAATTACCATCTGTCTCGTTGTGAGGATTTTACTATTCCAATAATTTGTCAGTCTGCATGGCTGTCTTACTGCCTTCCTGTCTCTCTGAGGACGTCAGTCTGTCCGTCCCCCTCTCGTCTCCTCCTGCTGAGCCTTTTGATACCAGCTGCATTACCTGGGCAGACGTGATTCCCTCAGCTTTGTTCTCTGCAGCGCTAACACGACACATAAACATTCCACAGGAAGTGGACTAAGCCCTCTGATTGGGGGACTGGGGTTTCACTGATGCAGCAGATAACACAGTAACTAAACCACAGCTAAAACTAAAGAGTTAATGTGGTCAAGAGGTTTTGTCAACATTACTGCATGTTGCATATAATATATCCAGTTTTTTTGGAGAAAGTGCAACATCCTTTGGTCATCATTTTGTTATTTATACAGAAGAAAACTAGAAGGGCGCTCAGAGAGTGAATACTAGTGATTCGCGAATTCCAGTTAGTCAAAGGGACTCGCGGTTGATCTGCGGGTCGGGTGGGTAGGGTCGTAAAAATTTATATTTCTGATTAATAGTGTATGGGTTCAGGTGGGTGAAATAGGCATCATACATCATTAATGTGTTAAATAATAATTACATTCGCTAAAATGTGAACGACAAAGACAATCTTGTGCGTTCCTGCAACAAGTGCAGCCGTGCGTATCATTAAAGCCAGACAGAGTCGAACTTTATTGGCAGTTTGCAATAACTAGTCTATAAAAACATGAGGCACTTTTTTGGGGGGCACTGTCCTTAAAGGGAACGATAAGGTAAGTATTACAAATTACCTGGTTAACCAAACGCTAACACACCCAGTACATCCCAATCTCTCTATGTTTCCAGATGCAACAGGCGCATGTCACCAAAACACCAAATATGTTTTTAGTGACTATTAATTGCAAACGTGTGGCCTCAGAGTCAGTGCAGACTGTGTGTGTTAAAGCCCATTATAGAGGCTACATCATGGGATTAAGTGAAACATTTCACCTCTCATCCAAGAGGCTTCTTTAGTTCAGTTCGCCAGATCTTTTTAGGAAAAAACAGACTCATATCTCAAGTCCGAATTATTTGCCATTAAACAAATGGGAAGTTAATTGAAACCGGTCTTCTTAAGTGTAATATGTTACCATATGATCACAAGTATAGGTGGAGTGGAAGGTTCATGGAGTTTTCTAAATTTGGGAAAATAATTCTTGGAGTGGGTGATGAGCGAATGAGTCAAGCAGACGTGTGGATTCGGATGTCATCAGGTCCGTTCCGCGCATCGCTAGTGCATTACTCCGCTAAGGTCAATACTCTGACATGCAATGTTGAAGAAAATCCTGTTCCTTTTCAGATCCACTTCAAAATGTAATGCCTTCTTCCTTGGGTCATGCCCCACCTATCCACAAAATTTCACGGATAATGGTTCGGTAGTTTTTGAGTAATCCTGCTGACAGCCAGACAGACAAATGGCAATGGAAACATCACCTCAATTGGCAGAGGTGATGATTAAATTTACTGTATTTGTAAGAGCTTTGAGTAAACTCACACACACACTCTCTCACACACGTTTAAACCTCTATCTTACTGAGGACACTCATTGACATAATGCACTCCCTTGCCCCTTACCCTAACCATCCAAACTCAATGCCTAACCCTAACCCTTAACCTAATTCTAACCCTAAAACCAAGTCTTAACCCTCAAACAGTCCATTAAAGGTGGGTGACAAAGTGAGGACCGGGCAAAAACCCGGGGAACAGTTGTTGCATGTACCGTCTCTCCCATCTGAGCCACTGAAGCTTTCAACTCCTTCAGAGTGGTCGTAGGTGTCTTGATGGCCTCCCTCACCAGTCTTCTTCTTGCCCGGTCACTCAGTTTGTGAGGACGGACAGCTCTCGGCAGATTTAAACAAGGGCCATACTCCTTCCATTTCTCAGTGATGGATTTAACTGAACTCTGTGGGGTGTCCAGTGAGTTGGAAATATTTTTGTAGCCATCTCCTGACTTATACTTTTCAATGATCTTTTCTCTGAGTTGCTTGGAGTGTTCTTTTGTCTTCATGTTGCAATTGTTGCAGGAATACTGAGTCACTTTAAAGGGGCTGAATACTTATGCAAACACTTATTTTACACTATATATTTTTAATTAATTGATATTAGTTTGTAAAAATCTGTTTTTACTTTGACATGAAAGAAGCTTTTTTTGCAAATTCTTGTCAAAAAAGCCAAATTATATTGACCATGATTTCATGTATAAAAGCAACAAAAGGGTGAAACATCCAAGGGGGGTGAATCCTTTTTATAGGGATCGTAAATCCACAGTGTAAGTTATCCAGTGCACCAACAGCTCCATGAGGAGTACTGCAGCCAGATTTGTATTTATTAGTCCCTAAATCACCTGTTCATATCCTTACACACGTGATGAAATGTGGCTTTCTCTGGGTTTAGACGGGCTGGTTCATGATGTCACACTTTATTCTCACACCCAGGTGTACACTGTATACATAGTATATGTATTCATGTGAACAATTTGTGAATAAAGCAGAGTTCAAATAAATCATCAGAGACCCACAGAAAGGAATTATGGGGCAGAAAATGCTGACCCAGAGGGAAGCATGTTGGGCTGATGTGTAGGAAGAGAAAGGGTGAAAGAGAGTTAACAGGTAAAAGAGCGAGTGTGAGAAACGGGATATTGAGGTGGACGGGCAGAGTCAGTCAGTAATGTGTGAATGACATACAGCTCTGAAGAGTCAGATCAGAAAGAAGCAAAGGGATGGAAACTGATGGAAACCTACAGAGAGAGGAAGATCGTGACAGAGTTTGATAGAAAGGTTATCGTAAAGAGGTTGGGTTGAGATGAGAACATACGAGAGGAGACAGAGCGATGAGGAGAAAGACAATAGGGGCTATACGAGGGGTGTGTGTGTGTATGTGTGTTATAACCATGGTTTTACGAGCATAAAATGGAAAAGAAAAGAAAACAATTGGAGGAAATCAATTTTGCTTGAAGAGACATTGCTGAGTAAAGACTATATAGTTTATATTAGGATGGAGCCTCAGTATTGACGTCATGCCAATACAGGAGGTCGACCAATCTCAAGTCAGTCTAAAATAATCAGGTAAAACAATGGATTTAAACAAACATCAGTGTGATAAGCTCCTACTAAATTGACAGAGACCATCTTTGACAAAAATTAAATAGTGTTTCCTTTTCTTCTGACCACGACCTTCCATTTCGTCGGCGGCTTGTTGTAATATTATCAGAAGCGGATGCACCACCGCTAAAATTGTTTCATACAGCGGACGTGTTAAAGTCGGTTGCCATATAAGTTGATTTGAAAGGTCCGTCACCTCATTCCTGCTTGCTATATTACTGCTGGTCAAGTTATTAGTTCAAGGCCAAAAAGAGCATCAGGCCACAGGGAAATGTCCAGGTGCTCCCAGTGTGCAGTCCACCATTGCACTCAGAAGTCTGCTCTTCTCTCTACAACCTTGTATCTGCTGCTCATCACAAAAAGCAACCCTTAATATTACAGTTCAATTATCACTTTTTAGACCAACGCTTTTACCATGAGTAGCAAGAAGAAAAACCTGAATTTTCCCTATTTGACTCCATCCAGGTCCAGTCTTCTCACTCAGTCGTTATTGTAAATCATTTCTAATGTGAATCATCTACTACCAGCTTGAAATAACAGACATGATGAAGTCTCATAGGGGTATGACCCAGATGTGAAATATAAGTTGCTGTCCTGCCCGTAAATGGGGCATATAGAGGAACACTTGTCATTCTTATTATGCAGGCAGGGGGGCTCAGCCATCAGGAGTAAAGATGGAGTGAAAGGATGAAATGGACTGAATGGAGAGATACAGTAAGTGCAGAGAGATAGAGGTTACCCTTCTTAATCTTCTTTCCCTCATTCCATGGTCTTGGCTCTCTCTTCTGACTGGGCTTACCAAAAGATGATTTCCATTCTTTATGTTAGTTTGTCTTTCTCAACAGTTTGTACAAAAACAAAGGGATTCATTCATAGACTGCATGTGGAGAGGTTTAACTTTTGCATACAAATAACGGGATTCAAGTCTCATTTCCACAATGTTTACAGGTAAAAACAAAATGTGTGAATAGTCTGCAGCAACTGCAAACTGGCCCAGACAGACTCATTATGATTTATCATTAATTTATTTGTTTATATTGATATTGGTCTATAATTGATCAGTAGTGGAGTTCCAGAAGTCAGACGTTTTTTGACGAATTTTATGAATTTTGGGAAAGAACTACCAGCGTAGGCAGAGGAAAATGTAGCGTAACAGGTGTGTGTGTGTGTGTGTGGGTGTATTCAAGTTTCAGAGAGAGAAAGAGAAATGAGTATCACCACAACTGGTGGACAAGACCATTTTTCAGAGGCAATATTTACTCCCGAATGCAAAGACGCATCCATGACTAATGCAATGGCCTTCCTGCCCTCACACATAGTATAGACAAATAATGGAAATACTACAGAGAACAAGAATGAGCTCACTCACTCTGTTTGTTGTATGTGTGTTGTAGGTATTACTCAGGAGGTTGGGACCTAAATCTGTTTATGCAGACACACATTATGGTGACTTGGCTTTTTTATGACGACAAAAGGAAAACCTACAGAACATAAAAAAAAGGGTTCCATTTAAAGGTGAAGCCATGTTATAGGGATAGGGTAAGCTGGGGTTAGGGTGAGGCAACTTGTAGTTATCTAATGAAATGACTAAGTCGATGTAATGTAAGGATGGGGAGATACGACTGTGTGCGTTTGTGTGTTGCTTCTTGACAGCTTCTGGACTTTTGCCAGACCACTGCAATATGACCTCACTGGAATTTAATCAAAGGCCCAATCCCATTTCACCCCTTGGCCTACCCCTTGTTTTCGAGGGTTCTCTTGCCCCTTGAAACAGAGTCACAAGGGGTAGAGGTTGAAATCGTCCCCTACGAATTGGGACAGCCCTTCAAGAAGCTGTTACATCATCAGTAGTCGATGCGAAAATATGGGATTATCATGCAAAAAAAAGATTGCTAGCATGCGAACACTAGTATGCTAACAGCAGTGCGCTCGCGATCTTATTTAACAGTGCTAAATCATAGACCACACAGCTACACGAAAACAAAGTTCCTTAAAAGCAATGCTCACACTCAAGACGGGATTTCTGTTACCAGACAAACTGTTTCAATTCAGCAGGAAGAGCAAAGTATCACATGGAAATTAAACCTTCTACTGTGGTGGTGCTCCATCAACCTAGTGAGGTTACTTCTGCAAAAGAAATGGACTCGGCCCTCCTCTATAGTCACCCCAAGCAGTGCTGGGCTGAATGCCCAGAGCACTTTCCTATAGACTGTAAAACATTTACTGTCTTTAAAGTGGGGTTTTATCATTTGTATGCTTTGTATTTTTTCCTTTATTCCCATCCTCTTTTATGATCCTTATTCACAGTTTTTATGCATCTCCACATGCGCCCTATCCCCTTATCACTGTATCTTTTTTCCTTTTCAATCTTCTTCGCTCCCTCTGTCTAAAGGTTTTGGTGAGTTGCACTCGTAAATGTGTTGCATGCACCTGAATGTTTTAGACATTTTCCTGTTGGTGTAAACTCGTCTGATTCAGACAATGTCCTGCTGCATTCTTCATATGTACAAGAAAAACTGTGCGTACCACGTTCTCCAGAGTTCATGTCTTAAAATGGCTCCTGACAAACTCTGCTGCTGTCCTTAGTGCAGGACAACTAGGCTTCTTCTTTCTATGTTTCCAAGGTGAAAGGCAATTGTGACTTTCCCACCATGAACAGAATGTGAAAAAGGAGCTTCTCACTCTGAGAAGCAGAAAAGAGTGTATTCTTCTTAATCCAAGTGCCTCCTCGAGAGCTAAGTCAGCACACTGACTGAGTCTAATCATCGTCATCATCATCATCCATGGGAACCAATCAATAATTCAGCAGGATACTCAATGCATCACCATCTACGGAGTTATTTCTGCTCATGTCCTGTTCAGTGTAAGAGCTCTTGAACATGGGAAATGGGGCTATTCGCAGAAGACCAATAACAAGGTGAAAATGGCAAATACAAGCCTATAATCCGCAGTTAGTGTGCTATAGTTCTAGCCCGGAGGCTTTAAGGCTCGCAGAAGTAGCATACTTTGTAGAGCGACATTTGAAATGCAGACACAGTAATCAAGGGGATTTAAAAGTGCAATGGAGCCCACAAAGGTTCTTCCCCGTGGGCCACAAAGGATAATATGGGGGCATATCAAAATACTGTTAAGTGATTTTTCCTTTTCTTGTTTCTCCTTCCTTTTTGTCCCCACTTTTTTTTACTGCTCAGAAAAGCCTCATATCTCCAAAAGACAATTTATGTTATACAGCATTTTATTCAGGCTTTTCTCGCTCGCAGAGCCGGCAAGTCTTGAGCGCACAACTTTGAACCTCCAGAAAGAATAATAACTTGCATTTGCATACTCAGTCAATCAGGAGGAGACTATTAAAGTCTCTGTATGGGCTGTGCTAATCCCACATTTCATTCACTTTTCTTTAGCAGAGAAATACAAGAGAAAACTTTACATGGAAACTTTACATGGAATCTGTCAGACTCGGCCCCGGCTTGATCATTTCTGCTGCCAACAGTCAAGGATCTGCCGCTTCTCACTTCCTCTGATGAAGATTATGATGAGGAAGACATGCTGCTGGGCAGGGACCAGGAGGCTTTTCATTTATGTATCTCTGTCACCTTCCAGTTGATTGGGAAGTCTTGTCCTCCATGTTGAAGCATTACTTCCTGTAAGGTTAAAAGACACTGTAAAGCTCTGCTCCCAGACCTATAGCTCATCCTATGGTATAACTTTATGTCAGCAGTGGACTCTTACAAATGGAGTACTCTTTTGATTTGCCACTGGTGAAGACTAGAAAACCTATGGTAGTGAGCCAAGAGGAGTCCCTGCATCCCAAAAAAGGCAACTGTCCTTCTGAGCCTGGAAAGCTCAGGGGTAACTAACCATCATGCCCAGAAGGTGGATTCAAGCACATATTCAATTTACAGTCAGGGGGAGTCAAATGTGGACAAGATTCACACTAGAAATATGCCACTGCGGTTGTACGCCTCCGTCAACCAGTGCAGCTTTTTAATTTATTTGCCAGACTCATATAGGTCACCATGACCTTCGACCCCTGAAATATAATCAAAGTTTGAAGAAATATCCTAAAGCTAGACTTGAGACATGTTCATCAGGCAAAAACATGAACTGTGAGGCCACCATGACCATGATATTTGATCACCCAAATCCTTCAGTTAATCAGTAAGTTCAAGTGAACATTTAAACCAAATTTTGCAAGGATTCTCACAAGGAGTTCTTAAAATAAAAAATTCACGGGGGAAAATTGGCTTTGTGAGGTCACAGTGACCTTGACCTTCGACCATCCACCAGCCAAATCAAATAATTTCTTATTTGAGTCCGAGTGAACATGCAAAATGTGAAAAATTGTCTGAAGGTGTTACAAAAAATGTGTTTTGTAAGGTCAAAGCGACCTTGACCCACCAAATTTGAATGAGTTCATCGTTCAGTTAGAATGAACATTTGCACCAAGTTTGAAGACATTCCAACAAGGTGTTCCTGAGATATCCTGTTCACAAGAATAAGATGGACGGCCAGACCTGAAGACATAATGCATCACGCTACTGGCCGTCCGCAGCTCGGAGTCATGAACAGTGGAAGTAGGTCTGTTTGCCTCATGGCAGGACACTTGCTGCTCCTCTCTCTATGCTCCCACAAAGATCCACCATTGAAAGCCGGTGCAGTGATTATAATTCTCAGGCTCTACCCCCAACTGTTACAGAGGGCTGTCACAGGTTCGATCCTAAATAGAAGAATCAGGTCAGTCAAGGGTTAAGACCCAACACATCCTGTATGGCTCCATACAATTTAAGTCTGATTGCTTCTTGTGCTCTTTACCTCAGGGATGAGAGATACTGCCTTGTTTGTACCTTGTGCTCAACTGTGCAACAGAGCTGAAAGTTAAAAATATAATAAAAATGATTTGTAAAGCTGATATGCTGGCTTAAAGTAGAGGTACCTCTGCAGAGAACTATGGCTGCACATCTTAAAAGCACTGAGGAGTCAAGATATATTTTGTGCAGTGTAAAGTTGGACAAAGGCTCACAGGTTCCTATTAATTACAGAGGTTGTCATAGTTTAATTAGTCCTGCCACAGTGTCATAAAATGTTTTACACTTTTCTAATAATAATAACAGCATCAAAGATCTTAGTTTTGCACCCCTGCTTCATTGTAAAGCCTTGCACGGAGCTCTTTGCTCTGCTTTTGATTACATCTATCAGCAGTGGACTGCAGATTGGCAGCACTGCGAGAAATCCCGCCGTGTCGGTGGATCTGTGTTCCATAAAAAGATCCATCCCAATCCTGTCCCCCACAGGCAGGTGGGTTCTATGTGAACCATTCGGGTGCACATAAGAGCTTATACTGCATGCATGCTCACAGTTATCAACCTTCAATCGTCCAACCCCAACCCCCCACCGCCCCTCCAGCTACCACCATATATAATCTGTGGGAAACACTGAAGCAGGTACAACTCAAAAAAGTACAGCCTTACCATATAGACAATGCTTGTGTGACATATGAGGGAGTTTTAATGTAAGAGAAGATGAGTGAATCCGCAGGCAGTGCTTGAGAAGAAATATTCAGTGGAAAACATATTTATGGAAAATAAAGAACAAAGAAATTGTTGATGAGAGAACAATCAATCTAATCAATCAACCTTTGCTGGCTACAATGTTTTCTCCTGCAATCTCGTACTTGAAAAAAGACACTTTAAAAGCAGTGTGCAACTTCCACGCCAAACTTTCAAAGTCTCTCCTTGATGCTGTCAAGATCTGATGCCGTCAAACTGTAAGAGTTAAGTGTTTAAGAAAATGGCAACAGTAAAAAACAGGTCTTACTTTATTTCTTATTTAAGGCACAAACATTATGAGGTTTTCATACAACTCCAACCAAGAGATTTCTCTTCTATCTAATGTTTGTTTTTCCATCAGGTGTAATCAGGATTATTGGGTTCACACTGCCCCCCACAGGCAAGGTATGAAGCCAGGTGTCACAAAGAAGACGAAATGAAAATAGTTTTTTTTATAGAGCATGCGTTGTCCTTCAGCTATGTCTCTGCTGTGACTCTTACTGCGTGCATCTCATACTCATGTCCATAAAATACATACACAAACCCAATCAGTACACACAGCCACATTCAAAAGAACTTAACACACACACATACACACACACACACACACACACACAGTTACACAAACTCCCAGTTCAGCGGGGACACGTACCTCTGATATGAAACAGTAAATTGAGTATTCTCATCAGTTCCTCATCAGTGTCACAAGTACATGGATGCACACACACACACACACACCCTCACAGCTGGACAGTGATGAAAGTGTCAGGGGACCTAATTACAAACAGAAATGAGGGAGAGTACGTGGTGGAACACGAGGGTGAGGGAAGGGACAGCAGTTGATTAAGTCATAGGATGAATACAAAGGAAGTGCTTCTAAGAAGACATGTCCTTTAAAACAACTGCTTAACCAACATTCAATACTGAAGGGATTGTGTGCACACTTCACAATCCTATTATGTAGGTTAACCTGTGAGCAGGGTGTAGTGTATGGACGGATCCAGTGATGGAATAAGGGAAATACTAAGGTTGGACAATGAATGTGCATTAAACAATGTCCACAACAGCTGGTGAAAAAAGTAGCCAAAGTCTGCTTTCAAACATGTAAGTCCAGACATTTTCCTGAAATGTTGCTGTCAGCCCACTGGTTCAATATCCAGAAAAAGTTAAAGTGAGTCCATGTGAGAATACAATAAAGAGGTCACCCAGATTTTGTTGCTTTTGACAATAAATGCCTCCTGTATGTGCTACCCAGGCGCCACCCCTCCCCTGAATGTCTCAGAATTTCTCCTGTTCTTCGTATTTGACAGGCAAAAAAATGTCCAGACCCAAATTTACAGACATATTGTACATTGTTTGTGTTTTGCCGATCATCCACTTCAGGTGTGTTTTAATTTGGACTGGGCGATATGGCCAAAACTTTAACATGGATAAAATTGTTCTTATCCCCCGTATCAATAATTATCACAACAAATGTCACATTATCATTTCTTTTAAGTTTAAAGACAGATTTTTGCTCCTGAGTGAAGGTCGTGGTTTTAAACTCTCCTGTACATATCTCCTCACTGTGCTTGTACTGTGCTTGCACTTCTGTTACATTGTCATTGATGAAATTTATATTGTGATAATTAATGACGTTTTGTTGCCCAGCACTAATTTAGTTTTTTGTTGTTGTTGTATACCTTGGTTAACTCCTCCAAAACAACTATCAAACAATCGAATGACACAATATTAAGTAGAGGAGAGGGGCTACAGGATGTCTAAACTGGCTCATTTGCAGAAAAGTTTATTAATGCGCATTGTCCCTGTAATTTTAAACTGAGCATCGCTGAGATTAAAGGAACTGTAATGTAAAAGCATATTATAATGGACCACGATACGACTGTTACTGGTGTCTTACCCACTTTTGCATTGTATCAGAGCTGAATGTCTTTCTGCTCCTATTCATCTTCACACCACTTTTCAGTACAAACTGTGCATCACTACACATCATAGTCCTCGTGTCTGGGCAGCTTCCTGGGAAGCAGATGTTCCGTCACAGCTACATCTCTTGCATCCACTGTGCACTTTTCAGCATCTGAGATTCTCTATGGAGTCTTATTAATCCAAACAACTCAGGTGAGCTTGTATCCCACACCGCCACAGGCTCTGGCACTGCTGCGGTACACACCCACACACTACCTCAAACAAATGGTGTAATGCTGTTACCATGGGCCCAAATATTGCCAGGTCACACAGCTGATGAAATATTCTCTGTTTACTCTCCTCCAAATGTCCTGCTAAATCCTGTGTGTGTGTGTGTGTGTGTGTAAAGTGGATCCTGAAATAACACAGCACGGCGAAGGCCACTACTCAGGGCAGTGCAACATTTAGACTACAGCATGCTCAAACGCAAACAAACACGCAGAGGGGCGACCATGACATGATTAATATGATCTTCAGAGATATTGGCTGTTCCCCCTGTAAATATAAAACCAAGGACGCGCTGCCTCATAGAAACCCAGGCTTGACTGATATCTCGTGTAATTTTAGAATAATGCATCAAGGGCACCATCTCCTTAAGGTTTGGTTGTTTTGCCAAGCACATCATGTCTAATCCAAATTTTAAACTTGAAAAGAAGAAACAAAATAACCCTAACCCTGCGAATGTTTATTTTGAGGAAGTCTTTATGTTATTTTACGCCAAATGTGATTCCTCTTTACCGGAGAAGAAAAAGACGACAGCCACTATTCTGTGAAGTCGATCACTTAAAAAAATTAGCTGTAGCATCGGTTTGCTGTGATTAATTTATCTTGTCTGGCACAATGGAACCAATCAGATTATCCCCCAAAAAACCAGGCCTGCCAGCTTTGCAGACAAGTTGAAACAGGCAATCAATGTGATTGAAGGGAGATGAATACATGAGGGCGTCTGCCTTCGATGCAAATTTCACATATTAGGTCTCACGCTGCGTCTGTGATTGGAGGCTCATTATTAACTCGTATTACTGGATAATACATAAGAAATCTCTATACTTGAGCCTGCCGTATTAAAAATTCAAATGAGAACCTCTGATTGATAGTAATGTATTAAATAATACTGTTTTGGGATGTCTGAGGACACATTTTAGTCCACTAACTTGCATCAATTAGGAGGCCTAACCAAGAGAGGAAAAGCCAGAAACCACAGGGGTGATTTGCTGAAATGATAATGACAGTCTTGACAGATTGAGACAAATCTAAAAGTAGTAATGATTTACAGAGTTTAACTTTTTCTTTCCCCCAACATTATCTGAGGATGCAGCAGTTCAATGGAAGTGATAATCCTGACTTGAATGACATCAGAAAATGAAGCGAAGGGACACAGAACGAGACAAGACTCTACAGCAGCTCTGTGTGCTGAGCTAAACACTAACATCAATATGCTTAAATAATCACAATGACTGTGCTAACATGGTAATACAGATGGTGGTATGGAGTTCAACTGGTAGCACTGTGCTCGTTTTCCCCAAATTGCCTGATTTGGTGGTAAGGGGCGTGCCGTGAATGTGTTTGGAGGCGATCTCTGTTTATTCTGACCAAAAGAGCCAAATAACAGTCAACGTTGTACATAAAAGGAACCCATACACAAATTAAACAAAATAAATATGTATGCTTAACTTTAAGCAAGCCAGTTAATATACAAATGTAATAACGTATAGACTAAAATATGGAAAAGGTTAAAAGGATTGAGGGTCCCCCAAAAGTGAAAGTAGAGGAAGAGAAACTTTCTCCCCCAATATTTTAAAAATGAAGGCTTAAATTGCAATCCCCCATGATTTACATATCATGATTTACATATCATGATTTACATATCATGGGGGATTGGGGTTCAATTTATGTAGTCTGAGCCCAGTTTCCCTGATTTTTGCCCCCACTAGTTTCACGTCTGCTCCATAACATTCAGTACAAAATTATTTTAAACTGACACATGACAGAACCACTGACAGTAACAGCTGTTGAGTCTGACAGAAGAGCTGGATGTTAAAACTTGGAGGCAATTGCACGGTTCATGGGGCGGACAGGATTATGACAGTGGTGCTGATGCAATACTCCACCTCGTTTGTTTCCAGAACCATCAGAGTGTCCTCCAGTGAGAAATGGCCGAGGCAGACAGGCATTAGGAATCGATTGGAATGCTCCCTGAACTCGTGCTCCTTCTCATACACACCCTCCATTTCGCACAGTCCCCCTGCAGAAACCTCCTGCACAAACTCTTGCCTTCTCACACTCTGTGGAAATCAGTCAGTAAAGCCATTGCTCTGACATATGAGCAGCAGACGCAGAGTGTGCCGGCTTATCAACCATTTAGCAGCCGATGACCTGTGGAGCGAATGGCCCTATCATGATAAAGTGTCGGAACCGTGCACATTCAATTACAGGTCAGAGGGCAGCACGTACATCACCATACAACATCCATCACAACTGCTATTGATTGCCCCACGATAAGTGTGTATGTTGCCCGTGGTGTGTGTGGGGGGGGGGCATGTGTGTGTGTGTGAGTGTGTGATGGGCCATGCATGCTGTTGGGAGCAGTGAGGGGTTGTGCTGCTTTGGTGGGCACCATAATTCAACTCGAAAGGCAGAAATGTTTTCTAGCCAAACTTGGGTGAAAGCAAAAGGAGAACAAAAAAAAGAAGCTTGAACTTGAGCAAATTTGCCAGAAATGAAAGCTATGAAAAGGCACAATCATATCTGTCTCTGGTTTTAATTTCTGTAATTTAATTCAGTTGAGTGTGTGGTTGTCCTCTTTAATTCCATTTTTTTGACATGTTTTATTTTCATCAGTGCAGACAAATCTAATGTGAATATAAATTGAACAATATCCTCTATGATCAAACTGCAGAAACCCAGTATGGGAAGAAAAAGCTTAATGGCAGCTACATTTAGTTTTTGATTAGTATTCTTTAACTACTGACTCACCTTGTAAGTCATGTCTAATATTCAATGTAATGGTAAGTATACTATTTATTCACCAAATCTTTAAATTAAGCTTTCAATAGTTTTTACTAATAGGGCGTTCACCAATAATGCAGAAAACTTGGCAACATTTCATGCTGGAAAGTCACACCTGTGTTCCGTATACAAGACTTCAGTTAGCTATTTAAAGAGGTAATTGTTGTGTAATTTGTGGGCTCCTGCACTGTTGACATCAATCTCATCTGATGTATTGTGTAACCAGGATGTTAAAGATCCACCAATGGCTCATATGCAGCTTCCACTTCCTCCCCCTGCTGTCTTCATATCCACTAGACCTCTGTGGACTGCTGACCAGTCTACAGTTAGAGACCAATAATCACTGAGTGTCATTAATCACGCCAGCCCGCACATTATTATATATGATCGATTTCATATTGTTAGCCACAGTAGAGGTAGCAGCTCATTTACTGGTTATTGATCACCGACTGTTATGAAGACTGGGAGTCCTGTCTGGCACTAATGAAAAAATACTCAAACTACCTAACATCTTCTCTTCGCTGTCAAACAGTTATTCTCTATATTTCACTACATACAATTTAGTTTTGTTAAATTACCAACAATGAACAGAGAAAATCTGCTCTCAATGTTCTGCTCTTTTACTTCGATTTTTTGTTTTTGTTTTTGTCCATTAAACCGACAAACACAAACCACCTCATCTCATTCAGAGACACTCATCATCAGTTGACTGTGTACAAAGATGCCAACATGTCACCACTTTATACCACAGTAAAAAGAACATCCCTGGATACGGGCGCTGCCATCTTGTTCTGGTGACGTCATGTGCAGAGTCTGTGCAGTAGTGATCGTGGAGTGGAGCCGTGGTATCAAGATCCCACCGAAATATATTCACCTGACCAATCACAAGTCAGTCAATCAAGTTGTCTCACCCCATTTTTGTAGCATCAAATATCTAATGAAAACAAATATTATCAGAAACATCAGCATGATAAGAACTACTTCAAATGACAGAAAGCATTGTGTTTCACATCCCAGCAGTGAACATGGAGGGGGCCATGTTTATGACTTATAATGCAGCCAGCCACCAGGGTGGAAACTGACCAAAGGATGTTTTAGTCCTCACTTTTGTGGGGCTGACTTGTCGTCCATTTTTAAATGGCGTCATAGGTTGGGACACTGTGTTGGCACTCCCTCTCCACCAACCTCCTCCAGGTACAGACTGCCTGAGCTTTGGATTAACACAGTAACAGCTGAATGGATCGTTTCGAGAATAACCCACTGAGCCAGTGAAGAAGACAAAGTACTACTTTTAACCACAGTGGCTAACACAGTACTCATACCAGAGCGACATTAAACAGCCTCAGGATCATCATGCACTCGCACGAATGTGATGTGAAATTTTATCTTGCACACTCTTGGTTGCAGTCTTGGTCCCTGCCTCCTTAGACAGACACACAAATGGTAATATATGCTTTCAATCTCAGCACTATTATGTTACATTATGGCAGGTTCCGGTAATACAATGATGATGTACTACTACTGTAACTTTAATGCAGTTAATGGAAACGTAACCACAAACACACATATACAGTCTCTATTCATACTCACATCTCTACATTGACAAAAAGATGAATCAGGTCCAAGTGTCCAATTAGACTGCCTTGGTGATAATGGATGAGCTCTGTGCCCCAACGGAAACTATCGGCTATGATGTGGAGCCAATAAAGCTTTTAGAATGTGGCCTGGAGGAGGCCGTCAACATATAGGGTAACATATAGGGTGAAATTATAAATCCTATTATAGATGGCTTTACAGTTTTACTTTTCTTCTAGTTCTAGGTGTCATTTAAGAGAGTGTACGTTACATGTAGCTTTAATATTTCAGCAGGATGGGATGAATAAGTAACTAATAAAAAGGTGAACATAAAGCAAACAGGGGAAGTTGACTGGAAGTTAGATGTGTTTGTGTGTGTGAAAATCGCTTCGAAGCACAGATGTATGGATTTGTCCATGTGGCAGTGAGCATGTCAGCAGTTTTCCACATGGGCAGGCTCCCTGTGCTGCTTCATGGCGTGTGAATACGTCACTTCCAGCGACACGAAGCCTTGGACATCCCCTGCCTCATCAGGCCGCCCCATCCTCTCCCCATCACTCTCTCTCTCCCCCTCTCATTAAAAAGCACTTGGGCTCAGTACGTTAGCATAAATACATAAATTCATGGCTCACGAGTTGAGAGACTCAACGTATTTCCTCTCTTCAAAAGACACACACATATTAAAAAAGGTTTATACTGACGCTTTTTTTTTTTTCAGGTAAAGCATGAGTGAGACCTGCTGCTACTTTGGTTTTCCAGCTTGCAATCAGTTCCAAAACAGTGGTTGAGGAATCGCACATGAAGACATACATCTCTCGGATGTGCCGAGGAAATCAATAGACAACAAATACTGAGCTGTGGCATCAGTGGAGACGAGGAGAGATAACGAAGGGATCTAAAGTATTGTCACATGTTTTGAAGTGGAAGGAGAAGAAGAAAAGGAGAACCATGTGTCTGAGAGATCGTTGGGCGCTCATGTGTGAGTGTGTATGGATGATTTTTTTTTACTCAGCCACGCTGCCTGAGCTTAGTACTGGTGGAGCATGTGTCGTAATCAATAGCACTTCAGCCAGAGAGCAAATCGATGGAGGCTGCACTGTAGTGGAATGCATGGTCCAGGGAGAGTAGAGGGGAAGGGTGAGTGAGGAGAATGAGAGCAAACACAAAGAAAGATGGGAATGTAGGCCGAGGGAGATGAAAGAGAGGTGGGAAAATGGGAATATTTCTCTTTTTTTTAATTTTAGATGCGAAGAATTAGAGAGTTGAAAACACATTAGCTGCATTGAAGAGAAAATACGAAATAACAAAAAACAGGACTACAAGTTAGAGGTTTTGAAATAGGTAAACTGGGAAGAGATTAAATGTAGGTGTGATGCACAAAAATAAAACAGCCATTTATCAGAGTAGGCAAATTTCTGCATAATTGGGCTGCTTTAGTGAGCTTGTTCAAACCCCCTGCGAGGATTAAGAAAAGCAATACGGGGAAATTGGCTCCAATGAGAGGAAAATGAACGATAAATAGAGACAAAAGCACAGGAAAGAAAACAGCATTGGAAGCAGCTACAGAGTTGTGTGTGTGTGTCTGTGCTTATTTGGAATAAAAGTGAAAGAAAGAAAGCAGTAAAAATGTTTCAGGAATGTATTTTATTAGTCTGTTGCTTAAGTGACCTTTGAATGCAGCTGACAGCAATATGGTGCAGACATGACTCCTGCCCTCTCATTTATTGGGGGTCTGGTGAACGTCAATAGAGACTACCTTTATTTCCACTGGGACCGTAATGGCAGATTTTACAATTACAGCAGCAGTGGAACAACATGCTGTATTTTAACTTAAACAACAGAGCACTCTTGGAGCCACCTTGTGTTTTTTAAGTTTAATTGTTTGGAACGGGCTATGAAGAAACCCATTGTGGGGCCGTTAAAACAGAGCATCTGCACTCCACAAAACACAGACAGTCACAAAAACCCACTTACAATACAATTCAATTCAATTTCAAATGGCTTCAAATTACAACATACATTATCTCAAAACACTTTACAGAGTGAGGTCAAGACCTCACAATATTATAGCGAAACTGAACAGTTTCCACAATGAAACAACCCTTGGTTGGAAACTTTTTTCTATCAAGAGGCGTTCAATTTCTTACAACATCCTTCGCAACGTTATTAAACCCATACATACTGAACTAATGAACCCATATATCACAGATATCTCTATGATGCGACGGCTGGAACTGCCTCTCTGTATAATGAACTGTATATAAAGATGGACGACCTGTCTCTGCTTCCTCCCACTGTGTAGAAATGAAGTCAAAATATAAATAATAAATACCAGGTACAAACGTTCTTACACATTTGGAGTCCCAATCTGTGCGATAGTGATCAAGGGATGGAGCCACGGTAGCAAGATCCCTCCAATACACACACACACTAAATTTGTTTTATTTGATGTGCACTTTGAGTTTTTGGTTTGGTCCATGTCCCATACACTTACATGGAGGAGGCAGGATTTATGACTCTACTAATGTCAGCCACCAGGTGTTGATCAAGATTCACCACATGGGAGCTGTCAAGTTCTCCATTTTAAAATGTTTGTATACAGTCTATGCTCTGTGAGTAAATGTATCATTATTATCATCACTACCATCTGACATCAGATGTTTTCATACAGTTGATTTTGACCAAAACAAGTTGCTCAAAAAAATCCTTTGGTACTTCCATGCATGGTTTGCAAAGACAGCACATTACTCCCTTGTATCAAACTCTGCAGTGATCCCATGCAGAGAAAATTGCCCAATAAGTTTAATTTATGTTGTATGGAAATTTCCTCCAGTGCCTTCTGTGCTATTTTAACAGAAAAAACAAGATGACTTTACAAGTTCTAAGCTATTAACTCGCTCATCACATAAGTTGCACCAAAGAGCCATGACTTTATCTAAGTGCATTTGACCTTCCACGGCTGTGGTTCAGTTTGAAGTGGAGTACAAGTAGCAAAAAATTTAAATGGCGAAATAAACCTAAAGCAGCTGAAAAAGGCACAAACAGTTAGTGGTTAATGGTAACGGTCATTTAGATGTATTCTTTTCTCACAGACAGCCAATGCTCGTCAAACAAATTAAATAAACATTTTATAAAGGGATGAGTGTCCATGACCAGTAAAAAACACTGGTACAACAAGGGGTTAGTTTTTACACGTGCAAACACAAGCCAAAAAATATAGAATACAATGATTCACACATTATCACATGGGAACAGAGTCAACACTGAATAAATCAGGGCAATAGGCCTACACAGGGCTGCACATTAATTACCGAGACTGTGGCAACCCAGCATAGTCTAATTTGTCTCGCCACACTTTCATAATGACCCAAAATTATTTTACACTTCTCGTAATAACATAAAAGACCTCTAACTCACTGTTTTGCCCCCTTGCCTCATTGTGGAGCTGTGCACAGCACCCACTACACCACCCTTCAAAGGAAGGGAAAAGATAGCCAATTTATTGATTAAGTCTCATAAATGTTCTAACTACAAATTTGGAACTCTGATTAACAATTAAATTAATAACTATAACCAAAATTATCATATAGATAGTTAGCTAAGTTGAAGGATATAGAGTTCTTGACAGTGTAGAGGTTGGCAAAGTTGGATGGGAAGAGAAGATGTGAGCTGGAGAAACCAGGCTTCTCCCCTCGGCGAGATTGTAGAAAAGAGATAGAAGAGAGGGGGAACAGGCCTTGTATTGGCCCGGTGACCTCACAGGTCATGGGGCCCAGAGTGACCAATAGGAGTTGAAACTTGTGTCTCCTGTCGGTTTTCACACCTCTGTGTGACGTTGAGGCATCCTGGGAGACTGAGTTCTGGAGGGTCTGGTTTTCTCCAGAACAAAGGGACATGCGGCTTCAGGCTTTTGACTACTCATGTAGGCCGAACTGTTAGTTCCCAAATTCCATTTCCCAACAGTACAACCAACACATCTTCTGGTTTTTACCCAAAAATAGCAACATATCAACAAGCTGTGGTTCAGTCTTGTGCCCAGTTAATTGTGAAGAAACCCCACTCAGTAGGTACCAATGTCCCTGAAGACAGAGATAGCCCCTCACTAACATGGCCGGAATCTAATTAAATGTACATATACAGCTCTGATACTGATGGTTAGAAAAAATGCTATCATATATTACAACACAGATTAAAGACTAAAGACCTCTCTGTGTACGACAAATGTTCGAAAACAAAATAAAACAATGCAACAAGTCACCAAACTTACAGAGCTTGAGTGTGAGCACTTCTGTAAGTGTGTGTCTGTGTGTGGGGAGAGAGAGAAGCGATTTAATGGGGATTGGTAATAATGCATTTGTGAGTGTTTTTTGATGAGCTAGGAGATGAGGGTATCGCTCAGCTGCATACATATTAATAACATGGGGTGTTTGGAGATAATACCACAGCTCAACTATTACAGCTTCCACGTATGAACACACACACACACACACACACATTTCTTTCATTCCTATCTCTGCGTGTCACACATGCACTCACATAAGGATGAATAAACACAACCTGGTAAGAACTCTCTCACACACACACACACACAAGCGTATGTGCGCTCACTGGGTCTGATGAACTTGCTTATGACAGCTAATAACTCCCCTACTCCCTCTGGTCTTAATTAGGGCCAGTTATTACAGAGTGTTTGAATCTCTCTCTCACCCCCCCCCTCTCTTTTTTTTCTGTCTCACCTCCTCACCCTGTTGCACAGCTTGATCCCTGTGTGTTGTTGAGAGTGAAATGAGCGGAGAAAGGAGAGAGAACGACTTAGAAAACCTCTCACTGCCTCTCTGTTGGGGGTCTGTGCAACCAGTCTGCATCTCACACACACACACACACTTACTATTCCCTGCCACTTTCTATTTTGCATTTAGGTGCCTCAGCTCAACTTGGCTTCATGCAATTTATAGTTTTGCCCTTCATTTCACTGCTTTTCTGAGGTTCAAAAGTTTGGAACGGTGTGATAGATGGTTGGTAGAGGAAGGCCGTGAACTGGCCTTGAACCAACAACATGACTGAAGTCCAATGTGCTTCTTTCATCCGCAAAAAGTCCACGTTTCATGGGCAAACACTTTGGGTTCTCGTTGAAATTCATGAATGTTTTCAATTTATACAGCTCACTGTAAAAGTGTTTCATGGGCCCAGGGTCATAAAAACGTGTTTTAACACAAAAAGGATGACATTATCTGTAATTAAAAAGGTACAATGGCTGAAGTTAAGAAGTAAGAGGTTTTCACAGATGCTCTGGTGCAAATTTCATTAAGAATGATCCTTAATAATTCCAAAGAGCTCCCTGTTTGCAAAACAAATACATCAGTATAAGGTAGATAACATACACTGCATATAAAGGATGGACAACATGATGGCTCTCTAAGCGAATCTACATCCATCCCCTGGTGGCTGGCTTCAGTATAGGCTATAAACACTTGCCTCCTCCAGACCCAAAACTCAGGTTTGTTTCAATGTCTTATGTGATTCTATAACTAGAATTGCCGCCATGCAGTTGTTTGCCTCCGCCAGATCAGTGTCAGTCCCTCCAGGTATGCCTGATATATTGTATTAACAATAATATGAGGTCACCATGACATTTGACCACCCAAATCTAATCAATTAATTCCTAAGTCTAAGTGAATATTTGTTCTAAATTTAAAAATGATTCTCAAGGTATCCTTAAGATAATTCATTCAAAAGGTAAAAAAAGGGTTTGTGAGGTCACTATGACGTTGGCCTTTGACCTCCAAAAAAGACATTTAAAATCAGTACATCCTTGAAAGTATAATTTAAAAGGAATCCCCTGAGATGTACCTGAGATGTCATGTCTACAAGGAAAACAAAAAATGTTTTGCAAGGTCACAGGACCTTGACGTGATACCACAGCTACATTCCCCTGAACGCTACTCCACAGACTCGAAATGGCATATAGTTGCGAAAGATGGTAGCATCCGATGTGGGATACTTCGGCTTCATTTATGGATAGTGAGAGGAAGTGGAGACATTTCGTCCATCTGAATATACACTCTATTATTGACATTGACACTCATATGATACAATCAGCTCACGAGTATCTATTCTAGGATAAAAACACAATACTTAATCAAATGTAAACATGGTCATTATCAGTTCAATGTCAGTTAAACACCTGATACACAAAGAGATAAAAGACTGGACCAGATTCCATTTACATACACAGCTTTATGCTGGTCATACAAGAGCTGCTTACGTAAATTAAAATGTAATTTATTGCCATTGATTGGTATCTAGAACATTATGTTAAAGATGTTTGCTCTCCACTGCCCAGAAGTCTCCAACTTTTCAAACCACTCAGTAGCTGATGCCATGCCCTTGGTGTATCCCATAGTAAATTAAAATTAAATTTAAAATTAAATAAATAAAAACCAGAACGAAACAGGAGGAAAAGCTAGAGGCAGTAGGGAAAGGAACAATAACAAGGTTTTGAATCAGTAGTCGTTTGATTTGATGATCGAGCCACCTCATGTATTATGCAGAAATTATCTTTGGTCCCAACATTATGTCATGATCTGAGAGAGGGGCATGTAGTGAGACTCTGCACATCAAATATTCATTCACAATAATAACCATGGTAATAACCATGTTCTATTTCCATCTATACCAATATACAAAGTATTCTAAACAGACAGAGGCAAGTTTATTCAGTGTTCATAAAATGCCATATGACATCAGAATGTTAATTCCTTAAAGCATTAAATACAATTCAGCAAATTCTCAGGGGAGAAAACAGAATCTTATACTCATATGTTTGTTTATGATAAAATCCATTGTCAGTCAACATATGGCCATCCTTGTTAAAAAACGTAATCGTTGTCAACACGACAGGAGAATTAATGTGCATGTACAAGGACCAGCATAAGAATAATGGTTTGTGTAAGTTTGAGAGTTTTACACGGAGGTTTCAAAGACATGTTTAAATAAAGTTCCAAAACAAAGACTAAGGGGTAGCTGACCTTCACTTTTACATTTAGCTGAATATTTGTGTACTTACTGTTGTTCAGCCAATTTTACATGTGTGAGGAAAGTTCTATAAAAGCGTAGCTGCCTGTTTTAGACACATTTTACACAACATAGAAATATTTTACTATGGATGACTCATGTAGTCGCAGGTTTAATTTGGCAATAAGTCAACATGGCTTCAGAGTGCACCCAGCTGACTTCATCCAGAGCAACCTGTCTGCCAACTCACTGAACATAAAAATGTAGGTCTTGTTTATTTGAGCCGACAGGGAGGCTGAGCTCTCTAAAGGATTTTTGCAGAAGAAGAAAAAAGAAATCCATACAGTGCTCTGGACTGTTGCGTCTCTTGTCCAGTTTGCCAATTCAGTGGTTTTAATTTCTGCATTAAAGTTAAGAGTGTGCAATTAGAGTGTCCAGGGATATCATTAGTGCTCCCTCAGTCTTTTCCATGGTTGCGGGGTAAATTGAATGGGTTGTAATTGTATGTCATGGCGGTCAAAACGAGGGTGTAAGCTGTGATCCAGACTGATAACGGCAGAGTAGGTTACAGCCCACATTAAGGTTACAGGCAAGGTTCAATTTGAGTTTCTTATTTTCTTTTATGTGGTGATGAGTGGCTTCAGATACTACTGGTATTAAGTATTTTTTCCACGTCGAAGAAGCTCTTTCAACTTGATTCACATGGCACGGACTACGCCTCAACTTATTTCTTGTATGATCTTGAACAAAGAGGTAGATGAAGTTTGTCTAATGCTGCAGGTGTGGTTTTTCCAGGTACCTTATGGATGGATTGGATTTCAGCTGTGAAATGAAAAAGAAATTGGGGTTTCCACCAGAGCTTCCGGTTCTCAGAGCTTTTCCTGAGCCTTCCAGCTCTGCAACAGAAGAGGATCAGTCGTTTGAGTTCCTCCATCCAACAAATATCTTCCGTCTAGGATTCAGCTTGGCAGTATTATGCATTTTTTCAATATTACTTGTCAGTGTCTGAAAGTGTGTTACAGTTTAATTTGCAAACAATGAACGTAACAATACACTAATCTCTTGGAAAGGCATGTTATAAGCCATCATTGTATGGGTCTAATATAAGAAAAGTGATGCTTGACTGTGACCTTCTGGTGCTGTACTGTATATCAATTGCCATAAGCACTGGAATCATAGTTCTTTTAGTCAGCGCAACAGAACTGTCTGTTACCATAACTTTCATTGACAGCAACACACACACACATATGCCCCAGCTCCTACTCATGAATCTTTCAGACTTAGGCTTGAATGGCTCATTGACTTGCCATTAAAAGAAGGAGCCTTCATTAGTTAGGATCTCCCTCCTAAACGGATACCAACTGTGAATATATTTTGTGTAAGCGTGTATCAGACGGCTGGTGTCTGAGACATATGCATCTAACCATCCAACCCATCCGCAGCAATGACGGCCTATTCATTAGCGGGGGGGGGCAACATTCCCCATCACTTGGAAACTCAGTGGAGCGTTAGTGGCTGTGGCTGGATGTAGAAAATAAAAACAGATTGGGAGAGATTCAGAGGAATGGGATGGAAGAATGCAAGCAGAACATTAAAGAGGATTCCAGAGCAGAGAGTCAGTGAGACGCAATCATCTCTGGTCAGGGACAAACAGCATTGAAAACCAACCCGGGCGGAAAGCTCGGGCATTTTACAACAGGAAGCAGGAATAATGACAGAAATTATGTTTAGTCGCCTGGCCATAATATGATGGTAAGTAGTCTTCTATGTCATGGAGTGAGTCTCCCGCTGCTTCTCGGTTCCTGCTCTCAGATTTAGAACTGTGGTCATCAGTCATCCGTTGAATATGCATAGCCTCGTACTAGCTGACATATATCTGCATTAGTCTCACCTACTTTCCATGATAATAAACAAAAATACCACTAAACACAAGTTGCAAGACAACAACCTTTAACAATACAGAAACATTGCACATCAGCTGAAGATTAGGTAAAGGGCTAGAATGAGGATACTGAAGCTTTACGTCAGCCTCAAGGAAATTAAACCCTGCCATCTTGTGTTGTGAATCTTTGCAAGTGGGAGGACAATAAATCTCCACTTCCTCCTGTACAAATATTAAGCTACAATATCCAGGATACGGATGACGCCATCTTGCACTGTTGACGTGATTTGGAGCCAGCATCTTTATACAGTCGCTGGTCTCTATGCTCCATCATAAAACAAGGTAAGGAGTAACTTGTTAGACCAGAGCTTTTCACTGTTCATCTCCATGTGACCTTGTATAACGGTCTTTGGTCAAAATGTGTTTCATTTGATTTGACATCACCAAACTGTGGTTAGAGCCTCAGCAAAATTACAGCTGCATTATTTAAACAGTGTAAAGAAAGAGATGCCCGAGGGAGAAAAATAAATAAAGATAAGCGTACGAAACACCCCTAGTGCATAAATCATCGCTATTGTATCATCCCTTCGCAGCCCTCAACAAAATGAAACTCAGTCTAACGTTAAAGAAACTCTTGATTAATTCAGGAGACAGTGTTTCAATGCAGCAGAGTGACCGTTGAGTCATGTCTGTTTGACAGTGAGTGGATTGTGGCAGTGCCAGATGTTGCAGCGCAAGTTGTCCAGTAGCAGCCTGTGCTATGGACGTGGATGCTGATCAGGTTACATTGAATACGACACATGCATATAGTGGTGGTAATGCTGTTATACAGACACCTGTGCTGTGTTTATGCTTCACTTGAGACAATGTGCTTTCAGGTTAACGCATTTTCACTTCTACTGATTTGATTGTTGTGGCATTATCACACCAGAATTCAATTATCATTGGCTGGAGCAATAACAGCGCCTAGTTCCTCTCAGATAGCTGCCTCTGAACGGATGTCAGCTGGAAACAGTAAAAGACTCGGGGGTGATTGAGATAAAAGCTCTGGCACCTTTACGACATTCATAGATCAAAGCAGTAATACACATTGACTTTCCTTATTTAACTGCAGCAGTTTTTGGACGAAAATAAAATTGCCCAATCACCGACTCACGGCCACATTAACACACAATAAGTCCCGTCGAGTCGTCAGTGTCGTTATCCTGAACATATTGCACAATTAGTGTTGAGATTATTTACACATCGGTTTGACACTCAGCCACATGAACATGTAAGTAATTGAATGTAAACAGACACACTCCAGCTTGTATGTACACACACACACACACACACACAAACCCATTATAAATGCACACCCCCACCACTTCACACAAAAGCACACGGGGACAAAGTAAAAACCCAACAAACCTTCGAGGTTCTGCAAGTGATAACGCCTTGAACACAAAGGCTTGAACTTCAAACTGCAAAAGAAAAGTTCACACAAAGCAAACCAAAACTCTTTAATGTGAAAATGAAAGTGGTGCTCTCTCTCCTTTTAAAATCCGCCGCCGCACCAGCTTTGTCGGACAACATTTTAACAAAGCAGCGTGTCTGCAGCTGAGCCGAAGCCAGCTACAAGTCGCCGTGTGAAGTACGAGACCTCAGCTTTTGATCATCACTGCGTCACACACTGACAACGCCCACAACTGAGTTCAAGTAACAGACCGGCCAGGTGAATCCGGGTGATCCCCTTTTGCTTTTTTACCTTAGATCCTCTTTGATAATGAAGGGGAGATGTGAAGTAGAGGAGGCAGGATAAATAAGGATTAAGGCAGACATGAACTGTGCACAAGTCAGTATTAGGTAAGACTTTTGATATTTGTGCTCATCAAGATTAAATCCCCCATCTGAGCACTTAGCCAGGATTCCAGCTGAAGCAGTCACTAGATGTTCATGCTCCTGAGGCCGGAGTGCAACCTGTGTTTAAAGTTACTGCTTGTTGTGTGTACAAAGTCTGTGTGTATGTATGTGCATGTAGATTGTATGTAGAGAAGGAAGACATGACAGTTCCCTATAAATTAAGCCAACTCATGTTGATTGTAACTTGGTGAACGGCTGCAGTACAGGTCGTATATTCTGCCGTCTGTGGATGGGATATGGACCAAACTATAAAGTTTGGGCTGATGCAACATAAGCTTGGTTTGCGCATGTCGTGCGTTACCTGGTGACCTTTTTGATGTAGAGATTTACCCTACACGTCTGGGATTCATGCAATGCACAACAGAAGTCTGCTTTTCTCAACATGTGATTGAAATGTAGCGCAATGGAATCTGGGATGAGCCTTTTCAAAGAATGAATGTTCCTTATCGCATGCTGCCATGCATGTCATCCATCTCATCACTTGCATTTTCCATGGATTTCTGTTTGCGCTCTCTCTCCCCAAATAGGTCTCCGTGCTGAGTAGGTGGATGAGCCTCGTGAATTTGTTCAGAGCTCCTCTTAATTATTTCCACTGTGGCCTCCATACGTCTCAACCCAGAGGCGGCTAAAAGAAACAAGGAAAACCACGTGGAATAATCCGACATTTTGGAAAATGACCACACTTATTTTAGTCCTGCGATACAAATGACAGTTGTATCGCAGGAAGTTACATGTTGCAGACATGACTGGTATTGATCTTCTCCTCTGACTTTCTGCAGGAAGGAGAAAAAGCCTATTTTTCTCAGATGGCAGAATAAGCGCACAGATGACTTACGAAGCATCAGAACGTCACATATAGGATCCCATCCGTCCCACGTAGTCGACTGAAGGGAAAGAATTACTGATCATACGTCATTTGCCTCAACAGAGTTTAAGCTACTTGAACTCGGACCTGTGCAGCATCCAGCTAATTGAAGAGGTCAGGATTCACTGCCGCTCCAATATTGTACTTCTGCCTGTTAAATGGCCTCCTAGGACACAATGTACAGATATGCATTAATGCTTATTGATGACTTAAAGTGTGTGTGTGTGTGTGTGTATGGTACAGAACGTATGAGGGCATGTTGACCTTTGTAATTGTGTTTTGGGGACAGATGGATAGGCAGATGAATAATAGATAGAGTGCAAATCGAACACGAATCCTGGGTCGAGAGAAATGATCTATTCTCCTGACTCCTCATATTAATGCTCACGCACACTCACACTCACACACACACACACACACACACACACACACACACACACACACACACACACACACACATACATACATACATACATACATACATACATATATATATATATATATGCTATGGTTACAATAGTTGGTCATGTGCCTGGGGTGGGACTGGAGGGAGGGTTCTGGAATTAAAATGCACTAAAACTCATTAAAATTCTCACCTTCTCTTTCTCTCTCTCCTCTGCTTTTTAAAATACTACCAACTGCAGCTTTACAGAAAGGATATGTTACATAAGTTATCAGATCCAGTTTTTGCATATTGTTACTTTTCATTTTTATGTGGCACCTGCAACCACTATAGCAACAGTGTGGAGTGTGTTTGAATTGACACCAAATTCACATTCCACTGCTGTCTAAGCTGCATGAGTGAAGGCATGTCTGGAGAAAAAACACCATTCATCTAGAAAATGCACTCTGAATGAACCTGTCCCTCTCTAAGCTCCTTCCTGAACTTTTCCCAACATGAAAACAGTAAATTAGAAAACTGCAGGGACGAGAGGAGCCGACAACTTTTAGAGAAACTGAGCGACGCGTTTGCATTTGAACGCACAAAAAATTAAGATCTCTCTTTCATCTCATTAATAAAGATGACAGTAATGTTTACCCCTAAATAGATGACATCATATCTCATCACCTTGGTTACTCAGTCGCCCCGTTTCCATGGCGTCTCGGGGGGAGCCGGTTTCAAAAGCAGATTTGATTGGCTGCCGGGGCTGCTTTCCTCTGTGCCGCTAATTAGCAGTCTCATGACTTCCCTCCAGTCTGAAGTGAAGTTGGTGGGCAAACAGGCTCTCGTATAAACACACACACACACACACACACGGGGAAACATGCATGCTGCTCCAGTGTGCTGTGGTGGAGTCAGCGGGAAAACTGCACCTGTGGGCTTTCATCATGCGGGTTCAACTGGAACACAGCCATCTCCCTCTTCCTCTCTGTAGTTCATGTGTGGAGGCCCCCCCCCCCTTTGTGTGTCATCACTTCCACATACACCCCCTCACTCACAAACACACCCTGCCTTACTTGGGGATGTAATCAGAGAAACAAGCTGGAAGAGAGTCAACTGCCATTGCAAACGAATGGAAATACAAAAATAAAATCCTAGAAAACAGTCTGCCTTTTTACTCTGATAGCTGCATCTTTCTCTCATCCTACAGAAGAATCCTCTGAACCTCATCTCTACAGCTCCCTCTTCATCCTCCTCCCTCAATCCATCACCTGTAGCCCACTCTCTCCTCCTCATATCCCCCTGAGGACTGCAAATAGGGTTTGTCATTAACCCTGGAATTTTTTTTTTTCTCACCCCTCATGCTACTGTGGTCTAAATTGGATGCGACCAGTGTTTCCAGGGACATATATTTTCAGTACACTGCTGTGTGTGTAGGTAACTTTAATGAGCATTGGGAAAAAGCTGTATGGTGCAGTCATGTGTGACTGCTATACCAAGACAAAAGCTCATAATCAATACACAGCCTTGATCTGATGCTTGGAATCACAGGGGGAACTAGAAAAGGAATAAATCAGTAGAATAAAAAAGAAAATACAAACTTCTGTCACTTTCAATTTCTTTAGATACAATAGTTCAACGTTGCTTATTCACTGTTTTGACAAGAGTTAAATGAGAAGTTCAATACCACTCTCATATGTGTATGGTAAACATGGGCAGTTAGCTTATGGAGCCAAATCAGTGGCGATTGTTTGGTTCATTAGAAAAATTAAATCCTACTTGAAGATTTGGCCTATCAAACTGAAAAGGATCAACTCAGTTGATGCCATGCCCCGACACCAAATACAGGCCCAAACTGAAAAAATACAAATCTGAAACTAAAAATACAATCTGATTTTTGAATCTGAAAAAATGAAAGTGAAATTAGCAAATTAAGAAATTATATCACAATCTGAAAATGTATGAGAATAAACATTTCACGCAGAGTAATTCAAGAATTGAATCCAAAAATTATTTTACAATTCTAAACATTCTTACATTTTTTTTAGTTTGAATACACAGTTTACACAAAATCTATTTTTTCAATAGAAATTACATTTTTTATTTTTCCTGACTTGACTCCATATTAGCTTAGATTCTTTTTTTTGTTAGATTTTTCCCCCATTTGTTTATGTTTTATGTTTTTCTTTACAGAGACGATATCAAATTGTGAAAAGGCACCAAAATTAATAATGACAACGAAAACAACACTAAAGAATGCACAACACATTGATGCCATCAATGAAGCAAAGCTTCCTGAGTCTCTAATGTTTGCGGATATAGAATTTTCCTTCTCCAATACTTTCAAACTTGAAAGGGGGGAAATCTAGCATGACTGTTGTTTTCTAATCTAGAACTCAGCACAGAAAAAAAACCTGACCTACACAGTTACACCTATACCTGCAACACCAGCAGCCTAAAGCGAGCTGCATACTGTTATTAGCAGTAGCGACTGGGGTAAACAATGTCATATTGGTTCTGAGTGTGGCTAATGTTAGCAGTGCTGCCATTCTCTGGGGGCGCACATGATGAAACAGATCTAATGTCAGTTATGATGGATTTCACATTCCGAATCAATGAGAGCTTGTGCATCAGGGCCCTGCTTGAAACTTGGTATGCTGTGGAGCTGTGGGTGGTGCATTCAAGGACCTGAGAGGGAGCATAAGGGGGCAAGTTAGGTGAGGGAGAAAGTGATGTGAGTGAGAGGAGAAATTTAAAATGCAGTTAAAGATGTGTAAATAGGACAGTGAATCAGTGGGGCGAGAGAGGAGAATGTAGGTGGAAGGGATGCTTGTGCATAAATCTGAATGAACAAGAGATGATGTTCACAGGCTGTACAAACATAATGACGAGGGTTAGACAAAGAAGGTGAGAGAAAAGAACAGGTGGAGAGAAAGACATGTACAGCAGGTTAGACAGATAATAAAGGCAAGAGGAAAAGTGACACAGCAAAAAGAATGGAGGCAAGGAGAGGGATGTTTATCTTCCTTATGATCATGTAGCCGTCTGTCGCTCATTTAGCTCAAGGTTCTGATTGAGTCGTTTGTGTTTAAAGTGGAAGAAGCCTCTAATTCCCCTGCTTTCATCTAACTTAATTATGTTCTGACATTCTCCCTTTCTTCCTCAGAAGGATTTAAAAAAACAGCTTTAGCTTTTATATAGAGCTTTAATGACATCGGCAAAGAACGTTTCCTTGATGAATGCTTGGCCTTAAGTGCATCTATGGCGTTAACACGATCCTCTGTGTCCCACACAGAAGCTTGTAAGCATGCTTTCACAGAGTGGAACACAACATGACTTTCTATGTTGAACTACAATTTCGGTCAAGGAGCTAGAAACATGGTGTTGTGTTTAACACACAGCTGCATTAATGTCCTTCGTTGTAGGCCTCTGAAGAGTTTGCTGTAGATACATGCTGCACAACATCAGGAGAATACTTCCCCTTCTCACTCAGAAGGCGGCGCAGGTTCTGGTCCAGGCTCTTGTCATCTCACGCCTGGACTACTGCAACTCCCTTCTGGCTGGTCTGCCTGCTAGTGCCATCCAACCTCTGCAGCTCATCCAGAATGCAACAGCTCGACTGGTCTTCACCCAACCTATGTTCACTCACACTACTCCACTTCTCTGTTCCCTTCACAGGTTACCAGTGGCTGCCCGCATCCATTCCAAAATGCTGCGAACGGATCAGGCCCAGTCTATATCCAGGACATGGTTAAACCTTACAACCCACGTTCTACAGTATGGGATCCTGAACAAAGACCCTTTAATTAGGAGCTTTGGAGTTACTCCCTTTAAAACACACTCATGTCAGCTTGCTCTGATGATGTGTGGCACATTGGTCAACTGTCTCAATTTCTAATGAGTTCCCTAAACTTCCCCAAAACCTAGAAGAAGCAGTAAAGAAAAGCATCACCTCAACAATCTTAAGAGATTGTAAGCATTTCTGGGAAAAATAATTAGGACAACAAAGAGAACTCGCACACAAACACTCATGTGAAGTATAGCAAACGCTTGCATTTTTAGGCACACACTCACATGGAGCTTTGTTAATATTCCAGGCTCGTCCACACTTCACAGAAATAATCATCCATTTCCCTAAAAAAACACAAGTTAAGAGACATTCATCAAACTACAGTAGAGCATCAGCTTAACAGGCTTCAGCAAGAATTGTACTGTAAGATTCAGCTGTATAAACACCACTACAGGGGTGAGGCTGAGCTAAATCAGCAGAAATATCTTTAATTAGGACGAGGGGAAAAGATAGAGTCACACAGACAAAAAAAACAAGCCATTCATCACCTCATTGCTGGAATCACAAAAACGTATGTAGGTCTTTAAGAAAGAGATGAGGTGTGACCATGTGTGTGTGTGAGGACAGGGACAGAAAAGAGAGTCAGAGACAAGGAGCAACAAGAAGTTAACCTCAAAAAAAAAAAAGAGATTTTAAAGAGGCCATGAACAGGACATGGATAATGAGACAGACAGTAAAAAGGGGAGAATGTGAGACTGACAAAAGGCGCTAAATGAATACAGGCGTGAAAATAGAGAGAAGTAGAAATACAGAGCAGCAGCTTATTGGAAGACATGAAGAAACAGAAGAGAATCCAGTTTGGTATTATGCTGCTCCATTTGTTCATGTGTTATATAGGCCAACATCCATCATCATCACCATGAGGGAAGTTAATGAACCCCATTGGCTTAGGAGCAGGATCCCTATCTGTGTAAATGGAACATAATACTCAGCGTATCAGTCACTCATCCCTCCGTTTCATAATGAAATACTCTTTCATGCATTAATTCAGTGTTGGGAGTGTTACTTGAAAAAAGTACCCGAGACATTACTCACTGAAAAAAAAGTAATTACATTATTTAGTAATTACTAATTAAAGTAATTAGTTAAATTCCTCAATTACATTACTTTAGCTACTTATTTCTGTAAAACGTGTCTTTAAATGGCTCCAAAGCCTCCATAGCATATTCTGTATATAAAGATGTCAGCTACATAAAAGTGAAGACAAAATTAATTCAAAGTTTCCCGTCCCACCAGGTGGTTGGCTGCAGTGTAGGGTCACAAACATTGCCTTCTTCATGTTAGTGGATTGGAGATGGACCAAACTATAAAGTCAAGTACATGTCGGGCTTCTCAAAAGGAGTAAAGCTAACACACCCAAAGCGAAGACAGAACAATTTCTATCGACAACACTACATCTGGCATTCCATTGGTTGGGGAAAAATCTGACGGCAGACGTTTCATGTGTCCGCAGAAGCAGCGTGAGTGCGAGAAGAGCTGAAGCTGGAGAACTAGAAGTCTGTCAAAGCAACAAAATATGAGTGCAAGCGTATCGTTTGAGCACAAGCAGAGAAAATCTTGGCAGGATCCGGAGCGATTTGTGTGCAGGTGCAGGGTAAAAGCACAAAAACTGCAGTAACAAAAACAGTTTGACAAACGAAAACCTCACCTTCTGTATTATTATTTGCAAAGAGAAACTGTCTTCAGAAGTGGTGTATTACACAACACAACCACACAGACACAGTGTGAGAGGGACCAGAAAGCTGATGGGGGAGGGGGGGTTGAACAAGGGATAGCTAACTAGGAGCACTAACAGGTGTTTCTCATTAAAGAAGGAAGAGAGAGAAAGACGAGAGGGGGAAAGAGAGAGGGATGAAGAGTGGATGAGACAGGAGGGAAGCAAACGATGAGCTTATATATTCCCCGTGTTATTCATTAGTGTCTTACAGGCTGCTGATATTTATGATTCAGTGTCCATAACGTTCCCCCATCCCAACCACATACGTACACACACACACACACACACACACAACAAAACAAGCTAAGGCTCACGAACACTTCTCCATCACTCTGCACTCTTCTCTGCGCTCTAGCCATTTGTGCTCTTTAAAAAAAAATATCTTCCTTCTGTCTTTAATGCAACTCTTCTGTGACTGCCAGTTCACTCCTCATGTTATTCTTGCCGCCTGTGTGTGTGTGTGTGTGTGTGTGTGTGTGTGTGTGTGTGTGTGTGTGTGTGTGTGTCTTGTTATCCCCAGCAGGAGTGGGTCGGAACAGGAAACAATTAATCAAGATGCAACCAACAGGTTCCCAAAAATGAGAGCGACTAAAAGCGGATAATAAGCCTTCACACACATACACACACCCACAGTAACAGGGAAAATCTTACTTCATGTCTGGCACTTTTCTCCCAAGACCAGACATTTTACATCCAGCCTTCACCCTCATTACCCGGCTGGACCGACCCATCACCTCGGGAGCTGCTCCAATAAAAACGCAATGGCCCAAACCTGCCTTCCTTTACCCCCCCCCCCGAGACCCTCACCTTCCTCACCTGGCCCTTCCCTCATCCACCACCTGCAGCACTCTGCTGCACATGGATGCCTCTGCTCCATTAACCATTAAAACGGACCGCCAAATCCCACGTGCAAAGAGGAGGAGGAGGGTGGTGGTGGTGGTGGGTTCTCATTAAACACTTTGAGCCCCCGACAGAATCAATTACAGTGATGTATTGATTTACCAGCAGGTCTCGGTGGCTCAGCCGGGGCGCCGGGACCTGCCACCAAACATGAGGGAGAGGGGGGACAAATGGAGGGACTAAAAAGGAAAAGGGAACAGAGAGGAGGAAACATGAAAGGACGTGAATGGAGGGAGATGTAAGTGAAGGAGAAATGAGGGAGAGGAGAGAGGGAATTAAGGAGAGGAAAGAGGAGCGTGAAGGTGAAAGAAAAAAAGGAAGGGAAGGAAAAAAAAGGAGTGAGGAAGAAACAGCTGAAGGAGGAGTGATGGAATAAGAACAAGAGGTGGAGAACCGAGAGAGAGAGGGAGGGAGAGAAATGTAGACATGACAAGAGAATCATGGGGAAAATATGAGCAGAAAAATACTTTTCTTTATCAAAGTAGATAGAAGTCTACCTCCTGGTGCCGCCCCATTTCTTTCATGTCCACCGTTCACCTTTCTTTAATTTCCATCCTCCACCTCCTCAACCCCTCCACTCTTTATATTTTCTCACTGCATCTTCCTCTCTCCTCCCCTCCATTATTACTCTCTCGGCCTGAACATTCAGGGCACACCATACTTCCATCGCCGGTGTATGGGGTCATCTAAGGACAGACGTGGTTATGACCTTGAATGTCATATGGAGCTAAGTTAAGTTAAGATAAGATAAGAAAATCCTTTATTAGTCCCACAGTGGGGAATTGTGCAATGTTACAGCAGCAAGAGGGCAGTCCAAAATAGACAGTAAAGTAATAATGAGTAGCATGCAATACTTATTAATGTAAGGAGATGTAAAAATATAAATGGAATAAAAAAGTAATATAACAGAATAGGTTTTGTACAGTGCAAACATATGTACAGTTTTCATATGTAAGGCGACACTATGTAACGATTAGTGAGCAACAGCGCCCTCTGCAGCCACACATGGTGTGTCCGAGCGAGTCAGTGTTTTTCATGTGGAGAAATAACTGTGTGGATACTCCTCATGATCCTCGGCTTCCTGAAACAGACGAGCTGCTGCTCTAACAAATACACCAAACTCTGTTTAGAATTAGTTATATTTAAAAGATTAATAATGTAATTTCCGGAATGGAATTTATACGACATGTCCTTTCTCCTTCATGATCTACCAAGACCCCCCCTCACTTGAACACTCTGCACATTTTCCTGTTGTTGTGAACGCGTCTGTCTCGGACAATCTCCTACGCCGTTCCTCAAATCTGAAAGACAAACTCCAGAGAATGTTTGGATCTAATTACCCAGTTCATGTCTGAAAAGGGCTAATAATAGGCGTTCAGGGTGAGGAGTGTTGCCAGGCTCTCTCTCCCAAGTCAGTGTATCAAACTAATTTTGAAGCTGCTATTTTAGGGTGTGTTGCTTTAAAGCTGGGTAGGTTGCAACACGAGAGGACGTTGCAGGGATGTGCTCATGGAGACAATAATACAATATGTCCATGAAACAGGGATTTGTGTTTGTTGATGTCAGAGAATTATGGAATCCTTTACTTTCTAGGGCAATAAAACTATGTAGCTTAATGCTAACTATGCATCTACCTGTCTGTCCTTGGAAATGTTTGAGCTCGTCTTTGGTGTATTCTTTACAGTCACATTTATACATAATGCACAAACAAGACTTCACATTACCACCTCTCGCTGTATTTGCCTGCAAAGTCATTCCACACCTGTGTTCCGCTTTGCTGCTCCCTCTATTCACAGCCTGGGTGTATAATAGGGTAGACACAGAGCTGCAGCAGCCGCACAAACTAAGCAGCTAAGAGGCTTTTTATGTTTCACACTGACAGCCCTCTCCTGTAATGAGGCAGCATGGCTCCAACAGACATGGGACATGATTAGATGATATACATCCACAGCAAATACCTGCAGCCCGACAACCATAGAAGGGGAAAGAGCCAGCCATTCACACGGTGGAGATGTAGCTGGTGTGTGCAGGTGAAACCCATGTTCTACCTGGCTAGAGGGACTGATGGCGTCATGCTTCACTAATGGCGAGTTGTTATGCTACGTTCCAGACAACTCGGATGTCGGATATTCGTAATTTCCAAGCTTTCAATTAGGGCTGCAACTAACGACTATTCTGATTGAAACGATTAATCGGATTATGAATCACACAAATTCTCATTTGCTCTTAATTAGCCATCAGCTTTTAAATTTAGCTTGAGGTTGTTTGCCGCATGTGATGACTGAAGATAAAGACAATAAAGATCAATACTTCATTCAAAAATGTCTTTTAATAAACTTTGCTGCAAATTAGGCTACTATTGATACAAAAACAAAGACAAATCCAGTTTTTGTCCAAGGACAGGCGTTTGTCAGGCAATAGGATAACATTACGCTTTTAAACTTGTTAAACTCGTTCAAAACCATATTTCTGTAATGGATTCTAGAATTCTACTCACAGGTATTGAGGGAGTGGCCAAGACAACTCTGTTTATATAACTCTATTATATTTACCGAGGAGAGTCTGCATCGTCTACGTTACGATGTCAAACGTGTCTCCTCTTCAAATGCTCGTGTCCTGCTTCCATGGAAAGCAAGGTCCACCGTACAAATATTGCAGGTAGTTTTTTTTCGGGCTAAGTTAAGGGTGAAGTTCTCTCGTACTTTTGTTCTGGTACGCGATGCTGTTGCAACGGACGCAGCCATTGGTCCATGTTTTGTTGCTATTGCACATGCGCGACTTTCAGAGATAGGAAGGGAGCGAGATGGCTCACTCCTCAGCTACTTCCATCAGCACCTCCGGTAAAACAACGTTTAGTTCAGCTGCACGGCACGGACAACGCTCGCTATGACGTAACCAACGAATCATCGACTATCAAATTCGTCGGCGACTACTTTTGTCGACTACATCGATTAATCGGTGCACCCCTAGTTCCAATGCACGGTGATGGCACAATGTCAAACGTAGACAAACAAGTTGTAAGTTTCCCACGTTATAGATATTGTCGCGTGATGTCCGTGACGCACCGTCAGGCAACTCCATCCTCCACGTGTCTGCTATTTCCTCTCCGCCTGACGGCCTGGTTTTGGGTACACTTGTTTACTCCGTCTTTTTGCTTCCTAATTGGTAGCCTTCCTGCAAAGTTCCCACCTCAGGAGGCTCAGGTGGAGACAGCGAGCGCACCTGAGCAAAAGACCCAATGAGGAGTGTCAAGTGGGTGTAGAATGAGCTCTTATTGGTTAATACCTTCGTTAATTACGAGGGGGGGGGGGGGGGGGGGCAACCAATGCTGATTGGCTGTGTAAAGACATGAAATACCCTTCCCATTTACACTGTAATGAATCATGTTAAGTTTTAAATTATATAATATAAACATCTTACAAGTATCAAAATGCATGTTTTCGATGGCTTCAGCACAAGTTGTACACTGTATTTCAGCTTCAATACTTACAATATTTAAAGCAGGGGAGAGGAATCGTATCTATTGTCCTATGAACGGGCCATTTAGTTTTTTATAACATCCCTCTCAGGCCATAATAATTTATTGAACACATATATCGGACTAACCTTTCTAATCCAATGGCTGAATCTGCTTCTCTGTGTCTGATGTCAGATGATGATGATGATGATGATGATCGTCACATCTGGTTTTTGCCAAATCAATATGCTCAACCAAATACTCACCTGTGGTAGTGTCCTGCATGGCAGCGATTCCTCTGATTTACCAAACTCTGCAGTGATTCCACACACAAAGTACTTGCTAAAGATGATTTAGAAACTATGATTATTGAATAAAAAGTCAACACTGACTTGAATTTCCAGACAGATGACTTATTTAACCAATAACCCGTCACAGTGTCACCAGTGAGTGTGATACAGACAGCAGTTATATTTCCTCTGTAATGTATTTTAATAATAAAAAAATTTCAGTTAAAGGGTAAAAATAAAAGATATAAGACGACACATTTGCAGTGAAATACCCACAGAGGATTCCCTTGAGTTCACAAAAAGCCGCACAATTTAATAATATATATGAATATAATCCCTTTCTACATTAGGAGCGCCCTTTCTTCTACTTTACCTATTTCGTGGATGCAGCCTCAGTCCCTTGCGGCTCACTGTGGGTGACTTATGAGAGTCTGCGAACAAGTGAGTCCTCTCGGAGCGTTCTGTGTGAGGAAAATTGAATGGGTTTTCAACAGAAAACAAGTGGACATGCGGCCCAGAGGCAGAACAAAATGTTTCCTCCGTGCAACTCACAGTCACATAAAATGCCAAATCCCAAGAAAAAACAAAGTAATATGGTAAAAATCCCAGCGGACTTATGGGGAGATAGGGCAAAGGAAGAAGGGAAACCATATGCTCGTATTCGATTTTCCAGTAATATCCACTGTGATGTGTTGGAAAATGAAACGTATACAATATTTCTTCCCAAGTTAACTTTTCAGATTAAAAAAACGACGAAATTTGCGCAGATAGATAAGAAGTTTCAAAACACAGGATATTTGAACTCCGGTTCTGGAAAAGGGTCAGTTAATTGTTCAGTTAAATGTCAACTCCTCCAGTTTCATTGCTTTTCTGACCCCATCAACAACATCACACACAACCGCAAAATCTAACAAAGGTCAGCTCTCTTTTTTGCGTTTCCTTCCCCTGTCCTTGTCCACGTGCACGTGAGAGGGGGAGACGGAGGGAGAAAGAAGTGCACAGATCTCAGAGTTGTTTAAACCCTGGCCTAGCGGTTCGATATCCATCAGATTTATGTCTCTGTTATTTTCCTCCCCTAAACAGTAAGTGATAAACTCAGTGAAGGACACAATAACAAAGATCTACCTTTTCACCTCTCTTTCTCCTCGTCTATCGCTTGGTCTCTCAGTCCGTCTCTCCCTCTCTCTCTCTCTCCCTCTCTGTGCTATCAATCAGTCTCGCTGTGATTGCTGTTGGATTACGGGGCTTTTGCTGTCCGCTCCTAGCGATTAACGTCGGGACAAATAAAATACCCTTATATCCCTCCACAGTGGGTGAAGTAAACAGCACGGTCACATCAAGGCATATTCACACACACAACCGCATGCAGTGCGCAAATTAAGCTTAATCTTCAATTTAATCATGGCCTCTTTGACGTTTATGTGTCTTCTGAGAGTTTGTGTGTGTTTGAGTGTAACACGGTTGTGACTCTTCTCTCATGTGTACTTTTTTGTCCTTGTTTGATCCCCACATGATGCACATGGCTGCAGATAAAACAGCGAGTGACGGGCTGTGAACTCAGCTGAGGACAGTGGCACATATGATAGGTAAGGACAGGCTGTGGGGAGTAACGCAAAACAGGAGAGCTGAGAAAATATCATACAAAATATACACACTCACGTAGACTTACTGTGCGTGTACACAATCACGACAGAGATGATGAACCAGTTCCAGCGCCTGGTGTTTATCTTCCCCAAGTCCTGCACACACATACGGAGAGAGATAGCAGCAGCGGCCACTGGCACAGTTCCTTTTAACCCTCTCTTACAAACATAATTTATCACCTGCAGGAGCCTCCCACATAGGTGTGTGTGTGTGTGTGTGTGTGTGCAGTCTGACCTGATCCAGTGCCACTCTAACCCCCCCATTAAGGACCAACCTGGTGACAACAGAGAAAAATTCTTATCAACCCCTGCAGTTAAAATTGGCACCAGAGCCGACTACGTCTGTCTTGTGATGCTCACACATCTCACACAGCATCACACACACTGGAAACACCAAATCAAAGCCATCAAAGCAGACCCCTGCTGAGAATCAGAGATATTTGTCATCACTTTGCCACCTCCCCTCCTGTACTCATCCTCTGCCTGTCTTTATTGTTTGTTTTGTACCTTCAGCTAATCCATGCACAGGCATGTAGTATCTAAAAGCCGCTTTTTATACTCACTGTAAATATAGTGCATGGAAAAATATGAAAGCATACATACAGATTGATGAATCCCAACACAAAACAAACCTTGTTTAGTCAGATCACGACAATGTTTTTCAAAGGATAACATTTTCATTTATTTGCACTTGAAACAAATTCCACACAGTTGAAGACATATACACCAAACGTTGACGCCACAACAATTAAACAATTTAAATTACATAAATTTTGCTTGCTTTCCTCTCTTACAACACAGGTTATATTTGTTTACGTGTGTGTGTGGGTGTATGTGCGAATATCTCAGGGTAGTAATAGGACGCTCTGCTGGTCTCGCTTTCCAGCCTCCTCCGCCTCCCTTTGTTCGTCGCTGACTCTGTCCCTGCAAAACCAAAGCCACCATTCAAAGTCAGAACATCAAACATACAAAGCACTTTAATACCAACCTGTGAGGAAAAGACAAATGTACTCAAGCATTTTATAACCAGTGTCAGATTCAGACACCAAAGACAGAAACATGAATAAAAATCAGACACAATGTCCAATGTCAGGTCAACCTTTCAGCTGACGGTGGTTTCAGTGTTGTGGTTTGACAGCATTTTATTCAATCTGAATCCAAAAACTAACAAACTACCGGAACTAAGTTATATTTTTACCTCCATGTTTCTGAATATATTTAAAAGTTAAGCGTCATATACAATACAATTCTAAACATCAAACTTTACATTGATTGAAATTACGTTCTAAACATTGAATGGCACTCAGTGGAGGCCATAGCTCTGCCAAGGCCCAACAGGTTCCCTTAGATTCAATCAAACTGCATCAAATTACACTCAAAGATATCGGTTCCATAGATATGCCAGATTTCTTTCATCGAGACCATTGAATTATTCCCTGGAAAATATGTGAGATTATCATCTAGATTTCTTCACAACCAAGAAAATTGGTTGTGAAGTATTTGCATTAATCCTGCTAAAACACAGGCATACAAGAGTGAAACATAACTTCCTTGGCAGAGTTGATTATGATATCAAGCCAGTAAACATAAACAAAGGTGTAAATATACCCTAAGTCTCTCAGTTAATTACAGTCAAGCTCAACTACCGAACTTAAGCTTTTTACAATTTAAGGCTCAGTTTTAAATTATTGGAAATCCTGTGCTGTGTAAACTGTGCATGATAAAATCAGGGCAACGCCCCAAATATGAATTTGGTACTACTGTGTAAGTATGCACCGACTGAGGTTTAGATGAAAGAGATGACTGAGGCAGCACAAAAGCTCATCCAGGCTGCTTGACGCAGCTGACTGAGACTGATAGGCCGTAGATGGTGAATAGTCATCTGGATATGAAATGATAACGTACAGTACAGGTCCTGATAAACACACATCAGACACATGCTGCATTGAAACACTGTCACAGAATTCTCTTGTGTGATATGGGGGTGTGCTTTAGAGCGTACATGTCCTACTGCTATAATATTCACTAAAATAAATATGAATATATTTCATAGGTTCCAGAGTTATAAAACCACTATTTTGGTAGACTGTTATTCTGTATAACTTTGGGCACCAGAGACCACAGCACAATAGAACTTCAATATTATATATCTACTCTGTGATGTAAGTGCCGCCACCACACAATACAGTCTGAAAGCAACCTGGTGACTGTGAGGACGATAAAACTGAGGTAAATCAGTAAGGTGACACTATATTAAAGTAACAGTTTTTTAGTTAAAGCAGTGTTTACATTTATAAAAGGAAAGTGAAAAAGGTAAAGGTCCAGAGTAATGAATCAGTGGATCCATTTCAAAACCAAATCTGCATTTCCCTGTATTGATGAGTAAATAACTACAGCCATGATATTAATGTTGGATTTATCTGAGGAGCCTTTCATCTTTGTACTGAACCTGGTAACAATCTCCATAAACTTGAAGGTGATGACAAAGATCAAGAAACTATTGAAGTAATGACATCCAAAAACAAAACATGATACCTGCACAGGTACGCCAAACTGCTCTGGGTAAGTGCATGTGTGTGATGTGCATGTGTGTGTGTGTTTTGAAAGATGGAAGGAGCTATTTAGGGAGCCCTCTGTGTAGTATGTGGTAATCCGGTTATTACACATCTCAATGTGATATTCACAGTGCTCTGCTCAGCACAAGGCCTCTAGCACAGATTATGCCCATTACACGCACACACACAAAACATCAACAAAGCGCGATATGTGAGAAAAACACACTGACAGGCCGTCTCTCTCCATCTCACACACACACATTAAGCAGCACATTAGGGCCCCCGATACCCAACATGTCGTCAAAGTTAAAGTCGTTCTGCTGACTAACGATTCATTACACACTCCACATATCCGACAGAGAGCGGGATCGACGGAGCACAAAAAAGAGGGATTACCCCCCATCGTGACCATTGGTATGGTAGAGGAGAGAAGGGATGTGTACAGGGCAATGGATTACATGCCTCTCACGGAGAAAGGAAACGGACGAGAGCTGGAAAACAGGAAGTCCCCAGGCTACAGTCAGATCCTCACAGGGCAAGAGTGAATTTGTCTTTGAGGATATCAAACGGGAATGGAAATTGAAACAGTAACCAGAGTTGTAGCTCTTATTTTAAAGCTTAAGACTATTTAAGCAACACTATAAAACTTTTTGCCTTAAAATAGCCTCTTCAAAATTTAGTTTGAGGGCTCACTGACTTGGAATAAAGAGAATGGAGCAGCTGTCTTTTCACTCCTCACCCCGAACGTCTGTTCTTGAGCTATGTAACTTTGGTGAGCGGGTACGAGCTCCAGTGCATAACTGACAGATTATCAAAACCTAAGCTTCTTTCAGACATGCATTGAAGTCCAAACATTTTCAGGACATTTCACGAAGGGGCCGTATCTGAGAATGCAAAGTTGCTTTGGACATTTTCCAATTTCCACCCTCCAAGTAAGAAGGTCCGGAAAACGTTTAGGTAAGCCCATATGAGAATACAGGAGGAAAACATCTGGAAAATGGGGGAGTGTTGTTGACGTTTCCAACATATGACGGTAACAAAACTTAGAGATAGCTCAAATATCTCATGATGAAGAAGAGAGTTGTGAATGTGTCTGACCTTGACAGACTCCTGCTGCGTTCTTCATATGTAAAAGGCAAACTCCAGAAAATGTCATGAGCCAATTATCTTTTGTGAATACAGCTGAAATTACCAGGAACCGAGCCAGCAAGATCACAAGGAATACTGTAGATCAGTTAAAAAGACTCAGAAGTCATTCAAATCAGCTTTTATCTCCAATATTCAGCAAGGAATCTTTAAATATACAGAATTCACAGGGTTGCTTCGACATTTCCAGGTACAGTAACAATAACGTTCAGACTTGAGTTTACCCTTTAGCATGAGGTAATGTATATGATGTGTGTTGAGAAACAACAATGTAGAGATGGGAGTGGGTTTGGTGTGTGTGTGTTTTACCAACCGTGTCAGTCTGTGATTCCCGTGCTGAGATTGTCTTCCACTGTTTACTGCAGCAAATAATGAAGCTTGTGTCCCTGTTTCTGAAATAGACATGAAAGGAGGATAATGCTTATGACCTTATTTTAAAATCATTACCACGTCAACACTTCCTTGTTTGATAGTCATTATAAAATGCAAAGTAAGGTGTTGATTCATTAAATCGCACCATGGCGGTGTGATTGAATGCATGACTTCCATCTATGCTGTTTGTTTGCATCTGTACCTTTGAGGTCTTGCTCGAGGCCGTGGAGCGTGTGTGCAGTTGTGTCTGTGTCCAGGTCAGGGTCCTCACAACCTGTCTGGTCCAGTTTACAGATGTCCATGATCTCCTGGGCTGCCTGGGACAATGGGCGATCTACTGGGCCCCATTCTGAGGCCGACATGGGACGAAACCGGCAGGCAGGGCGGGGAGGAGACGGAGACTGAGAGAAGGAGGGGAACACAGGTGGCAGGAGAGGACTTGGGGTCGTCGTTGTGGGCTGAGACAGAGTTGGAGTGGACTTGTTGGACCAGTTTGACGCTGAATAAAAATGAAAAAAGAAGCCAGACATATGTAATGATATGGGTGGATAAATGTATCAGGGCCCAGAGGGATAGACGGAAGGATGTAAAAATGGATATGACGACATACGGTGAAGTGAAAACAGCCCCAGAGAGCTGTAAGGTAGACAGGAGAGGGTTCAGAGAACGAAGGTGAGAGACAGAAACGATCACCCCAGTTAGTGGAATGGGTGGTATCTCATCCCACTGTACTGTGAGCTACATCAAATTGAATCAGATTGAACATCCATCCCCACCTGCTCACTGTAAATTACATCGCGGCCCCCGTTGAGAATCTGTGATGGTGTGGGTGTGTACGTGTGCGTGTACAGCACACTGATTCCTCTGTTGCGTGCTGTCGAACCAGTTTCAGCTCCAGCATGAAGTCTTTCATTCTTTCAATCTACCATTGTCTCTTTACCTCTCCCTCCCTCCATCCCTCCCTCCTCACTCTCCCCGTGCCTGGTAGAGAAACTCCGCTTAGCACTGTCAAACCAAGCAGCATGGGGAATGATAAATGCAGTATCAGTGCTGCTAACACGTAAACTCACAAATACACAAACCTGTATATTTAATCTGCCTCCATTTCATGGCAAATAGGACATATATCTAGATTGCATGTCCTGAAAGACCTGAAATTTAAAATGGATTCATTATAAAAGGGGAAGATTAAAATTAGATTTATCTCAAATGCCTCTTCAAGGAAGGTCAGATTTCAATCTTTCCCCATTTGCATGTTGTGTATGTGCAATATATTTATAGCTTCAGGACATATGGATCATTTTCAAGTGATAAATTACTCTATAATGTGAGTTTTAGCAGCTAGAATGACAGCTAGAATGAAGTTTAAAAAACCAAGTGCTGTAAACCTGAAAAGGAGTTCCACCCTGACAAAGAGGCTCAGGAGCAAAAAGCTATTTCAAGATGTTCATTAATAGCACAAGGGAGTCAGAACACATTTGTTTTGGTGAGAGGCATTCTTCAGCTCGCTGTCACACAGAACACTGGAGCTGCACAATGACACACACACAACTTGCCAAAACGTCTGTGCACAGGTTCCCTTGAGGAATTAAAAATACTGAAAACATGTTGAGGTCTCCTTGTGACACTTATAAAGCTTGTCCTTATTTTCAGTCATACAGAATATATACAGTATAAATGTACTGTAAAAGTAATTGCTGTGAGACAAGAGCTCAGGCGTCTGTACTTTTTTTCTACTTCAGTCACAGATTTCTCTGAACAGGGATCTGCTCTGGACAAAACTAGCTCTCTCTCCAAGCAGCAAAGTTCAACACAAGAATACAAGCAACCTATAGTGCAGGTTTACTTTACAATTGCTTGGCAACAGCAGAATAGCACAACATTAGTGTATTTCCTGACGTTTTTTGACTTCAGTTGGTATTTTAGGACATTTCCCTCATGAACAACAATTAATGGCGGCATATATAGAAAAAATGTATATACTACATTGAATGATTGAAAATTACATCCACCATTAAACAATAAGGTAATGATCCTGCTGTTTTATATTAAACGTTTGTCTAGTTCAACTATACACATTCCTAATTGGATTTAGGTTATTGAAAATGAAGTGATGCATTTGAGAATATTTCAATCACTTCAAATCAATCATGTTCTGTTAGCTGATAGTGGAGTCCCAGATCAAACCTATGAGCTGTGAATGAGCATAATAGATCCTCGTTAAATACCTTAAAAAGGTTCTGAGCTCTCCTGGCGCTTTCACAGATTCCGACATTAGTGTTAAGTAACTTAACAAAACCTCAAGTCAAGTCAGCAGAGAATCGACATCAATGCCTCAATCTATTTGCTTTTGGAGTTCAACTACAAATGAACCTAATAGGGAAAGGAAAATTAAGGATTTCCAGGATGTGCCTCAAAGGAGAAGGAAAGATTCATGAAGAAAACAGCAGAGCTAAAAAGTGTAAAAAGAAGAGTAGAGGAATGAAATGGTCACATTTAAACATGGATGTTTACAGTGACATAAGGGATGAGGGAAAGACGAAAGGAATTGATTAGCGGTGGGTTGCTAAGATACATCGCTGAATAAAACAGATCATCGTCTTTTCGCTTTAGTGTCTGTGTGTGTGTGTGTGTGTGTGTGAATGAAAATGTATGCATGTGTGTATCAGCATTAAATGATTACTGCAGGGTTTTCTGGGAGTGAAGGAAGTAATGAGGGGACCTATACATTATTCCTGGACTGACTCCCAATCCCACATATGTGTGAGTAAAATGTGTGTGTGTGTATGTGTGTGTGTGTGAATGTGTGTGAATGTGTGTGTGTGTGTGTGTATGGCATGTGTGTATGTTAATGTTTGAGACTGATACAGTATAATCTCTTTAAGTAACTTGCATGTTCTGTGCCAAGACAGCGAGTAGCTATGAGCAGGAACGAGGTGTATTAATTGTGTAGGAAATGGAGTTCTGTATGTATGAGAGTAAATTGGTAAAAGTTAGAGCTCAGTGTGCCTGATGGTGCACACAAACAAACACACAGACACACACACACACAATCGTGCCTGTGAGCGAACACACACATACACTTACCAGATGTTCCTAGTTCATATGCTGATATTTCTCCTCTCCTGGAAGTTGTGCTTGAGCAGATTTGAATTCCAGTTGGCTGCATGTTGCTGTCCTCCATCATTCTGAAAACAAGCTGTCTCTCAGTGTTGGTGCTGAGGCGACTGCTCGGTCCACAGGACTCTGATCCTAAAAGAAGGAGAGACTACAGAAAGGTAATCTAATTAAACAAAGAACAGCCATCATTACACTACCGGTACCAGATTTGTCCATTTGTTACTGTAATGTAAATTCTGGCAGAGGATGTATGATGTACCAAATTAAATTTACACTGCGTAATGTTCAAATGTACAGGAAAGAAAGAAATGAAAAACATTAAAATTGAAATGATGGAATCTTAAACTCTGAATTTAATACATTTTGAACCATTAAGCAGCCACACACCCTTTTGGCGTTCTCTCTCAAAAGGACTGTTCTCTGCTTTTACATTTGCCTGAGAAAGATCTTGCAGATCGACATGTTATTATTTAAAATAAATTATTGGGAGCCAAACAGTGTGTAGAACTTTTCTTATGTTCTGTCTAGAATAGGAATAGAACACTGTATTGAAAGTATGTCCCAACACTGCTGCAGAAGTTCTCATAAATATGTTGCTCTTGTACTTTGCTTTGTGTTCACTCCTCTGTTCATATCATCTCACTCCAGCTCAGTGAGGTTTTAATCTATCGACTCTGCTGCTCTTCTATCTAATGTTTTGAGTTATTATTTTGCTGTAGGATGAACCCCCTCATCAACAAGTCTGCCTCCCTTTGTTACTTGTCTTTTGCTCACTATCCTGAAAATGTGTCAACAGTTGCATTAAGTTTGTTTCAGGTCCATCTTAGTACAGACAGGGTTTGTTAGTAAAACAGGGAAAGTTCAGGCAACTTTAGGAATTGTTTGCATTAAAGATTTCATTTACTGCAGGAAAGCTGTGTTTACTTGGTTAACTAAGTTAACTATTAATCTGTTGTAAATGATTTTTCAGCTTTAGTGTGACCTGAACCTTTCTTTTTCCTTCTTGAGCATACAACTTTTGACTAGTAAGTGTTTAACATGTTAAATATTATATACATTTCAATATCTCAATGTCTCTACCAGTTTCTGTCCCTGTTTTAAAAGGTTAATGCGTTAATATAAGTCTTTTTGAATCTTGATGACCACTCAAAGGGCTTTACAGTAAAAATGACCCATTCACACACACATTCATACAGAGCATCTATGTGCACCACTTTCTCCATTATACATCACATTCAGCCATCGGGGGGGGAGTTAGGGCGCTGTGGCACACAGAATGGGTCTTCTGGAACTGACCCTCTGGTTAGTGAATGACCCGCTCTACCTCTGAGCTGCAGCTGCCCAAAAGCCTTTAAAAGCCTCCCATCACTTACTCCACTTTCATATTCTTTCATTGCCCTTCACAGGCCCAAGGAAACATTTGGAGAAACTGCGCTCCAGATAAATATGATCCAAAGATAAAGACCATGCAAGGTGACGCTGCTATCAGTTGAACATGTATCTAGCAAATGGAAACAGAAATGTATGCAATTTACAACCTATCTGCATATGTTAGTATTTATAACACATGAGAGTCAATGTGCAGAACACATTAAGCAAACAAAAAGCCCCAAACCGAAGTGTGAGGATGAATCCAGTGTCCGGGGAAGGGGCAGAGTTTTTACAGTGCAAGATATTGAGTGTTTGTACGTGGGAGACCACTGCAAATGTGTTTCCCCACAGGAAGCACAAAGTTTTGCTTTCCCCCCTCACTTGCGCTGATTGGAAGTGAATCAGGAGGCTATAATTTGCTACTGCTAGATTCACTTATGTGTGCCCAGGCCCTAACAGGAGAATAGAAGCAGAGCGGCACAAGGAAAACCCACACAAACCATCCTATAACCAGAAAGTGAATCGGAAGATACGGATGGAAAAATGCTTTTTGATTAAGCTTCTGTCAATTAAAGAATATTGTTTTTATTATATTTTCATGGCTGTTTATCAACTAAAAAAATAAAACTGGTTTATTGTATTAAATGAATGATTTCATCCTTAAAGTAAATGTAATCATTTATATTTGGTTCAATAAAACAGGAGCAGCATCTGTAACCAAGCAATATTGCTAACAAGTGTGTTCAGCTAATGCTGACAGCTGCAATGCAATGACTGCTGTTTTCTTCTGCCTCTCCAGTGGTTAGCCAATCAATTAATAATATCGACTGGATGGAGAGTCCACTAACTAGTTTGAATCAGCTGCAAATGAAATGAGGAGAGGAGGAGAGGAGTCAGTTCTCCAGATTCTCAACTCGTGAACAGAAAACTGAGAGGTTTGAAGTAGTTTGGAAAACAAAATCATTTAAAAATACACGAGACAGATACCACTGGAATTCTGTCAGTCTGCTCGTCTGTCTTTTTCTCATCTTGTTTTTTTTCAGGGTGGCTGTCTACCTGTCTTTTCATTAATGTGTCTGCTTTACAGCCTGTGTGGCTGCCAGTATCTCTTCTCTCTCTGTGGAGGTTTCTCTCTCTCTCTCTCTCTCTCTCTCTCTCTCTCTCTCTCTCTCTAACTGGATGCGCACAAGACAGAAACTGCACACTAACAACCTCATTTTCCAACTGACCAGGTGACAGGGAGGAAAAAGAGGTGGAGAGGGAGTGCAGGAGACATATTAAAACCTTTTGGACCTCAGCCCTGCGTGGAAAGAGAAAAAAGAGAAAAATATAAGAGACAGATGGAGGGATGGAGGGAAATAAACGAATGTGGAGTGTTGTCAAGGTGATATTCCTCCTCTCTAACCTTTCTCTCTCATTAACTTTGGAGCTTTAACGATGGTGGCAGAGACAGTGCGAGGTTTTGACGAGCGGCTGGCTGCACGTGAGTCTCAAGCTCGACCTCTTTCATTTAACACAGTCTTGACAGTGGCACAGAGAAGAGCCAAGCTTTTTAGACCCGATGAAGAGAAAATGATGATGGAATTATTTTGGGCAGAAGAAATAATAAAAGTACGAATTAGAAATGTTTCCTGAATCCAAAAAGCAACCTTTGTTTTTTAATACATTTAATCACAAGGCCTTGGACGAGAGTACAAGGTGTAATGAGCACTGTGTGGCTGGACAAATTACAGCATCTGATTGGATCTGATTGGATCCAGATATTATTACTTTAACTCTGATGCAATTTGGAGGCACGGGCTCGACTTCCATCGGTGTGCACACCTCACAGACAAGGTCAATTTACAAATCATTAGCGTTAAAAAATTATTCCGAATGCCCGGGCATATACCTCAGGGCACTTTCCTCAACAGGCTATTCGGTCTAACAGACACAGTTAATGTCAGATGATTTTAAAACCATCTTGTTGCAACAGTTTTTGTCTGGTGTAGTTCAAGGTGAAAGTGTGAAACAAATTGTCTCTGCAGCTGCCTGAAGGCAAGGGCCGATGATAGGAATTAATAATATATATATATGTATATATATATAGTGAGATAAAACAAAGGTAGCATAATGTGCAGTGCACTGGGCTCTGGATATTGTAAAGTTTTCCAGCATTTTCTGTACAATAGCTTTTCAAAGTTGTTGCAAAATAAATGACATTACACTGACAACATGTGAAGGATGCTAGCTTCACTACCTTCAGCTTTAAGAAAGAAACAACACCAACCGTTTAAGAAATTTGAGGCACTACATAAAGTTAAATATCCTGAAAAAAAGAAGCACGCAGGCTTAGACGTATGTGCAGACAAAGAGTCACACATTTATGGTCACTCACACACACACACACACACACACACACTCAGAAAGAAAAGGAATCTTTGCAAAGCTCCCCTCGGACCCACCAGTAGTAAATTATCCGTGTTGTCCCCCATCTCTCGTTTTCCACCGTGCAGCCAACACTCCTCTGGGTTTAAAACTCATTTTCATCCCTCTTGTAAGCTCTGCGTTTTTACGTATTTGTTCTAAATCCTATTATGGGGCCTTTGTGATATGAATAACACTTGCAAATTGGAAAGTATCTCCCGGCAAAAGTTGGACACAGACGTAATCTTTACAATCTAATCTCTTGAAGCATGGAGAAGCAGCTACGGAATTTCCTGATGCAGTGTGTTGGAAAACATTAGAAGAAAAAAAAGTTGGTATGTAAACAAATACTTTGCGTCTTTAACGTACCTTTTGGGTCTGAGTCATGTGATGGTGTTTGGCATGTTTGCAGTGCGCCACAGCTTGTGTGATCTGGTGTGTTGGAGAGACTAGAACTCAAATCCACACTAAGAGGAGAAAACTGCTCTGATCCAGACCCAGCTCTCCAGTTGTGCATCACCTAAGAGGAAAAGGAAACAGATGGGAGGAAGAAGGGAGTGGGTGGTATCAAAGGGAATAAGTGGAAGGAGTCCCGCAGAAAGACGAGAAATTAAAAGGAGAAATATATTATATAGGGTTGAGGAGGGGACATGATGGAGTGTTGGGGGTAAAGAGAGAGGAGGAGACATTAAAATAGAGTGAAGAAGGGGGAATAAGTAATTAATATTGTGCTTTCATGGCTTGGGTTCAAGTTTAAAGGACAAAGTGGAATTCAATATCAATTCAACTTTAATTTCGACAGGTAAGTGTGTTAAAACTTGTTTTTTTTCTTCATTTTTGGACTGTGTAAATGCATTTTAATAAGCCACTCTCTTTCATTGAAGATTATTCCCTTCCCTCCCTGTTTCCTTTGTTTCCACTTGATGAATTGATTTTTAATTAACCCCTGGAGCTGCCGAGAGCATCTCACAACGCCCTGGTGGGCCAGCCACTCTTCCCACGCAAGTGTCCTCCTGTGAGACGGCTGTAAAATGAGGAAACTCTGTTTAGTTAAGATTAGAATCGGATGCATTTGCATGCCAGCCACAGCGCTGCGAGAGAGCGAGAGAGAGCTGCAGATGGGCCAGGAAATAATAGGAGGGAAGGCATGAGGGAATCGTGTTGCTAAGAGTGAGGAGGGAGCGAGAGCTGAGAATGACAACGGGAGGAAGACAGGGCGAATGAAAGAAGAGTGGCATAACAATGACATAGCGAGAGACCTTGCTGACCGAACTGTATGGTGAAAGGGAGAAAGAAAAAGAATAGGGAACAGAAAATAGACAAAAAGAATCATGAAAAATAGAGGCAGAGATCGCATCAGAGAAGATATCGGGTCGAAAGACAGATAGACGGAGGGCTAAAGATGGAAACAAATTACCTTATCATTATCTAATCATATTAGTAGCAGTTTGATTTAGGTCCATAGGCCACAGATAACCACCATCTTCACAATCATGAACCTCATTTTGCTCCAGCATTTTAATGAAGCTCTACCTCCACCGCCAACCGCCATCCACCTTCTCATATTTTTTTCATCCCTCTGTCACAGTATATAAAGGATTCATACAATTAAATGGCTGACAGATCATTTGGGACCATTCCAGTGGTGTTTTTTTTAATCCACTGTTTCTTTTCTCTTCCCTTGGCAGCACACCACAGCCCCTAGGTGTCTCGGAGCAATAGATGAACAATGTAAAGCAATTAGTGCGACACAAATCTTATCTAATATATCAGGTCAGCAACAATGACAAACTGTATGTCGCTAAATCTGCTCCTTCTACGCAGTAATTATTCCCACTGTAATGATGTGAGTGTAAAACTTCTACAACTCCTAAAAGTTGCCCATTTATATCTTTTATTATTCTCCCTGGAGATATTTCAAATACAAGTTTTAGCATCATGGCATATAACTATTGCAGTACATTTAGAAATTATCTGTAATGATTTACTGGCAAGCAAATGTTTTTCACTAGTGTAATATCAATAATTATATTTCAGGCAAGAAATTCAATATTTGCCTCGGGCCAATGTTCAGTACACTGTAAAATACTGTATTTTGCTGGCTGATTGTCACCTTGAAAAGCACTTAAAAACATAGTCCCGTGACTTTAGCTTAAACTTGTGCCCCCAGAGCTATTACATCTCTTTGGCCCAAGGCTTTCACCTCAAAGAAGCTAAAAGTATGTGGGAATATGGAAATATGTTACCATGTAGGGCTCTGACAGATGTTGTGGCTCATCAGTCTGCAGATCTTTTTCTATGTCTGCATCTGTAGGAACAAAGGAATCTCCGAGATGAGATGTGACAGAATTCCCCCGCTCTTCTTCTCTGGATCTCCCTCTTGTTAAACGTCCGTGCATCTGGGTTTCTTCATCTGAGGAGCCTTCCGTGTGTGGAGCCGGACCCAGACTGTCGCTGGACATTTCATCTCCACTGTCTTCATGAAAAGTACAGACACAAACTTTTGAGAGGATAAAAGACAGTTTTTGAATCATAATTCAAGCTGTGAAAGTTTTTTTTTTTTTTTACAAATTCGATTTATTTATTCTACATCCAAGGAAACATAAAAAACTAAAATGGGATCTGAGTGTCCTTGACATTTTCATTCACACATCAAACTCTAAAAAGCTGATAAAGTCGGCTTTTAGAGTAAAACTGGTCAAAGTGCTGCAGGAAAGGGAAGCAAGAGAAGGACAGAAACTAAGGATGAAATAAAACAAAGAGATGATGGATCAATGGAGGAAAAGAGCATAGGGGGGAGCAGGGCTTACAGAAGGAAAGTAGACCAAAAGTCAATTTTAAACAAATTTGAAAAGATTTGAATCCCCTGCTGGATTAACAGCGAGCCAGTGGGGGGGTTGACGACGCTTCTAACCCAAATATTGGCCTGTGTAAATTATTGTTTGGCTCTGAAAATCTCACTGCACAGTACTTTTGTATGAGATAACCATAAGATCATACTGCTCGTATATCTTGGCAGAAGTAATGTGTCGGAAAGTAAGTATGTTTTGGAGGATGGACATATACTGTAGAGTAAATATATATTTCCTGATTGATATTCTTATTACCATTACTGATATAAAATTGGCAACATGGAAACTTTTTCCACCTTGCTAGCTGGCGAAATTCTACCAGATCCCAATTTTTTCATTATTTCATTATGTTTTCACCAGCATTTGTTTTTTTGCAGGATTACTCAAAAAGCTACTGGAGGGATTACCAGGAAACTTGGTGTCAGGATGTGATATATGGGTCAGGAAAGAACCCGGTAGATCTACAGTAGCTCAGGAGGAGGATCCAGGAATTCTTTGCCACTTTTTTTTTTACATTGCGAGATGACATTTGACATTCTTAGTGATTTCTCGATTAAAAGTCTGGTATTATTTTTGGACTGATATCTAGGAGTGTCTGCACTTTGGTGCAGTTTGGTTGAATTTAAGCGGACTGTTGGGCCTTGCCAGAGGTATGCGCTCTATTAAGTGCATTTCTAAGTTAAGGTGGAAATGTTAGTTCCTAATTACATGATCAGAGTTAGAGTTGCTAATTAAATGAGGTGTGAATTGGCAAATGTGTTTAGAATAATGAGGAACCTCATGGAGAGAGCAGAATCTCAAGAGGGTCTAGGGAAGTGTATCATTGGCATTGATATGAATGTAGGGAGGATGATTTCTGAATGCATGTGTTAATATTTATGTAAACAGAGAGGAGCTTTGCCATATACTCTTGTTGAAAGGAGAATAGGCGGAGCACCCGATACTCAGGTTGTAATCACTGCCCCCAAATTAGATAAACATTTTGACTCCAAACCAAACAACAATCGCTGAGTTGTGGTTCATAATGTGGTTTAGAAGCATAAATGTGGTGATACAACCACAACCAGAGCTAAAACCAGACTGCATGCAGGAATAACTGGTGCTCTTATCACCAGTTCAGCACCATCAGTACACACACACACACACACACACAGCCATGCATTCAGACAGCTCATTATCACAATTCACTTACCCACTGATATCTCCTCTTCCTCCTCTAGTTTCAAAGCGAAAGGATGATTCTGGATGACATTTAAGGACTGTGATGAAAGCGTAGGTACATACTGTGTGTCTCGTTGAGACAGAGTTGATTCATGGTTCCCAGAGAAGGAGCAAGGAGACATTAAAACTGGAGCAACCCCATATGTTGGAGTTGACGTGCGTCTACAATTTGCATCTGGTGGGGACTCATTAAATAAAGATAAACTTAACGGGGCTTTCACAGTTGCGCTTAGTGGTGCTGGGAGGGCTTGTGACTGACTTGGTTCCACGGATTTTGGTTGTGGGGATGGCCTGGAAGACTGAGGAAGCTGGAATTGATTATCTGATAGGAGAGACTCTGGGTCACTCAAGGAATGCTCGGATTTCTCTGGGGACTCCACATTGTTTGGTGGTGATTGAAAAAGCTTTGGAGAAGAGATTGGTTCTGGGAATAAAGTGGAAGGTTGTTGTCGTATTGGCAGCAGAGACGAATCTGAGCTTTGTTGTAACGGGGTTGAATGGCAATCTTTGGACAAAGTTGACTCAATAGAGCTTGATGGTGAGACTGTGAATGTAGACCCAAGCATGAAGGTTGTGGACGGAGAAGGGGAGAGATGCTGGTTTGGGAATGGTGATCTGGTGGTAGCCAGAGGAAAGACATCAGGTGGAGATGAGAGAGGGGAGCGGGAGGATTTAAGGATCTTAGCCTGGGGATGTGGTAATGAGGACAAACGTGGTGGTGACCCATGCTCAGCTTTTGATTTGTGGACAGTGGTGGAACAATTGGGCTTTTGCGACTTTGAGGTCTTGATTGATGTCTGTGAAGTCCTCGGGGTCTCAGCAGGGAAGTTTGCTGTTGGCATACCTTTAGAGGGTAATGCTGCACAAAAGATAACACAAGACATAGTTATTCGATTTTGCAGGTATGTGGTCACATATATTTTTTAAAGAAATAAACATATGTGCAAACACAAAGTGTTAATTTCATTGTATTTTTCAGTGTGGCCAAGGTTCAATACAGATTCTTCAGAATGTGATTGTCTAAAATGACTTTGAGGTCACATTCACTGAGGTAAAGGTGTCACCACGCAACCTTATTTAATAAAATACAGCTTTGCATACTGTAAGATGGACATATGATATGCAGCCAGAGCCAATTCTTTTATTTAGATTTGTAGCTTCTTGTTCAGTTGATTAACTATTGACACTGCGACCACATACATCAGCCATCTATTACTGTGTTAACATGCATCGTGATCACATGCATCGTGATCACAATTTTATTTTCGATTTCCCTAATTTTGTATTTCTAATTCATCACATCAATGTATCATTAATGTTTTGGAATAATAATGCATATGTACCCATACATGGTGATTTACTGTATAGTCCAGGAAAAAAAGCTAAATAAGCTCTGAAGGTAAAGTTGTTGTTCTGCAGTGTGTCCATGTTACATCAACACCCGCAGATGCAGCTGCTGCACAGACTTAAGTGGAAAAAACAAATTGTAGGAATTAGACTGTTGCTGTAAAGTAGTTCAGCTGAGAAGTCTCCTCCCTGGCCCAGGTAAATACACACTTTGTGGGACTCAGGAGTTAATGAGTTGCTGTTAATGTTTCTGTGTAATGTTAGAAGCTCCAGCACCTTGGTGATGTATGATGTGAGCTGATTCATTAAAATGCTTCTTTACCCTCCCCTGCAGTGCTGCAGTGGTCATCCTGCTCCCTGACTGTGCAGCAGCTCACTGCAGAGCCTCATCTCAACAGGACGTTCCTTCAGTCACTCTGCAACAAACACTCAGTGTTTGCAACTGTCTGAACACGTTTCAGCACAATATTGTCCATCATTCAGCAGGTAGCCAGTTACACATGGCTGCATAGGTGAACCATCATTTTATAGTGTGGAAAAAAGTATTTTAATGAGGCAGTAAAAACTGATTCCACAGACTCTTCAATCCAAATCTTAGATTTGTTATATTTTCTCAGGGGAAACTGCAGTGCTCAGCAGACACAGCCTTTGATTTTGTGCAGGTTTTAGCCCAATTAAAAACTAAATTAAAAGATGCCTCCAGTCTGATCCTGGTCTGCATCTGGTTCAAAAGCAGCTGTTGGGACCATTTACTGGATGTTACTCTCCATACGTTGTCTGTCTATCTGTACCACTCCTATCTAATAAAGGGAAGAGGCCAGAAAATAAAGTAAAACAAACTTTTAGATATTTTAGTTGAATATAGTTTATATTTTCTTACACCATTCAGGATCTCCATTTTTTCCAGTTTAACTTGGATGAGCAACTTTCTCAAATATTTGATCAGCCTGCATTTTCTGATTCCCCTGGTAGTCGCCCAGACTGTTCCTCACTGCTGCTCATCCTTTATGAGAAGAGGAAAATGCTAATTTACCAAACATACACACAAATGTCTACAGTCATTTATATGGTGTACATACACAAGTGTACAGGCTGTGAGAGGTTCATTAGAAGAAGATGTACACTAATGAGTCAAATCATTATGACGACTCGGCTATAGAGGTAAACGTTGGAGGATACATTAGAGTCATGGTCATAATGCTTAGGCTCATTGATGTACAACCAGGTAGCGACAATTTTGCAACAATTACAGGAAGGAAATGTCTTTTGGATTTAAAAATGTATTCATTCTGCCAAAAAATCAATTTCCATCTCAAGTTCCCAGAGCTCATGGTTGCTCTTCAGAACGTGACACAAAACTATTTACAACATAAATCCCTACTTGACTTTTCATTTCTCAAAATCATCTTCAGGAAAACATGATCTTAGTACATGGTACAATGATAGTTTCTGCCTTGAGATGCTTTTAGATAATGGAGCTTTGGCTTCTTATCACACTTTGAAGAATTATCTTGCTAGTGCCACTCAAACAGAATAATACACATTGGAGTAAACTTAAGGTAAAGTCTTTCTAATTTGACTTAAAAAGCAGCTACTTTACAGCTGGTTTTGAACCAGACTCAGACCAGGATCACACTGGAGGCATCTTTCCATTTTTGTTTTTAATTGGGCAAAACCTGCACGAAATCAAAGGCTGTGTCTGCTGAGCACTGTAGTTTCCCCTGAGAAAATAATACAAATCTAACATTTGGATTGATGAGTCTGTGGAAACTGTTTTTAGTACCTGTTTAAGTATTTCCACACTATAAAATCACAGACCACCTTTGCAGCCATGTGTTATTACAGTTCATTGGTTACCAGCTGAATGATCAACAAACTTGGACTGAAATGTATTAACACGGACAGTTGCAAACGCTGAGTGTGTGTTGCAGAGTGACTGAAAGATGGGATGAGGCTCTGCAGGGAGCAGCTGCACAGTCAGGGAGCAGGATGACCACTGGAGCACCGCAGGAGAGGGTGAAGATGCATTTTAATGAATCAGCTCACAGCATACATCACTAAACTGCTGGAGCATTTAATATTACACAGAAACATTTGCAGCAACAAATTTACTCCTGACCCGTGGTCTGCATTTACCAGGGCCAGGGAGTGGACTTCTCCCCTGATCGACTACAATCTGACTTTGTCTTTTACACTCTGCCAGTGTTCTTGTAACATGGACACACTGCAGAACAAAATCTTAACTTGACATTGATCTGAGAAATGAACAGTACATTTTCTGTATCTACTATTGTTGTGCTTTGAATTTCAATAGATTATAAAATGTTTTATTGTCAATAAAAATATGCCATATCAATTGATTTTGTAAGTCAGTTGTTCTGAAGGACTTAAGAGGGACAAATCTATAATTAATTACTTTTGAACAATAGTTTTCTCAAACCTTTAGTCATTTTCAATTTGTCATATCTATTCATTTGAGTAATCATTGAAAAACTAACTAAAATACTATCAATCACTCGGCTGTTTTATCGAAACTCACTGAAATAACAGCCAAACGTATTTGTGCATGAGAATAGAGTTCTTTTGGGATATGTACGAATTCATGCACATAAACATCAACAACAAAGCTTTCAGTTAACATAGTGCAGCTTTCTGAAGTTCATTCATTGCATCTGCTATGTGAAAGAAACAAACTCAGCAGAAAACCCTTAGATTCATCTTTAAAAACTGCACAACTTACGTTTGTTTGAGTGATCTGCTTTGGAAGTCTGAGGCTCCGATGGATGGAGCCTCTGAGCTGCTTTAAGTTGTGTGGGTACTTTGGACTGACTGGATGGTCGTGATGGACTGAGAGAGGAGCGGCTGACTCTTGAGGCCCCCCCGCCAGTCACGGCTGTTTGGGGGACCAGTGTTCTTCCTTTGTTGGGGACTTGATCAATCAGGTGATCCCTGTGTGGGGAAAATAGGCGTCCATGTTGATCCAGCAATGGCTATATTTAACTTTCCCGGCAAGTATTCACAACCTTGTGAAAAATTGTATTTACATCAAATGATTCCCCATTAAATGAATACTGACTGATTGTTAATGCATGCTAGTAGATTTTCTAGTATATTTCCTTTGACCTTTGAGTCCAAGCTCCACCAACATAAAGATATTCACACATGATCAGAATCAGAATCAGAATTATTTTAATTGCCAAGTATATTTACACATACAGGAAACTGCCTTGGTGTGGTTGGTGCATTTGGACATAAAAACAACAATCGGATGTAATATAAGAAAGGTTTTCTTTCCTCAAAAAGAAACACCAAAGTTCATTCAATGGTTAAAAAAGTTCACAAATTACTCCTTTACCACGATGCTTTGAATTCTTTGAGTTCGTCACCTCATAATTCACTTATTCAATACGGGTGCTGAAAATTAACGGCCAACATGATTTCAACTTTAAATTTATCCCTCAACAGACATCGATTGTAAAATCAGGGTGTTAAATCTCATCTAGCATTGCAGAGAATCAGTTCGTTTCATTGGCCGAGACTCCAGCTTGATGGGCCCTGCACCAGTGCTGTACAACACTGATATATCATTGCATCACATGCTTTGGGTGAGCAATACATTAAAGAGCCTGTTGAATTATTTATGCTATAATTTTGGTACAGGACGAGCAAACCTTGAACTCACACTGTTCAGACACATATTTCACACAGGCAGAGACTGTTACTGTAGTATATTCTCTTGACTACACGCTGAGCAATTCACGTAGAAGATTTGATCGATAATAAATACAGACGCTGTCACCCTTGTTTTGTAAATCAACAGTTTTCTGTGTGTAAACATGTGCTTGCTCTCATCACACCGGCCAGTGTCAGTGTGGTACAGTAGGTGTGTGATTAGGTCAGAGTAGATTAGTTTTTGTTACATTGATTCTTACTTTGATTTGTTGCTCGTCCTCTGTTCAGCAGAGACTCCATTCATGTCTCCGTCTGTCTGTATGAAATTAAAAAAGACCATGTGAATGAGGCAGTAAGAGAAAGATGGAAACAAAGAATACGCTGTTTTCTATGAGGTCTTCTGTGCGATTAAGTTGATGTGTGACTACTCCCTGGTTTGCTTGTCTAGATTCACTCTGCATGTTCATGGAGGTAAAACTTTGCTGTTAAAACCAAAATGCTTCAGTCGTTCTCACCTCATCGAGGAACTCTATGACGAGGCACGGTTCAGGTGTCTTGATCTGAGCCCGAGTCTCGCCGCCACTGACAGGGACTGCAAACAACGATGCACAGTAGCAACGGAAATCCTCCTCCTGAGCTGTAAACACAAACACGCACACAAACCAAGATGGGCAAAGAGCGGCAGAGTCATGTTGTGTGTTGTGATGTGAGAGGGAGAGGGCATTTGAAATATTGAAAATAATCCCAGATGTTTATAGCACTTATCATACAGGCTTTTCATTGACAGGAGGATTTATCATGAAACATGCAAACACATGAATCAATCACAGGCCATGTCCAACAACCCCCCAGAGTTCTGTTTGACCTTTAGGTCAAGTCTCAACTTTCTGCAGTCAGTCAACTTGTCTGCTGAACTTTTCAATCTATATTTTGAAAGTACTGAAGGTGACCCCAGAACAAACTCCAATGAAATATGATGGACATGGGTCTGATTAAAGATACATTTAACGTAAATTAAATAAAATATGTTTTCTGTATTTTATTAATCTGATACATCTACTTTCAAGTCTCAAGGCATTGTAAAATATAAGTTTTCTTTTCCTGGGTTTTTATACATAGATCATTTTTTTATTATGCATTAATATATTTCCGAAAATAAGTGGAATCACGCTGTATAAAAATTACAGCATGTATTCAGTGCTTCTTTCTGGTAATGTTTCCAGTGTCTTTTACAGCTTCTTTCCTGTGACAGAGCAGGTATTGGTATGCCTGGATATCTTGATACCATTGGGGTAATTTCTTCTCTTATCCCCTCATCCTCTGGGGATCCGAGGCCACATGCACACACTGAGCTGCACTGTGATGTCTTTAGTAATTGTTCATCTTGTTACAGTTGACAGATGCAGATGACACAGCTGGGGTTGAACGGCACTCAGTGCTGAGACACTACCCTGCTGCAGGAGACATGTGGTCATCTATGGTACCTGTCTATGTCATACTAATGCCTCAAGCCATTGGGCATTAATATGATATCTACATTCCTTCGAATATCTTTCTGACAATAACAGTAACAACTGAATTTAGAAATCTTTTTTTGATTTCCTTGCTAGGTAAAAACAACTTCAGTGTGTGTCTTTCTATCATTGTTTTACTGCTGCAACTTCCCTGTCTATGGCTCCTTCCCATCTCTCTTTCTCTCTGTTTCGCTCTTACTAACAATCCTCCGATCACATCACGGCATGGGCCTGACATATCAGGAACATTAGAATTTAAAACAAGAGAGTGCTCCCGACATGATGCCAGAAAACTACTTCTCGTCATTCATCATTCATGGACACACACATAGCCCACTCTTTCATATTCAAAGGCAGGAGATGAGGAGAATCTCTGCAACCTGTTGTAATTGGCATGCTTTAGAAAAGTTCGGAGCAGGTGGCAGGAATGGTTTATCAGCTGATGGACAGCTCTGCATTTCCCAAAGACAATGCTTTCTCCCTCACATCTTTGTATCACTAAAACAATAGACTGTCAATCACTACATTGTGAGGAGAGAAATGAAAGTCATGATGTGAATACTTGTGTTCTTAATAAAGAAAAATGGGTATATATCTAATTTAACTTTAACTATGAATGTTTTGAGGGAGGAAAAAAAAGATTTGGCCGGGAACTTTATTTTGACCCTGGTCCTGCGATATAAATGCGAAGAGTTCGTGAAAAGGTTCATAGTTACAGGGGAAAGATCCTGTGGTCGAAACATCGCTAAATTCTACGAAGTAAATGACTCTGATTGAACTTTTAAACTTCAGCCCAATAAAGACCGAAGATGTGACTCAATTTGGAACCGTCATCAAGTAAACTCACATGTAGTTCACTGTGGACATGGTATAATCTCTGGCATAGTGTTGGGATTTCAACTGAAAGATAATTTAAATAAAGAGAAACCTATGGTTGGCTGGTACTCATCATTAAATATTCTGGGATAGAAAGAGCAAGAGTTTTTTAAAAGAGCAAAGTTGCCTCTCTATAAAAGTTGTAATATCTAGGAGCCAACAGCTGTTTCAGGAGGACATAGTGTTAGTTTTCAGGTTGTTAAGTATCTCTTATTTATAAGAGTAGGCTCAGTGGAGAGCTGCAAGGGGTATTGTTAATTTATAATATACACCTCAGACATTTCAACCACAAGGATTCTTCAGTCAGAAATATTGGTCGAAACTCTGTGTCGTATTTGTATGGTTGCCTCACCTCAAATTAAACTTTTCTTTGGGGATCAAGGAGAAACATTTGTAACTCCAACATTTTGAAAGACACTATTTAGATGGACAGCAGTGGGGAAGTGGGCGAGCAGGCAAGGACATGCAGATCTTGATTGATGTGATGAGGGGCAGTTGAGTCCAGAGGTTTGCAAGGGGACAGATGACCCTGTTGAACTTCCCTCCCGGCTACCCCGGCTGTCAGTCCAACAGCCGGGGCTTTCCCCTGACTGATGAGCTCCATGCCCTGAGCGCCAGACTGCAGTCCAAACCCTATCCGCCCTCTCCCCTGCACCATCTCTTACCCAAGCAGAGTGAAAGCTCTCAGGCATGAGCCGCCTCTAACAGCCCTCTGCCCACACAATCACAGCCAGTGATTACACATCATACCGGCACGGATGGATGGGCAGGTACTGATACGTCAAACCCACTGAGAGGGAGAGTTTTTTTACTTTTGCTATTGTGTGTGTGTGTGTGTGTGAGTATACCCATGCAGGTCAAACTATTCTATCCTTACTTGTTTCTCGTCTCTGTGTATCAGAGAGGCATACATCAAGAACATACAGCTGTCAGACATGTGTGCCAAAATCCTATCTCAGCATTGAAAGATGTTCATGGCCATACAGATGTGTGCTGGCGTATACGTAGTTATGTGCATGCATGTGTCTTACCTGTGAGGCTACTCTCCTCCTCAGTGTTTGCTTGAGGTTTTAGATCAAGTGCTGACAAAGGATCATACATTTCGATCGGTGTCCTGGATACAAAAGTATTATAAATAAATCAATGAACAAATACGATAGAAACAAAATGTTTAAACAAAAAAAGATAAACCCACAGGCCCTGAGCTGGAGCACAGACAAAAGAGTAATATGGAATGAGGAAAATCTGCCTAATTTTTTTCTTTTCCGTCATACTCCTTTACGAATGGATGATGGATGGACGAACTGACGGACAGATGGATGGATGGATCGACGGACAGAAAAACGGACTGATGGATGGAATGATGGATAAATGGATACACGAGTACTTTCTGATTTTGTTCTTTATAGTCACATAATTCTGTTGGCCCACTTAAGCAGCAAACCTATGTCCTTTAGACTTCTCCCCACCACCCACCACTTATCCCTCCTTCCCAGTCTAATCTTGCCAAATTCAGAGAGACTTAAGGGACGACTACAGGTAGATACTTTTAGTTTATATCCTTCCCTCCTACTTAGTCCATTTCCTCCAACTTGGCAATGTACTATATATTCTTTCTCTACCTAATGAACTCAGTGGGGTATATATTCTTCCTGCCCCTCTCATCCCCCTTCTCATCCCTCAGCTCCATCCATCTTTTTTACTCTTCACACACAGTATTTCACATGCAAGTAGCCTCACTAGCCTTAGGTTGTTTGCATTTAGGTTTTACCAGGGCAAAGTAAAAAGAAACATGTTGGCCTCCTGTGGTCTTATATTTTCCATCAGAAAATATATTATTCATGATATTGGATTTTTTAAATTTATGAAAAAGGCACAATATGAAGGATGGGATACAGAGACCTCCGTCATATGTTTACAGCATCTACAGAGGCTAAAATAAATTCTGTTGAAAGGTTTTAGGGAGGATTGTGAGCTGACTTGGTAAGGAAGAGCGTTTCTCTTGTTGTAAAAATACTGTGGCAAATTACTCACAATTTATACACAAATGATCTAATTACTCACCATAAAACTGTAAAAGTAAAATACAGATAACTACCTTGATGCTCTTAAGAGACACATTATCAAACTGTAGAACTGAGTGATTGGGAGGGGATGCACTGCTATAATAGGTGCATCAATAGGACAGGCTCTCTGAGACAGGCAGTTAGGCAAACATTTGTTTTAACATTAGAAAAGATTTTACGTTCTAATACAATCCACAAAATATCAATATTTGCATGTCAAGAATAAGAGTGAGGATCTACAGTATCTCTTTGTAAGAAATATTGACAGATACAAAAGAGGGAAACTTTGTTATTTTAACTACCTACTTATATTGCCTGCCTTTTATCTTATCATAACAGCAACTACAGCGCTAGATCTTCAACTTGATTCCTTTTAAATATCCCCAGAGTGCACTCAGAGCTCAGTAAAACTACTTCCTTTCATGCACCCCAAGTATAAAATGTGCTGCAAAATAGCATTACCTTAGAAGCACTTTCTCCTTTGAACAGTTTTAAAGATCTTTTATGAACTGGCCTCAAGGAAACATGTTGCTGTTTTGCACAACCTTAAAGTTATAACACTGGCTTGGCCTGTGTACTTTTCTTCTTTTATTATGTTGCTTTTATGTAGTGTATGTGTTTGTGCGCTGGGGCTGCTGTCTTGATCATTTTTGTTGATATTAGTTGTTCAGAGGTCCCCTGGCAACAGCTGTATGTATGCTCATTCACAGCCTTTCCTCTGGCTGCTTGGAAATTAAAGACGTTCTTTTTTTTTCAAACTAATAATCTAATGGCTCTGCCCATATTTGCCCTTTTGTTTCACAGCCATCGAGTCAATATTATCACTCCATTGGAGCTGCGCTTAATAAGCCAATAAAAGCTCTATACGGTCATTACAAGCTATATGTGTCTTGTACAGGCAGACAACTATGGCTTATGCCTGATTGAATTTCTTCGTAACATGCTTTACTTAACTTTGAAAAAGCATTTCTGTGTATCTTAAGTAAGCACATATGCCTTTTAGAAGCCCTATACATGGACGTGCTTTTTCCTTCAGAGATAACTCAGATATAATGTCACATGAAACATTTAAACTTGACAGTGCAGTCAGATCAGGCTTTAGAGACACTGGAAGGGCCCAGTGCAGACCCCAGTTCTATTCCTGCACTGACTTTTATTACAGGGTTCAGTGCCTCCATCACAAATACTTTGACTCTGGCAGTTGATGGAGAACCGAGCAATTCACTTACCCCCACCCACTTTGCCCATCCTGCTCAAGAAACCATAATGCCCCCTCTGGTCACAGGATCGCTTCCTGTAAACTCCGGGCCTTCCACAAATCTAACGAGGTGACGGAGTTTACAACTCTGATATAGCTAAGCACTTTTAGCAAATTCTTAAAAACGCATTGCTCCTCCGTGCTCCCTCCCTCCTTCACTCCCTTTCCCATTATTATAGACGCTTGTTAAATTCAACCTCTCACTCTTTCTCTCTGCCAGCCAGCTAGTCTCTCTGTCTCTCCATTAAGCTCTGCCACCATCACTGCTGCAGGCTTATTGCACTCTAGATTGGGTCTCTGGTCTATTCCACAGTTAAAGGCAGCTACAACAGGGGACTTAAAGCATTCCAGCTCAGGCAGTCAGCAGGCCCAAAACTGCACTCTGCTCTCCTCTCCTCCAGCCTGCTCTCCAGTGGGCTACTCAGCCCAAAAGGAGCTGCTTAAATAAAGGGCTGTAATAATGGGACCTGCCGAAGCCAGGCCCTCAGGCAGTCCACTGCACAATAAGTGCTGAGAAACTGCTTTGTACACTGGTGGGTTATGTAGGCTGAACACGGAGAGGCAAGCGCAGCAGCAATGGAAGATGTGTGCGATATGAAAACTGTGTTTCCACATAACAGCTTATTCATGTTTCCAGCAATTGAAGTAGCAAAGTTTTGTGTGTTAGACAGACAAAAATGAATGTTCCCAGTAGTAACCTTAACAATGTGCCACTAAGTGACTTTTTTATGTGTGAATTAGTGTTAGTACAACATTAATTATAGTATACATTACTATTTTTAGCAGTTTTAATGAAATAACAATGGTTTCACTATGCCTCAAATAGTGTTCTCACTATAAGCTTCAAGGTGTTGCACTTAAATATTTCACAATGGAAACAGATTTTCAAATCCACATAAAGAACATGGTCTGTGGATGTGGCAATTGCATTTCGGGTGTGTCCAAATTCACTTCTACCAGTTAGACGCGAGGGGTCGTCCTGTGTTCAGTGCACTGTGAGTGAGTGTGTCCAAATAATACGTATTTGAAAACTTGCTCCAGCATTTTCCGAGATGTGATGTGTCTGCTCGCAGCCTGTCTCATGACTGCTCAATGTGCACCATCTTCCTGGGAGAGCAATCTTACCTTTCGATATTTGATATCATTTCTTTGAAATATTTGGTCCCACAGTCCAAATATTATAATTGTTCCTACTTTGTCTGACAAGATGAATCTGAATACATAATAGATTAGTTTTGTTGGACAGTCAAAACAGCATTACTGCCTCTGTGGACTTTGTGGTACAGTTGTGTTGAAGTGATATCAGCTGATCTTAGCAACAGCGCTCCTGTTCCAATAGCAAATGGTCCTCCTGTCCTGTCTCATATATAAAGATGGAAAACACATCTCCAATTCCTTGCACGATGCAAAAATGAAGCCAAAATATCCAGGCACTGCCAAATTTGTGCTGGTGAATTGGACCCTGAGTCTGCACAGTAGACTAACATTTAGGAGGAGTATTTAAGATGTTCTAGCTTCACTCTTTGGAAACTATCAAGTCATCCATTTTTAAATAGATGTGAGATATGAGGGTGTGTCTGTGTACCTGCGTTGCTTCTTGAGAAGCAACCTGTCCATGTAGGTAAGGCTGTTGTCACTAAACTCCACCCTGAGAGGTACCCTTCCTCGTCCCCCTCCTCTTCCTTGTCCTTCAGCTTCTCTGTCTTGAGAGAGGTCAGCCTGGGTTGCTGTGGCTGACACTGATACTGGAGAAATAGAGGGAGGAGGGAGATCACATAAAAATAAAGTTAAGGTAAGAGGAGGAAAATATAGCCAAAAGAAAAGAGGACGTCAGACAAAGGCAGACAGGGGAGCAAGAAAATATTGTCTGCCAGCTTCTCAACACCTTTCTCAAAACACCTCCCCTCAAGAAGTGAGAAAACACCTTGTCACTACGTCAAGAGTGCCAAAACACAAACAGACAGGAGAGTGCCCCCTGGGAATAAGAAAGAGATGTACACAATACAAGACGGAACGTAGTAAGTGCATGAGAGAGGAGGAAGCAAAAGGTGGGAAAGAGAAATGTTATGATTGTACTGGAGACACTTTGGCAGTCCACAGTGGCAGCTTTAAATTGGGCTAGGGTGCCTTTGGCCTGACAGAAATAATTAGGGCTGGAGGGGCTAGCAGCAATTTGCAGAGCAGAGCGAAGAGAGAGAGGAGCAGAGTCTGTCCAAGCAGTAAAGCAGAGAAAATAGGAGGACTAATAAAAAGCACAAACACCTAAACACACACACATACACACAGAATGTAGGATAATAGTGCTAATAATACACACCCACATAAACCTGGACATACAAACACTGTTGCACACACATGCATTTGGAAACCCAGTATGTGTGAACAGGCATAAAAATTGCCTGACGCAGTGGAGCTTGTACACATGCCCATGCAATCAGCTGAGGCGATTAATACTGTGGTGTGGAGTAGGGCCACCCCCTAACACTCCTCTCATTATCTCAATATGCAACACCCATGGATTACCCTCCTACTGCCGTGGTCAGCACTTTCTATGAGGCCTGAACAGATCAGTGCAGAGACAGGGAAGATGGGCAGGGGGGAAGTAAAAGCTGAGGAGTAGGCAAAAATGGAACGGAAGGAGAGAGAGGAAGAGCTAAGAGGAAAAGGATGGGCATAGGTGGCAAAAATGTAAAAACATTTAGTCAAGTACTAATGTGTACATCTATTAATGCATTTTCCTGTGGCTTCATTTTTTTGTTGTATATATTCACTTGACTATACATTTTGCTTTGTAGAACTAGTTTTTATTATTTCAATAAATGGGATATCTTCGATGTACCAATCATATTTGTATTACTACGATAAAAATGGAATTTTCTTTGTCATGAAAATCACTTCTTAAAACAGCCCAAAAAATGATTTGATAGCAAAAGAAGTTTTATTTATGTTTCAAAAGCTTTTACTAGCTGGTATGGGATTGGTACTCGGTATCAACCAAAACACAAAGTCCAGGTATCAGTATGGGCAAGGGAAAATGGTATCGCAACAACTGAAGTTGAAACTATGCAATGTCTCAACAAAAATCTAAAATGTCAATGGCTCTGTACAGAGAAAGTGGAGGACAGATGAGAGGGTGGAAGCAGGAAAAATAATTCACATGAAAATCTAAGATTTGAAAGATTTCCTCATTATTCTCATTCAAACTTAGTGAAACTATCGATGCTCGTTATGACATAAATCCACTTGTGTGTACATGTATTCACATGTGTGCCTGAAGCCGTCTGGGCAGTTTACCTGGGCGACCAGGTATCCACATCGCTTCCTCACTTATGGGCTCTCCTGCTCCATCACTCGTCTGTCCCCTCCACTGTCTGACAGCCTCCTGGAAGGATCTTGCAGACTCCACCTCATTGTATTCTCCTCTAAGAAGAGAACTGGGAAATCCCCTCTCATCCTCTCTTTTCATCCCAAATTCATAGTTTTTGTCTTCTGTGTAATTCACAACCAACACCTGCAACAAAATTCATGAACATTTTATAACGTTATACCAAAAAAAGATCTCATGGATTTAGTTTTGAGTTAAGAAACTTATTTATTTCATTACTACCATAAATTGATTGGTTACTGTGAAGGAAATCTCAGGAGACCTCAGATGTCTTAAGCAAAAGCATGAATTGTATGTGAGTGTGACCTTTTGGTTTTGGTTCCGACTTCGGTTACAAATGGAGTTGTATAAATTGTAAATTACGTCCCTCAATTCATTTGTTGCAGAATCCAGCAACCACAACACAATAATGACAAAGAAAAGTGGGACAACTCGACAAAGCAATGCTGAGGAAAAAAGTAGACGTATGAAAAGCAGTGTGAATGTTACTGGCGGCTTGTATTGAACGGAATTCAACTCAAGAGATAATTCTCCAAGTCGACAAGTGTGTAATGGCATTCAGTTCTGAAGGCTGTCCTAGGGTGAAATTGTCGCATCCTATCGCAAAATGTAATGCAACAGTCTTGGCATTGTAAGGCATAAAGCACAGCTGAAGAGATGCAAGCAAAGTTGGAAAAACGTCTCATGACTCCCAGGATTAAAGAGCTGAAGTGTGGTCCTGAGGCTGCAGATTAATTATTATTAATGACCTGAAGAAGAAGCTTCTCATACAGTATAAAGCAGCTGTGGACAACAGATATTTCACGCAGACTGCTTTACTGCTTTAATCACATTAAACGGTATAGTTTTACAGTGATTTAAACACATCGGGAGGGTTTTATATAGGCTCCTTACTTATATTTTAAGCAATATTCCATTATGCTGTTTCAGTGCATTTTCTGAAATAGCTGATGAGCCAGTGGAGAATAGTGACACACAAACACACACACGCACACCTTTACATTTTAAATGTTGAACTTGGTAATAACCAATACAGTATCCTACACATGTAGGTCTGGTTTGGTCTCTCACATTTAAAGTAAGGTTAAAAAAAATCTGAGAGAGTTTCTTCAGACGCTGCCAGTGCATCTTTGGCAGGGATGCAGGAGAAGGGGCTCTGGAGATCGTCTTGTCCCGGGCACGAGCAAGACACGCAGCGGCCTTGTGTCTATGTTTGTCTATTCATTTCTTGATGTGTGAGTTAATTGAATGAAAATTTAAATGTTGCAGGCACACTACTGTCTGCCAATGTCACATGCAAGGACAGGGAAAAACAAGGCTTTAAAGTTTACACACAAGTTTGGCTGTGACCTTGGTTATACTTTTGTAGCTACATCATTAAAATTTAATGGGAACATTTATCTTCATGTTAGACCCCCCAACTGCTATCGCGATTGAAATAAAAAACTAAAATTATATTACATTGCATTTTATTATATTTTTTTTAGATAGTGTTCAACAGACGTACAGCATTTCAAAGATAATTCATCACGTTTCATATTAGCGGCTGTGTCACAGAAGATAGAGCAGGTTGTCCACTAATTAGAAGGTCAGTGGTTCGTCAACATGTCTAAGTGTCACTGAACCAAAGATTGCCCCTGACACTTGTACTGTGAGCAGTGTGTGAAGGAAATATATGATTGATAGAGAAGTGCTTTATGTGTGTGAATGCATGTAACCTTGTAGTGTAAAGGGGTCATTACGAATAGGAAATCCAAAAATGCAATACATTTACCATTTTACATTTTTTTAGACGGAACAACTATAGAGGTCAGTAGGTTACTTTTTTCTTTTTTTTATCCCAAGCTTCTAGTGAACACTGTGAGGAGATGTTCACCCGACTGCATGCATTACAACAAGCAACTGGACTAACTGCCTCCACCAACCAGTGCATTTTCAGTCCTGTGACCTTGACTTTTAAACACCCAAATCGAATTAGTTAGTCTGAGTCTACAGTGAACATTTTTACCAAATTTGAAAGGATTCTCTTGCGTCGTCCATGAGGCGAAACAAGTTTTTTCATGTGGTCACTGTTACCCTAACACGTGGCCACCAAATTCTGAAAAATAATGCTTCCTAGCACTGGCTAACGGCTGCAGAGTGTCAAACAATCAGGTTTGGTTTACTGTGCGTTCATACCTTTCCATATTCAGCCACATTATTGCCAGGATTTAAAACAGTAACTTTCCTCACTCAGGCAGTTGTGGATGTTAGTGGGATTTAAACATCTTAGCTCTATGAAGTCTGAACTTGTAAGTTGAACACTCGTTTATACAACGCGGCAGAGTAGTGCGCCATTGGGACCAGCAAGGACAAGCAGTGCTTGACCAGTTGAAGTTAAGAATAGGGTAAAGGTCTCCACATTCTCAGTAGCTTCTGACCGCAGCTGTTTGAAATGACTGCTGTGTGAATGAGGTCAATTGAGCTCTGTGGTAGCTGCAATGTCAATCTGACTGCCAGGCTCAAACTGTTGGCGGGCATTTTTTTGTCCAAAGGTACATGCAGTTCACACGCCTGACTGTCGATGCAGCCTGTGGATATTACATCAATTAGGGTTTGAGGTCTTTTCAATTGACTCACAGGGCGCAGAGATAAAACTCACATGGTGTAGAGGCTTGTTTGACTTACCTTGCTGTGATTGTCACAGCAAGTAGTTCATAGATGGAGAGGAATTCTGGTCATCTAGTTCTAAATGAATCAATAGGCATTCTGGAAAAATTCACCCATTTTTTAGAATACAGATTTTTATGGATTTTTCTTTAAAATGTTTACAAAGATGTGTGCATGAAGTTTAAGCAATTTATTGCAGCGCAGTGGAATAAAATAATATTTGTGTAAAAATGCAGTGCTCTGTTCAGATTCAGAAGGTTAAAGTTATTGTTAATATAACATTGAGGTAACTGTGAAGAATAAGCCTACTGTATTACTATATTCTTGACTTGTGATGAACTGATTCAACCCAGCACATTTATTAATTCAAGGCTTTCAAGACCTAATGTTGTTTTTTCCACATTTAACATCACTTGTGTTATTCGAAGCGAAGAAAAGTATATTAAAAAAAGGTCACTTAACCAAAAACCATGTTACTAAAAGCCCAGATTTAAGAGTCATAACTCCTATTATACTGTTGTTTCAACATTTCTTACTCTTCTCACTTTCTTGTTTCCTAACAAACCCAATATGCACATTTTGTGAGATGAGTCAGAGAATCTCCACACAATTATATCATGTAACCCTGTGCTCCTTGATCATTTATAAATGTTGCAGAATAACAGTAGACCACATACCTGGCTGGTACCATGGTGCAGTTGCATAGGTTTTGTCACAGCCTCTCTTCCTTTTTGTAGGCTCTGTTCATCTTGCCTGGTACTTGCATTGGACGTGGATGTGTGACTGGTGCCGGGTTTGGAACAAGGACCAGGACTTGTAAAGGTGCTGGGATAGTAATCAACAACATCTCGAGTGCTCACACGGGTCTGTAGCTCTGTCTATAAAAGAAACCCATGGTATCTGAGATTAGATCAACATTGCTGTTACTGGATAAGATGGCAGCCCCACTTTTTCTGTGTTATAAAAATAAGAAAATTAAATTACTCAGCTGCTCTAAATTCCTCTGGAATGTTTCATCATATAAATCAGGCCCTTAGTGAATAGCTCAATTAACTGCTGAATGTTTAGGCAGGAAAATCCACCTTCCATTTTTTTTTTTATTTCGACAGTCAAACCTGTGAAGTCTGTTAGAGAAAAAATACATGTGAATGTATTTTGTGGAAAAGTGTAAAAAGAGTGGACATTAAAGATGCAGTAAGGGACTAAAACAAAAGACTAATATAGTCCACAATGGGTGAAATATATTTCAGTACTTGTTTGAAAGCTGGAAAATAAGATGCAATATGGAAGCCAACCTGATTTATGTATGTCTTCATAGCAGCTGAACTTGTACCTGTATCTTGCAGGGATTTCTGTCGCTATGGTATCAATTCTGGGACCTATAACAAGTTTCTAACCAAGCAAGTCCCACTTAATGTACACTGATGACATGAAGGCAGTGAAATAAGGGCACTCAGCTGCCATGGACCCCATTTAGAGGGTACAACCTAATCAATTTAAGTGCTTATCCCTACATCAATGGCATAACCTTGAAAGTCACAATGATAAACTTAATTTTATACAGTAAAAGCGTGCCTTTAATTTATGTAAAGGAAATCACATGGAGCCAGTGTGACAACTGTGACCATGTCTTTCCCAAAGTAGTTTCCTGTGTTTCTTAGCCTCATCAGTGTGTGTGTGTGTGTGTGTGTGTGTGTGTGTGTGTGTGTGTGTGTGTGTGTGTGTGTGTGTCTATCAAACCAACAGGACAAGAACCCCAGTCTCTCCTAACAGTGTTCTCCTGCGCCATCTTGCCCAGTGCGTCTCCTCGTCTCCCCATGCCACTTTACCTTCCGAGCCAGCTTCCTCACTCATCTGCCTGTCTGGCCTCTGCGCCCGCCTGCCTCACACCTCCCACCACCGCTCCATCAACCATTGCACCTCGTCCTGAATAAATCCCCTGTTTCTAAACACCTTCTTTGGGTTTGTGTTTGGGTCCAGAAAATAACAAACAGGAAGTCACTATGACCATATTGCCGTTTGCTATTAAATCTCATACTAATTCAGCCGAGCAGTAATACAGATCTATTAACAAACTTCATTCTATGGCACATCACAAATACACCAATCCTGCTTTTCTTCTTTGAGGAGAAAAGAAATCCTTCACGATCAGTAAACCAGTTGTAATTAGTCGTATCGCCATAATTATGAACCAGTGAAAATGGGTAGCACACTGCATGAGTGCTGATTGAACTTCTCTGTACCATAGGCTGAACTCATTATTCTGTTCCATTAATCACCACTGACCATGAAGGCTGCTGAGGTTAACCAGACTGTTGACTGTTATCCCGTCCTTGAATGTGTGCAACAGACACACAAAAACAAAATGGAGCCATGACTATGTGGATGACAAGAGACAGTGAGAGCTTGAGAGGGACAGACGCAGTGTTCAAACAATGTTACAAGGCTACATGATAATTTGAGTCATTTTATGACGCACTTTGTTGCTGTTCTTGTCACCTTGGCTGCCACTCACTGATTATGACACGAGAAGGATGTTTTTGCTTAAGTTCAGTGAAATAGATTGTTTCTTTTTCATATTTGTGTTTCCACTGCTGGTTAATTACTATCTCTCATAGACATCCAAAGGAGAACAGAGAACAATTGTGGTCATTTATGCAATATTGGAGTCTGAGGTCTGTATTGACAGGCTGCCATGCAGAAAAGCTGGTGGACAACTGACAAACCATATGGCAAATCAGCCTTTTTGTCTGGGGTTAACATAAGTAACAGTGGGGAACTTGCTTACGGTGTTCAGGAACCAATAGAAAGGTGTGTCGTGGAAAAGACAAAAGGCTTATACTTTCCTAAAGTACTGCTTTAAGTGAAAACCAATATTTTATATCAGCTTGTGTTTGTATAAGTTGTGTGTAAGGTAGCTTAAACCTGGGGTTTACAATCCCAGAAATGCTACCAAGGGCAGGCTACACTAAGAAAAATGCAACCGATACATCCCATTCTCTTCCAAACCACGTTCTAGTCAAAGGTACCCCTTTAAATCAGGTATTGCACTACTTGACAACTGCTAGAAGATTACTTTTCTGTAACTCACCCAATAACTTCTGGCTATCGACACTTCTTCTTCTTAATGGATTCTGCTGCAGCAAAGTTAACCACTGAGACTCCAGAAGTGTTTTGTGGACTCAAACACTTCACCCACCCCTCCATCGGCATAGAGGTGAGTAGAAAATTAGTGAATTTTCATTTTTCGGTGAACTATCCCTTTAAGACTCTGGTCATGCAAAGTAAGAGAACATGCAGAGTTGGTTGGTGACTGACAGGTAGGCCGACCAATCATTTCATTGATCATATTTATTTTAGTCCTGCGAGGACGACAGATACCGGATTGTTTTTCTCAGATGACTCTATTTATTAATGGCTGTCGGGATGTGAAAAGGATTTCAACAAATAAGATAGTAAGAGTTTCAGAAACAAATCACTAACCCTGCCTGTAACTGCTGGTTTGTGGACTAGATTGCCTTAGTGTTGTAACAGCAGGTATAAGGGAATTATAACCATTTCTCTGTTGTTAGCCCCTGAAATGAACCCTGTCACACCTTCACAGAGATTCACACTGTCTGACAAGATGCTACAGGAAACGAACCGTTCCTGATCTTAACACCCTCTGATGACGAAGTGTTACATCGCAAGATGTTTTAAAACAGTACAACTGATGAAGCCATCCTTCTTACTCTGTCTCTCTTTCTCTTCTTTGTCACCAGCAAACAGTGTCATGTGGACTCAGTCTAGGAGTTTCTCCAATCTTGCAGAATTCAAACCCTTTCTGAGGGTGTTACATACAGTCATGCAGTCACACAGCCATACCAACTTCTCACAATGGCCCAAGAGAGTTGAGGTTTAACAGCAGACAGGGCTTTGAATGTTTCTCTCAAGCTTTTGTTTTTTGTTCTTAAAAGATTTTTTTAGCAACTTATCATGTCAATCCCCACTGCCTGCATGTACATCAGCTCTTATATGTGCATGGATCAACTGCCTGTGTTTTGTAAATCTCAGATTCAAGCCATCGCATATTAGTTCCCAGCACATCTAAGTGGGGAAACCCCTCATATGCCAGTTCCATGATGATATTCAGCAGTTGAACCAGAACCTTTGACTTGATTTCAGGAGGACAGGGAGAAATACAATTTCACTCCGCAGCATGCAAGGGATTCAGGGCTGGCTTTTTTTCTTCTTGTGTGATCATGCTTGTCTCAGCACTATAGCAAATGCTCTGACTCACAACCCCATGTCTGTCATTTAACAGTGCCACAGCTCCTTGTGGTTTCAATTACTAAGATAGGATGAGATCACAAAGATTCGGTATAAAAATTAAGATTAGATAGTGCCACCCAATAGCTTGTCTTAGCTGCAGTTATTGGTGTGTGTGTGTGTGAGAGGGGGGGCACAGAGAGAGAGAGAAAGAGAAGATAGTGACATTTTGTAACATTTAAATTTGTTCAATATATGTGATAATGTTAATTATAACTGCATTAATTAGATACAGCAGACCACACTCATCTGGTAGCAGACAGAAATACAATCCTCCTAACCATGTGCTCCCTTGACCCCATCCCTTCTCACATCCTCCAGTCTACTGCTCCCGACCTTCTTCTGTTGGTTGTCCTGGCTCCCAAATGGTGGAACAAGCTCCCCATTGACATCAGGACAGCAGAGAGTCTACACATCTTCCCCCGCAGACTAAAGACACATCTCTTCTGACTACACCTTGGTTAAGAAGATGATGTCTAATAACCATCGTCAACTCTGATGTTTAACAAAAATATATTCCACTTACATGTAGCACTTTGTAGTTTGGCTTTTTTGAAGCTAATGTACTTACATGATTCTTCTGGATTTGTACCCTCATGGCTGAATGCACTTATTGTAAGTCGCTTTGGATAAAAGCATCAGCTAAATGATATGTAATGTAATAATGTAATGTACCACACACAGGTTAGGCTAAATCTATCTGTGCGCGTGTGTGTGTGAGGCCGGACACACGGGCCGATGAGGCACTGATGAAAGCCCCAACACAGCATGCTGATGAAATTAATATTCAGTTTTTGTCTTTCTGTCTCTCTTTCTATGATTCTCCCTCCACTTATTCTTTCTAAGGCAAATGAAACAGGATTAGCATAGAGAGAGAGATGGCTGCGTCAGCTGCATGTGTATAATCCCCAGTTTGTATGTCCTGCCAAAATACACAGTTTTGTGTGTGTGATAGAATAACAGAATGCAAGTTGGTGTTTGAGAGAACCTCCACCCATGCATCACTGAGTGCTGCGGTGAGGACAGAAGAGAGAGTGTTGTTTTGTCTTCACTGAGCTGGTACAATGTGTGTACTGTTTGTCGCTGTCAGTGTGTGTAGCTTTGTTCCACCATGCTGGCTACCCAGTATATACTAGTGTGTTGACTACGTAGTAAATTAGCACATAGACTTCATAGGGACTAGTTTATAATGGGCTGAGTGTGGGCTGGGCCAGGTTTTGATCAAATGATTAGGTCAATTGCTTTGGCTGTTCTTTTTAGAATGCTCATTTGTGTTATTGGTGAAAAGAAGCAATAACCATGCATGTCAGAGGCAGGGTTACACAAACTGAGCGGCTCATATTAACTGCATCAGGCTCTGGTCAGGTTTGGAAACTAAAAACAGAATCTCTGTCGTGTTCTGGTCAGGAGTTAGTTTTCTCTCAAGGTTGGATGGGTTCAGACAGAAAAATGCAGCCCAAGCCTTACTTTAATGCAAAAGCACAGAAAATAGCCTATGAAGCCACACAAAACAACATATAGGCACACATACTGTCACACACAAATGTGCACAGAAATATACAAACAACATTTTGACAGGTAAACCATCAAAATGGAAATTCACACAGCCATATCCATGCTGTAGATACCTGTACACATGTTCGTTAAGTTCATAAGGGGTTTGACAACTGCATAATTTATGTAGATTTATGTCCAAAGATGTGTCACCAAGAGTCAAATTAAGAGTCATATTCTCAGTTGATTGATAGCAGAATCTTGTTTTTCCATTTTATGGATCCAACACAAGTGTGCTGGCTAAATTAAACTCTCTGCCATTGACCTGCTGTCTTGTCTCTCTGTCTTATCTTTGACTGAAGACTGCTGTGGCTGGTCTTGGGTTGACTGCTGCCCAAGGCCTGTTCTCCGTCTCAATGTGAGTGTGTCATTGAGTCTCATAGTGTATGTGCTGTCCAGGTATTACTCATGTTGTGGGGACCTAAATCTGTTCACATAGTCACGTTATGGGGAAAAAACAAATCCCCACAATGTTAATAATTAAATTTGAGGGTGAAGATATGTTTTGAGGTTAGGGTTTAAGTTGAGGTTGGGATGCGGATAAAGCCAGTGGTTAAGGTTAGAGTAGGTCTCCGGGGATTTAATGTTAAGTCAATGCAGTGTCCCCTGAAGCAATGATGACAAGACTGTGGATGTGTGCATGCACGCATACCAAGTGAGATAGGGTGCAGAAGCAGAGAAAGGCGGAAAAAAATACTAGAGGTTGAGAAGGAGTAGATGCCACAGCCAAGGATGCAAGAAAGGTAAAATAAAGAATGAGTGAAGCAGAATGAGATCATCAGAGATATTATTGAAAGTATATATGAAAGAGAAAGAGACGGAGAGAAACAGACAAAGATCAGGGTGAAAATAAACTTGACGCACATGGTAGCTTCCTCACCTGAATGGGGATCATTCTGTGGAGCTTCAGTGCCCCCTTCTGGTGAAATCTGGCAAAGCAGCCGATACAGTAGTGCTCCGTGCATTCAACGCAATTCTGCAAAACAGAGACACACCAGGCAGATAAATGGATGTGAAGATTTGTGTGTTCATGTGTCTGAGGCAAGCATACAATTAAAAAAGAAGGATAATGCAATGTACATGTGCAGTATGTGCAATGATCGCAATGCACAAACAATCTGCAGTAACTACCAGAAGACTCATAAAGCAATACTTCTTAAGATCTTCTCCCTTCCTCGAAACTCAACCTTTCCAAACAAACTTTGGCAGGAGGCTATGAATATTGAAATCGAATCTTTAGCAGGATGCTGCAAGGTGTTGTGTGTGTGTGTGTGTGTGTGTGTGTGTGTGTGTGTGTGTGTGTGTGTTTTGAGGGTGAGCATCTTAAGGGAGGTCATTATCATTTCTATCTGTGAGAATTTGGTCTTATTAGTGGTGGAAAGTCCTTGCATCAGCAGGTCTGGGAGATAGATCCTAGATCAGGTGGAGGGAGAACACAGGCAAGAACATGAGGAGTGCAGGCAGCGAATAAGAAGGCAAAATCCATGGAAGGGAAAGTGGGAGCAAGCACAGGACCAAGGCTCCTTAAAATTTAAAACCAACAAACAGTAAATAAACTGCCCATCATTCTTTGGGTCTATTCGTTTTTTTTTTCGTTATGGCCCAGGGTTTCATCATCAATACAGAATGTAAACTTTAGTGTAGTGGGATTTTACGGTCTGGTTGGTAGGTTGGGTTGGGTTGGTAATTTGCTTCTGCATAACTTTTCATTGTATTTGTTGCAGTCCGCCTCAAACCCCCGATAGCCAATGATAAATTATGTTGTTGGAGAAAAAAGTAAAGAGCCAGTGTCTAAGGCCCTCGCAGAACTGTGATAAACATAACAAAAAACCTGTCCGACTGCGCGCTATTACCTGTGCTCTAATTGTGCATGAATGGCGTCTTCAGCCGATGAGACGTACATTGCACATGCAGAGATAATAGCCAGACGTGAGTCAAGGTTTCGAGGGGGTGGGATGTAAAGGTTGCATTTTTTGAAAGTACAGCCTGCACACTTTTCCAGGATTAGAAGCCCGAGCTTTAACTGTTTTTGGTAACAGTACAATATATTTCTGGTTTAAATTACTTAGATCCTTCATTACTTATTAAAATAGATAACTGAGCTAAAGAATACAATAAAGCAAACGAAATAATTTATAGTTCCATAGAAATGTGTCGTATATTAACAGCGGTCTTATCGTGCAAAGTTTTACCAGAAGATTCTCTTTATTATGTATTAATTAATATGTATATTTGTTACATTGTGATGATCTGTTTCTGCTCTTGCGCACATATCAGTGTGTGTGTGTGTGTGGAAATGCAAGTATGCAGCTGCTATATAGCCCTTTAATGGTCCCATAAACAAAGGCCTGATTTCCTCTATCAGCCTGAGGATAAATTACAGAATGTCCTCAGGGAGTCGGAATCCCTCTCAAGCAGTGAGCGCCACATCACTGCGCTCTTGTGTGCTTCGCATTAAGGAGCCGAGGATCTTTTTTTGCTTGGATAACTCTAGAACACTGCACCAGTGTGTGTGTGTGAGTGTGTGTGTGTGTGTGTGTGTGTGTGTGTGTGTGTGTGTGTGTGTGTGTGTGTGTGTGTGTGTGTGCGTGTGTGTGTGTGTGTGTATCTGTGTGTGTATCTGTGTGTGTGTGTGTGTGTGCACCAGTGATTTTTGTAGAGTCATAGTTTAAAACAAGCCCAGATGTGTATACGACTATGTGTTTGTGAGTGTGCATTTATGTGGTTAAGTGCAGTTTCAGACATAACGGCAGAAACAGAGTCATAACACTCTCCTATATTGCCGTCATTATTGGGCACAGGGGCTGTCTGAAATGTGTGCATGTGTACACCAGTGGATTGTGTGTATCTGTGTGTACATTTAGCCCACACTACTGCAAACATTGCCATTAAGCCCCTCACTAAGGGGCACTGGGGGCACTGAAGCCTTCATTGGACGATTCAGCACCATCAGATGCACTATCAAGCAAATCACCATATTACATTTTACCACAATGTGTGTGTTGCACTTAAAAATACCTTACTCCAAAACAAAGTGGCAGAAAAATGGAGAATGTCAGTGGAATCAGTTCAGTCCCTCCCCTTTCCTTCATTCCCTCTTTCAGTCTCTCTTTCTCCAACTATTTCCCTCCTTCTCTGTCTCACTGTCTCTCAGAAGCATCATTTATTCAATACTAAACTCTGCTGGCAGTCAGAAATACGATAGGAATTACACATGAGTAGCTGAGGATTTAGAAGGCGGGGCTGTGGGAGTGACTGGTCATCAAGCATGCATTACTCGGCTCAGTCTGCCACAGACTGCTATACAGACATACACCAAGGCCTTTCATTTCTCGCTTTCTCCCTTCCTCTTGTTCACACATACAGTTGCAGGCCACAGTCCCTCCTCTCGAGCAGCCGTGGATGAAGAGCGAGAAAGAATAAACAATGGTGCCCTCAGAGGTCTCGGGTATCGATGAATGGATCCAGCTAAACTGTTATCAGTGCAAACACAAACACACAGATAGACCCGACAGATTGGACAGCAGGGGCACGGCGAGGCAGCGGCAGCGAGAGGAAAGAAACAGACAGACAAACATGATAGAGGGGGTGAAAAAAGAAAGACAGAATCAGGTAGGGATATAATAGAGGGGGTTGCGAGTGTGTAAGAGAGAAAGAAAGAAGGATAAACACATATTGCAAGGAGAAAGGGAAGAGAAGAGGGGACAGTAAAGCACAAACAGATGGAAAATGATGGACAAGTAGAATAAAGAGAGAAATATACAGGCGAGTGACAGATTCAGCTTTTTAATTACGAGTGTAGGTCAAGTTTTTTGATTCCTGGTATTAATTTCACTTAAAACATTTGATCTTAGCTCGGCTCATGAAATTATGGAAAAATAAGAGGTCAATTAGACACCTGGTGCCTCAAAAAAGATTAGTTTGTCTCAATGGACATTTTTTTAAAAGGTATGCCCACAGGAGGCTGATGAGTTTTGGTCTGGTAGAAAGCACATACATTAAATATACAAGAATTTCCGCCATACAGTGTCTTTGTGTGTGTTTGTGGGCATTTACCAGTCCAGCTGTCTTGACTTCACACTGTCCACAGATTGTTGCTGTCAGCCTGTTTTTTCTTATCGTCCGAGGACCAATGGTAGGAGGCAGAGGGGGCGGCTGAGGCTGGACTAAAAACAGCAAATATTCTGTTAGACTAGACCAGGGGGATTTCATTTAATATCACTGACATTTAAAGATATTTGTCTGACAATAATGTAGAGACGAGCACAGAAACACAGTCTATGCAAGAATATTTGACAAGAACCAGACGTGCATGTGGTTTCTGTGCAAACATCCCAATACAACTAGTTGCAATCTTCAGCCACAGGGGTCAAAAGCATTTCATACACCAAATACAATCCTTATAAAGTTACATTTGCTGTTGCTATATAGATTTAATAAGTTAGATCTGTGCATTTAAAAAAGAAAAAAAAATGCTGATTAAAAGGTGTAATTTTGTGCTTGTGTGTGTTCAAAACATTAACACTGCTGCCAAGTTTTGCTACTGGTTAGAGATCAATCTTTAACAAGAGAATTGTACAGACTGGCCTATGCTATGGCAAGTATCCAACTTATTGAAGTCAAGTGTGGGCGAGACACTGAACCTGTTCCAGTTAGCAGGGTGGTGCCCTGTAGCTGCTCTTGAATGCTAACATCATCATGGAGGGTAGAGAGGATTTCAGAACAAGGTAGTCTATCAAAGGACCAATGGTTTTTGGAAACACGTCTGTGTGAGGTCTGGGCCAGGTTGTAGAAACTACTCACCTGTCAGCGGTTCATTCTTCAGCATTCGGATCTTCATCTTGCCTGCTGACAGCTGGGGAGGAGACAGGGAGGGTGGGAGTGACCTGAATTTGTATGGAAGTAAGTGACCTCTTCCTAAATTTGCACTTTGCTACATTTCTTTAGTGTGCAAACAAACAAATAGATGAATAAAAACTTGCTACATAAGAGGTTCTTTGACATATATTGAGTCTGTATCATGAAATGAATCAGTCTATTCTTGAATACAGCCCTTACATGTTGTCAATCTGGTGACAATTTACTATAAATACTACAATTTAAAGTATCCTTGAATGTACCACAGAAATTTAACCTTCTCATTTTAGAGTTTACATTTTGTTACAAATTACTATGCTGGCCATTACAGTTATTGCCTCTCAATGAGAATCCTTTTCTCTACAAGGGGATATTTAATAGCAGGGGCTGGCCTCTGCTGAAATTAAAATGATGAGAATGAAATCATTCTCTGTCTTCTTCACTCTAAGGCAGTACTAAACTAGATCTAGATCTATGGAAATAATTTCTAAAATTAAGCTCCTGGGTGCAAGGTGCAATTTTATCTCAAGCCATGCTTGGTGTCCTTGGTGTTTTCATGGATGCACATATATGTTGAATTCACATATTCAACATATATGTGCATTTGACATTATGGACATTTGAAGACATCCATAATGGTGCAGGTAACCCTTAGAAATCAGGCTTAACACGAAGTATATCACTATATATATATATACAAAATGAACACATCATAAAAACATCCATAGATTTCTGGTGTACCTTCTGGAGTCTGTTCTCCTTGAACTTCTTTGCGCTGTTTGTTACATTGTTGTTTGAAGAACCACATTGTCCAGACGTCCATCTAAACCCTCCTGAATGCCTGCAGACAGAGAAAATATATGTCTTTTATTTGGTAATTAGCAACAAAATGCAGCAAAGGCACAGAAAAACTGATCAATCCTTTTCTAGGAAATATTCTTGTTTACATCTGTTTACACAAAATTTAGTTTATATAATTAATAAATCATAGTAGTAGATGGATAAATAGTTTAACATGACAACAAAAACCTTCTCAAACTGTGAAAGAATTGGAAGATTTGGCAACAACTGCAATGAAAGCACTTTTGCTACAGAATGAATTTGTATAACAATGCCAGGCTTTGAATAGAAAAGAAACAAATGTCAAAGAAGAAGAAATATCAGCATGAAACAGGCATAACATGACTAAATCCAAACTACCTCAACCAAAATCCAGGAAAAAGTGGTCCTTAAAGTGTTGAGTATATGCACAGCGTACACACACCTTTACCTCCACAACAATCTGATTTTGGCAACATAAATTTTAGACATCACACAAGAGGTTAGTAGAAATAAACCTACTTAAACATCAACAGACACAGACATAGGAGCAGATGCAAATGCAAGAACCAATTCGACACACATGCAGGACGCTCCTGTCAGCAGCAGAGTGAAGAAGTGGAGAGGAATCCTCATTTTTACATGAGTTATTCATGCTCATGTTGCTGAATTATTTATGCTATTTATGCTATTGTGATGTCTGGCTGTTTTTGAAAGAAGTTTATTTTGGATTGAGCTGGCAGTCTGTCAGACTCGATTTGTGTGAGTGAGAGTGTGTCCCTGACTGTGAGTGTGAGTGTGTGTGTGTGTGTGTGTGTGTGTGTGTGTGTGTGTGTTGACAAGAGTTGCCAACACCCCTGACACCGTTGCTGTGCTGCGCTGACACTGAGGGTGGGCGTCAGCTAATCACGCCGGCAACATCACCTTGGCAACTGGACTGTCGCTATAGGGAGACAGTTGAGGCAAACCCCTGTCTGCGGGATGACAGGGTGTCCCCTCAAGACAGGCAACCTGGAGAGATAAAGTGTGTGTGTGTGTGTGTGTGTCTCTCACAATCTAATCCACGCAGACTCATGCTCAGTTACATTTACTGAGCTACTGTACACGTATGAGTAAACACTCACTTTAAAATAATAAAGTTTATTTATTTATAATAAACAGACATATTCCCACACACAAAAAGTTCGATCACAGTGTGAGAGGAGAGGACAGGTCAAAAACAGACAGGGTTAGTCAAAAAAATACATTTTTCTCAATGATGGTTTCTGTTATTTTAGACGGTTCTTATCAGACTGATGTTCAAGTTTAGTTTTAATTAATTTTCTGATGATATAAAAACAAGGTGAAAAGTCATATTTGACAGCTGGGACTTTGATTGGTCGTGGGCATGTATTGGCAGGTCCTCAATCCCGTCAATAACTCAATGACCAGATGGCTACTGCACAAAATCTGGCTCCAAATTACATCATTGGCACAAATGGCATCATCAGTAGTATTGGCTTCATGTGTCATGTCAGGAAATAAACTTACCGAAAGTTAATTGAATCCTATGATCACTTTTTAGTCCAGCATGAACAATGTTGGTCACAGGTCAATGCATATGCATGGTAGACATGAATGCTACAGACTGAAACTGGTGCTAAAAGCAAAGAAATTAATGAATCCAGCAACTACAAAATGTGACTAAAGAAAGAGTCAATAGAAAGAGAAGCACAGCAGTGAGACAGCAGAGGAAGCAAGGAAATGGAAACCTCAACTGTATTTAAGGTAAAAGCTAGTGTCTGTAAGCCATGCAGGACTAAAGACAAAGCTACATTAAATTGGCAGGCCAAAACAGAGAATGATGAACTGCTCTCACCCCAAGCTGCCGGTCTGGCTTTATTATCGCCTGTGTGCTCTTCAACAAACTGATTATACCGCACCTCCTCTCAGCAAAGTGAATTTGTTCGCCTATCCTTTAGGATGCCTACATGAGTGTGTATGTGTGTGCGAGTGTATCCCGAAACTAAGACAAAGACGAACAATTCACCTAGTCCGGGAGCACTGAAATCTAAGAGATAAATAGAGAGAGGAAAAACATAACACATGGTGCGCATTACACAGACACGCGGTACACTCCACAGCCTGAGACTAAATCACAGCCTGAAGATCTACAGTAAAGGCGCTTCAAACATACACCCACATGTTCTGAGGGGAACAGAGGACATCCAGGTAACCTTCACATTATTCACCAGAACACCTGATTAACTGCCAGACCTCCTTCCGCGTCCGCTTTTTCCCATGTCAGTCAGAGGAGAAGTGAAAAGAACTGTTTCCTATTAGTAGGAAGAGGAAGATGTTAAAATGTTCTATTACAGTTATACTCTCCTTGACAACAGCTCTGCACATTCAAAGTCAGACCGTATACAGACAGCGCTATCCAGAACCTAAGCTACAATGTCCCAGATATGAGCATTTCCATCTTGCGCATTTAGAGCCAGAGTTTGAGCAGTTAGCAATTGGGTAGTGGAGTGAGGTCCCGCCCAATACACATGCTCGACCAATTGCAATTCAGTCTCAACTATCAATCATGGTTGATTCACCTCATTTTTATAGCATCACATAAGTAATTAAAATCAAATGTACCTGAAAGCAAACATAAAAAGAAAGGAACCATCTTTGAGAAATGTTGATGTGTACTTTGAATGTTTAGATGCCCATGTTTCATTCACCAACATGGAGACACTTGACCATTCAATCAAGTCTACGGTTCAGACTGATTAGTGACACCACTGCCGAAACAAATCACTGGAGCAGTATTAATATAAGGCAGCCATTTTAAAGTCATCTTAATTTGAATGAAATATTAATCTTTTTCAGTTACCTCTCAGTCCGCGTCATATCCAGAGTATGTATTCTATTTACACTTTGTAACTGAGGCAGCCGAGTCTCTCTCCTTCACCTCCACTCACTCCCTCTTGTATAGACACAAATCCCCACTGCACTCCACTTCTTTCAAGCTGACGCACACAAACGTAAAATCTTTGTCAGGTCGGTCAAGACATGGGGATGAGACTCCTGTCCTGTCGAGATGAAGGTGTCTTTACAAATTAAGGAACACTAAATAAATTCAGCTGAAAAAAGTTTGTATTCGTACCCTCTGTAGCCTGCAACACAAGGGCCATTATTTATTGGAGGCTAGTATCAAAAACACACAAAGGCAGACACACGCACACATGCTGTTGTATCTTGGGGTCGGCAGAGCGCTAAATGTTGCAGTATTTCAGTGTGACAGGAAACACTGTGTTTATGTGCTTATCGTTTGTGCTGCCTGGACAAGATGGCCCTATCCCCATGCTGATGTATGGCTTCTTAATTACTGATAAACAAAGTAGTATTCATAGAGTAGGACATATACACACACACACAACACATTTCCTAATTCATTACGATACTAATATATTTGGGGATATTGTATAAATCTGAAGCAAGCATTAAAAATGTGTAAAGAGCGTCTCATCATACCTCAGCTTTAAATCACTGATGCTGTAATGAGCGCCGCTGCCTGTAAATGTGTGTTTGCGTGTAGCGTTTTCTGGCTGTAACTATCTGAAAGTGTCTGTGTCTAATATACGGACTCTGCTTCTCACTAAAGCTGTCTCTGAGTTATGTGCTCATATATTGTGATATACACCCCTATTACATTTTTCTCCATAACTTCACATTGGGTAACACCCATCTCTGAGTCATTAATGGAATTAGATGAAATGGGGTGAACTTGGAATGGAGAATAAAACAATCACATTAATAACTAGAGTTTGTTTTCATCCCACAAATTAATTTCCTGCTCACACAGGCAAGAATGCCCCTCAATCTGAATTTGCTGGATAATAGTCACAGTACTGGACCAGGTACATACGCTGTAATAAAATGGTGAGGGGAAATAAATGCTATTGTTTGTGTGCGAATGTGTGAGCTGTCAAATCCAATTAAAATTTATTTAAGGATGTGCATGTAAGATTTTTTAATTTTAATAGTCTCACACACACAAAACAGTAATGGCCTGATATCAATTTGTAGCAGCATGTGTTTGTGTGTGGCTGTGTGTATGTGCCTGTGTACTGCAGGGCCAGCCCTATAAATGTGAATGTCCCTGACTGACTGAGCGATGAAGTTCCACCACTGGTCACCCAGCTGACTGTTGGAGTTTCCCCACTGGCCTTCATTTTTATGAAGTCTTAAGAGGAGCGATTATAGGCAGTGTTGTCAACTTGGCACTTTTGTTGCTAGATCCTGACTTTTAACTGCATCCTTTTGTTTGTGTATGAGCTGGTCCCTGATAAAGGTCCCATCGCATAGAAAGTTACTTTCCAATGTCATATCTGATTATAAAGCAGGTCATGGTGCCACCGTGAAAGTATTAAAACACTTGAAATGCACAGAAACTTTAGCCAAAAACAAACCATTACAATATCTGTCGGAAAAAAGAAAAGAAAAGAAAAGGAACAACCCTCACCGTAGAACCTTGCTATCATAAGTTTTGTTCGGCCTCATTTCAGTTTTTAATCTGCTTAATTCTTCTACCAAATGTTGCAGTATTTTTTTATTTAATTCATTTCATGAGTTTCACTTGGACTGAATACTGCCCAATATTATACCTGCTTCTGTGGATCGCAAACTGCATACTCATAGCCAAAGGGTGAAATATTTCATGAAATACTTCAGGTATTTTATTACTTACATTTTAAGTAAATCCATCCATGCTCAACATTCACTCCCATTATTGTCTTTCACTTGCGGTTAACATTGCTGTCCATTAATGCCAGTGAATGGAAAATATGTGGAACATCTGATACAAGTTGTCAGGACCAAGTGTCTGTAGGGCTCCACTGACCTTTAGAATAATCCACTAGATGGGTGAGAGCCTACTTTATCTATGAGTGGCTTTTCAGATTTTCTGACTTCTCCTTTTTCCCCTTCAGTCGCAACCTTTCCATGACCTTTATGGGAAGAGAAGTCATTGACCGTCCCCCTATCTGTCATCTAGTCACCTTCTCCATCTCTAAAACTCTCATCTTTGCTCTGCTTAAGCTGATGCAGTCTTTTTCCCACCTGGTCTACCTCTCTCCCTGTCTCTCCATTACTCACTAGCTCTCCTCACTATGTGATTAGCTGTGGCATTCTGAGATTCTCTGATGTATTTTTCTTCATGGAAACTCTGCAACCAACACAACTTAGACATCATATGGACGAAGGGGATTTCTGAAAACCTTAGGTTTTGTAAAAATATGCCAGTGAATTATTATTATCTGTTGGAAATCTTTCGTGACAGTGTTAGCTTAACAAAACCAACTTATGATTTATTTATTTCCAACTTTGATGCACATTACTGTTACAACTTCTATTTAATGTGATTTTAAGCAGACACTGACAGTCGGTATTATAATGGTAAGATAATGGTGCAATTTTTATATCATCACATACTGAATCAAATCCTGAATATATTACTCAATTTCAAGTGGATGAATTATGTAACTGTTGATGTATTGGGCTTTCACTTAATGACCTGGACAGTCAGACACATGGACAGCTCCATCCATTCATGCCGATAGTTGGATTCACATTAAATCCCACACAAGAAACCTTCATCACCACAAACTAAAAACAAACACATGATAGAAAGCAGACAACACATGGAGCAGTAAAATAACTGGAAATTAAGTTGAAACTTAATTCAGGAAAGTGAATCGCCCCCCCCCCCCCTCTGTGATTTCTGTTGCATCTGCTGCAGCTCATCCTGCACATACTAATTTACTATCCTCTTTTTCTCTCTCCTCCCTCCTTTTTTCACTCACCTCATATCCTTCTTTAGCCGTCTTACTTCCATTCTCACCCACCCACTTAAGTCTGCCCCGGCTCGTCCTCTCCACCTCTCCCTCTCCTTTCTCTTCCTTTTCTAGTGCACTGACTGTGATACTGATACGCACCCTCTCTCCTCCTTCTCTTTACTCATGCTCTGTTTCAGCTGTTGCAGTTTCTCTTCCATGTCTTTGCTCTCCAGGGACAGAGTCACAGTCTCCATCTGTAGCTCTTGCAGGTTCCTATGGCAACAAACACACACATATATGCAATCAATCAACAACAATCAATCATACAAATGACTTGCTCTTCCAGATTGGACGTCCAGGCTTTTATCAATATGTTCAATTCATCTGCTGCACTGATAGATCTCTGTTGCCATGACTGATCCATACTTTAATCAATTAGTCACTGGATCAGGATACCACCAAGCAAGCCATCAATTCAGTCAATTACCTGTTGGCAAATGAGAAACTACAGTGGGAGGTTGGACTCAAATTTGCACTGGGCAGTTAGGTAACAAATACAGAGCACTGAAAACTATCAGAATCCCGGTCACAAGGTTTATCTTGCCCAGAACTCCACTTTGTGAAATGGCCATTCAGGTATAGATGGTAAAAGTATAGCAACGAAGAAACCCTAATGGGCTTCTACCAACTGCCTTAAATCAAATCATTGATCTTATCTCATCTTACCTGGCATTGAGTTTGACGGATTTGGCCTTGCTGTTATGAAGCACCACGAAAGTCATTTAAATTCATGTCTCCTCTGTCTGTGGGCTCTGGTATTCCTCCGGCGTATTTCTCTGCGCTTTTTACAAAGAGTCTCTTCTGCAATAAAAACCCAACAGTAATGACATAAAACAGGATATCACGCCGGGCCCTGGCTAAATCACACAATGCCATAAATTAATACTGCTGCAATGAAATGAGTAAAATAACAACGAGAGATTTGCTCAAATGTGCGAGAGGCAGTTAAAACAAGCCGTCCGGTGTGTTTAAATTGGGTCTGGCAGACTTATGTGCTTGAAAAAAGGATGGAAACTCTTTAAATCAGCAAAAGCCAATTACGGATTTTATACAGCGAGGTAGCCACACCTCCTAGCAACTCACCCGATAGCCAAGTGACATTAGGTCAGTGAATAGGATGCAGCCTTGATCATTTTGATCGTTATTAAGTATATCTGCGCTTTTCCTGCCATGACCTCAATCATTTATTGCAGACATTCAGATGACAGACACACTCTGGTATACTGAATATACTGAATGTTTTAGTGTTTTGATTTATGGCTGGGTGATATAGACAAAAATGATGTCATGACAAAACATTTCCTGTTGGTCAATATCCATAATTATCATGATGAATTTAACATTATTATTTATTTCAAGTGAGTTGTGTCTTTAAATTCTTCCTTGTGGGCAGAGAATGACAAACACAACATTTAATTGGTTATTCCATCTCACTGTCCTTGCACAATGGATACACAATTATATGTCAATATGTATATTGTATTTTTGTTATATTGCTATTGATGGAAATTATATTGCAACAGTTACTGTTATTGTTTTATTGATCACCTAAATTTTTGTCTTAAGCTTCTCAAAGTTATAGCTTCAACACAGTGACTCCAGATGTGGGAACAAACCTCCTCATAGGGACATGTTTTATATATATATATATATATTATGCTCAAATTTCATTCTACATACAGATGTTGGAAGTTGGAAAATGTGGCTAAATTAGGCAACGTAGAAATATGTTTAATTATAATGTTGTACGCAACATTATCATAACTACCATCATTACATCAATTACATTTTACAACTCCATCCAACAAAAGAGAACCAGATAATTAAAATGTTCCCTTACTTCCCAAAGCAAAAGAGGTCCAAAGAAAAAATGAAATGGCGTGCATCCATCCCCGACAGGTTATGATAGATATTTGTAATTTAATCATATAATTGTGTTTTTTGTGATGAAACTGAAACTACTGATCACTTTTTTCCCAAAGTATGTATTTCTTAAGCTCTATGGCTCTTAATATTCATGAATGGCTTTCCTACAAAATTGTCAAACTTGAAACCTTCCCCGAAAAGGAACATTTTCATTTATGGACTTGTCACGGACAATTTGAAAGATAGCTTCCTGGTTAATGTCATTCTCCTCACTGGGAAACTTTATGTTCACAAATCCAAGTACACAATGGCGAAATCTAAAATTCTATATGTTTCATAATGAACTTCTATTATTTATCAACGCCCTGAAACTCGTGAAAAAGAACCACTTTGCTTTATAGAGAAATATGATATAGAAACAAGCCCTAGCCCTTTTAAATGCAACTTTATCATTAGAATTACTTGTGATTCATTCCTTTCATACAGTATGTGTTCAAAATGTCTTTTAACTTTATTCATCCACACATCTGCACCCCACCTTTATCTGTAATACTGTATTCTGATCTTAGTGCCATATTGTTATACATACATAGCAAGCTAACGTTAGCTAACACTGAGGTCAATGCCAGCAGGAGAACTCGATGTAAAGAAGCAGATAAAGTTACTGTTCACTGAGAGTTCCTAAAAGCTGCGAGTGAAGCTAACTTGCTAAAGGCTTGCTAACGTCCCAGTGCTGACAATGTGCGGCTCACCTTTAACTGTCCGTGGCTCTCCTCGGTTTCGCAGCTTGTTCAGACGGCCTCTCACTTTTGAATCCACTTTTCTGTCTTCGCGTTCGACTAAAACACGTCAATAATCAACGCTTTATAGTTGAGTGTATACTAATATTCAGCCCACAGCACGCTCCACTCCCTGAGCCCACAGCGTCTGTGTCAACCTGCCGTTACCGTGACAACCAACCAACCTCCCGCAGCTCTCGCGATAGCCCCGCAGCCGGCGAGTTTACCGGAAACGTGTTTGTTTTTAGGATCATTTCCCTGCTCCGGGATTTGTTGACTAATCTTCAACTTAAAAAAAAAAAAGGGGGGAAAAAAGAGTTGTAATAATCTGCCTTTTGTTTGTTCGCAGGAATAAACATCTGATTCAAAGACACGGAGTCCCCTGTTGCCTCAGTAATCACGGGCAGCGGGAATTTCCTTCTAATTAAAATCCTCACAGCATCAAGATACATTTTATAGCTTTGATTAGCGCTTTGAACCCCTCCTTATGTTTTTTTTCTCTTCCTCCAACAGGCTTTCGAGTTGTCTTTAGTTATCCGGCAGGAAGTTGTTTAGATCTTTCATGTTGACAAAGATTGGAGATCAGAAGCAAAATAATTTCCCATTAGTCCCATAAGATACATTTTTGTGGGGATGTACTTGATGAGAGGGACATAGTGTGTTTGTGTTTGTGTGTGTGTGTCCGCAGGAGTGTTTGTGTTTGTTGTTTTTTTACAGGGAAACTGAGCCCGATGTATTTGTGTCATGGTCTACGCTCCAGTCTGCCAGTGTTATTCCTCCTCCCTTGTGTATCCCGTCGGTCTCTGTGTTTGTGTGCATGGTGTGTGTCTGTGCTGAGGGAGTCTGGTGCTTCTCACTGTCTCTGCTCCTTGTTGTATGATTATCTGCACATGCACCAATGATCGGCTCAGTCCAGCAGCACATAAACCTCATTCACAGTTTGGTACCAAGCTCTCAAACCTTCAAATGTCCTTGTGTTTTTTGCTTGAGGTGACATTTGACTCCTTGTGCTTCAGGTCAGGATCACCTCCTGCTTACCTGTCCCCCTGCCACCTTCACTCAGCTCATCATCCCTGTCCACCTCCGCCAGCCTCCAGGCTCCCTCAATCCTTTGCTCCACCTGCCATGCAGCTCCTTCACCCCCATTCAGCTCAGCTCTGCCACCCCCTTCCCCCTCTGTTTTGTTATTAGTAATGTATATGAGTTAATACGCAACACCTAACAATCAGTATTCACTTACATAAAAGACAGCTGTAACATAAAACAATGATCAAATCTAAAAAATTATAATAATTTGCATGGAATTTGACCATTTTGCTGTAGAGTTTATTGTTTTTAAAAACATCTGAATTATAAAACAGTGTTACGCAGCATCTAAATAAAACCAAACGTGCAAAATGTGACTGTGTGAGATTCTTATGATGTAAATATAGGCCATCTGAAGGAATTCAAGCGAAATGCTTTCCTTGATCAAGCCAGTTACAATGCATTTCTGTTGGAGCTCTGACTGTCAAGTACAATATTCACAGGTTCAGTTGTATTTTACATGACATTTTATTTATATTTTTATTGTGCAGTTTTAATACAAATCCTTCTATAGCTTAATGCACTTTAATTTCAGTTAAAAAAAAACAAGCCCAGACATGCAATAAAATTATGGGGTAACCAAAAACAGTGTTATCATAACACTGATTCTTGTCCTTTCAAGTGTGCCTAAAGCCCATCATAATTTTGATGATAATTATGAAAATTTGCCCTGTGCTGGATTGGTGACCTGTCCAGGGTTAACTCTGCCTCTCGCCCAATGTCAGCTAGGAAGAAGGGCCTGTGGCTGAAATGTTAGCTGGGAGGGATTTCAAAAGTTTGTAGTAGCCTCAACTGGAGTTTGGAGATTCTTCCGTCTTCTGGGATTCGTCGTTTCTGTCCAGCACCTTATCAAATTCGGATGAAAGGATAAGGACTATAGATTAACAATGAGTGGAGGGATTGTGAAATTTCTTTGTGGTGCTCTGAATACATATGAGCCTAAAAAGGCAACTATACAAGCCAGTGTCTGTGTCTGTGTGTGTGTCGATGTTTGTCGAATCCATAAGAAGCTTTATGCCTTTAGTACAAAAGCACTCTTCTACTGCAGGCCATGCCCCTGAAGCTCCTCCTTTTTTGGGTGGTCTCTATGCTTCCTACCAAACCACAGGGCAATTATGGCTCAGTAAGCACTGAACACACCTCCACCTCATTCTTAAATCTAGCGCTCTCGTGCTCTCTCTCTCTCCTTTTGTCTGCCTCGCTCTGTGTCTCTCTTCCTACATTGTTGGCATATGACCTATTGCTCCTGCCATCATGGAAGTGAGGGTGTATGACTTATTGAGCGTACGTGCGTGTGTGCGAGCGCGGATGGTCATTTTGGGTCGTGACCCTCCAGCTGGATCCTGTCTCCGCTGCTAAACTGTGACTCCCTCCCTCCCTCCCTCCCTCTCTCTCCCTCTCAACTCTGCCTGCATAGACAGCAGGGCGTGCAGCGGCATACCGATGAGCGCACGAGTCAGAAGAAGACAGAGAAGGAGTAAGAGAGGGGGCGAGGGATGCAGGAATGAAAAGCTGGAGGTGCAGGGAGGGGGTACTTAGCAAGAGGCCAGGAGACTCGTAGATAAGCAAAGCAAAGGATGGGGGAACAAGAGGATTGACAGAATGCATGAAAGGAGGGGTACAACAGCAGAGTAGTTGCAGGAAAAGGACAACCGTTGTGCTGTGAAATGTCAGGGCTATTTGATTAATTAGGAGGCAGTGATTGTGGTGCTGCACTGAATGTCATCTGCCGGGTAAACCTTCCTCAGTGGCTTCACACTGGATATATATGTTGACTGTTTGGCGATGGGTGGAAAACCTTTTAGTAATGACAGAGCGGTGGCAACAGGCGGACAAGTAAAAAAGGAAAGAGAAAGAAGTCAGTCAGCCAGAATCTAAACCTTTTTTTTGCAACTACTGATATTCATAGGGGAGTTTTGGGATAATCCTAGGAGTATGTTAACGGCATAATGGAGTGACTGTTAAATAACTTTGAAAGGGCTGGTTGGGAGCTTTCATCCACCCATCTCCATCATCCTACTTATTCCTATTCAGAGTCACAGGGGGCTGGAGACTAACCCTGCATGCACAAATGGCAGAAAGGCAGCTCACCTGTCCATTATAGGATTAACACCAGGCGATTGCATTTACACGGACAATTTTAATCTCCTAGCTCTCCTGGTCTGCATGGCTTTTGACTGTTAGGGGTGAACCAGAGCAAGCAAGGGAAGATCCTTAATGGGTAAGCAGCTGGCCCATGATCCACGACCTTTCTTTAACTGTAAAGGAGCAGAGTTAACCACTGAGCTCCTGTGTGTGCACCCCAATGGAAAATAACTGAATATTTTCTTTTCCATGGTTGTATATATACGCTTATATATATATATATATATAATATTAAAAAATACCTGAAGTAGTGAATATGATTTAATTTGTGGTACTTATAGCATCAAAGATCTACATGTAAAACAAAAAAATACTTATAAGATCACTTTTTATGGAGAAATGTATGGATTAAGTAATGATAATAAAATGGGTGGGGCTGCATTATCAACCCAAGAGGTGTTTTCAGTTATTTTTGTTTAATATGCTTTTAATGGAAACTAAGGATGTCTTCACCTGAAAGTCCAGACCAAGGTGGTGTCTTTGTTAACATGTGATCCGGTTAGTTTAGTTTCACAGTGTAATTTAGGGAGTGCAATAAAGACCTTTGTGTGACATAAGTACTTCCTGTCCTCGCCACATACAAAGGCTACATTTACCTACTTGTCATTGATTTGTTTGTGGATGGGCGTGCGTTCGATGTTGGCATGGTATCGATTCCTTTATTGTATTTGCTAACTTTTTTGTATAAGGGCATAGAAAAAAAAAGTACTCTTTCTTTTTCAAGGGGAAAATGAATGTGTCGGTTGACTTTGTTACTCTCTTTGCCACTGCAATATGAATGAAAATGAACATCCTCTGCATCTTTAGCAAAGACCGCAAGCAATCCTTCTTTTTCTTCTTCTACTGTTTAATGCTGTCTCTACTTCTTGCAACTGGTTCCAAAGGTTTTACCCATCCAAACAAATGTTTTCACAGTGCAAACGAATCAAGCAGATGGTTCAGTATGATATATCTCATCCTACAGAAGACCAAGGCCATCTCTTTTGGTCAGACTAAATTTTGGTCTGTTGGTGCACAGTGTTCTGAGGCACCTTTCACATCTGTTATTTTGGTTCAGACTAAACTGAGAAGTCCGAAGGTCCAAACCCAACAAGATATTGGAGAAAAAGCGCTCTCGAAAAGCGCTCTCATTCACCAAAGTCAATGTACCAATGAAAAAATGGAAAGAGTTGTCCCACCTTTACATGTGCAACAGGAAAGAGAGATAAATATATTAATCACGTGCAGCCCTGAGAAGAGACTAACCAGCTAAAATAAGTGATCCAGGACTGTGTAGGTAAACATTTTTTACTCAGTCACCTCATTTTGGAAAGAAGTGAAGCTCTATTCAAAAATGGGTTGTGTTTAGCTGTGAAATGAAGCTATGAAATGATAAATGAGTTACCCTGAGGTCCTTTGTTGCCAATTTCAGGTTCTAATTTATTTTTTTATAATTAAATGAAATGCATTCAATATACAGTTCAAACTGAATTACAGTCACAAATGCAATGTTTCAGTTTGAAAATATACACCAATGTTCGACATGATTAGGCCAATTAAAATAGGGACAAAAGCATCTGTTTTCTGATGATTCAAATATTGTTGCTGCCATCACAGTGCCCCTTCATGAAAAAACAAGATACTCCTAATTTCTGCCAATTGATGTTGAAAGGCTGCAACCGTGTGGAGCGTCCAGCCTCTTCTGAAAATAATGAGATTTCTTTTCTTTGAGGTTCTGATCACTAAAACCCTCTCAGGCTGTGACTGTGATGAGAGGTACTCGGTGGACATGCCAGTCTGCGAGATGTGAGCCAGATGATGAGGAGGTGGACAGGCAAGAGCAGAGAATAGAGTTCACTGCAGGCCACAGTCTGACGAGAACATGGACAAGAAATACTTGTCCAGGTCCTTGACATCATGAAGACAGTCCAGTATATTTTCACTCTTAATGACTTTCCTCTGACTTCCTGCTGACACAGGGTGTGGGATTATCCGCTGTGTCTATGTCTATATACTGTATGTGTCTGTTGTGTGCATGTGGACACTATTGTGTGTGTTTTATACATCAGCGAAGAAGAACAGACAAAACAAATTGAAGAGAATAAAGAGGAGAAATAAAGAAAAAATGAGATGAGAGGGGAATATCAAGAAAAAGATGGATGCTGACTTTGAGAAATAGGAAATTTATAAAATATATGACATTGGCTGTTGACTACATAATGTGCTGTATATATCTAAAAGACATAAAAAGGACTGTCAGTGTCTGACAAGTGGCAGGAATAAAAAGGTATAAAACACACACAAAGTACAATCCAGTGACTATGGAGTCGGCAGCAGAGATGGCAGGAAAATAGAATAAGATTATTTGAAGGCTGAGGAGGTGACTGTATGGATTGACAGGATGATAAGAAATTAGAGGGAAAGAACGTAAGCAGAGTGAGGGGAGTAAGCAGTAAACCACAAGTACAAGAAGGTATATACAGGGGCCAGGAGCTCATGGCCGGCCAGTCAATAGGCGTCACTGAGGTCAATAGAGCTGCGGTGGGCGAGGAGGAAGGGGGAGAGAGAGAGAGAGAGAGAGAGAGAGAGAGAGAGAGAGAGAGAGAGAGAGAGGGTTATGGTTGGAGGGATAGATGGATGAGAGTGAGAAATGAAGGTGGAGGTGGAAGAGGAACAGTGAGGACTGTACGTGAGTGGCTCTTCATCATGTGCATTAGCTCAAGCTGATGGCTCCGTGTTTCACCCCCTGACATTCACACACGCACACACACACACAGCTGCACGGAGACAAAGTACCTACAGTACATCGAGATCACGCTCATCAGTCATAGCTCAGATAAGCATCTGACAGTTAGTGGGGCTTAAGTCTGGTTGATGGCAGCCGGTGATGCAGTGATTCTACTGATGACTCCGATGTTCACCTGATACAGTATGAGACACAGTTGGAGCAACAGGGCGGATAGAAAGAAACACACAAACAAACAAACAAACAAACAAACAAACAAACAAACAAACAAACAAATAAAGGAAGCTGTGTTAGAACACACAACCAACCGAACATCAAAAAATTCAGGATTATGCCTTTAGTGTCTCCAGTTAACCTAACCCTGACACGAAAGTGAGAGTTGTGCAACTGTATCTCAATCCGTGAGGGTGTAATCAGATTTGTAAATGTGAAAAAGAATCCACAAATGCCTGCTGAGATTTAAAAATGAAACACAAAATAAGGGTGACACGAGAAGTCAACATTTAAAACTCCTTCATCAATGAGTATGTGACTTTTTTTTTCCAACAAAACGCATGAGAAGAGTGAAGGAAAATGGCCGCCACACGAGCCATGCCTGTATTAAGGGTACATTGTGGACACGGACAAACCCCCACATGTATTTGTAGCTTTGCCTCAGCAGAAGTGTAGCACTAATCTCATGTAACTGATGACTTGTTTGAAGTTTCCAGGTCTTGTAGTAAAACACATGTAAACAATTAAAGATACACCTCAATACACATTGCACATTTACTTACCTTTTGCACATTAACAAATCTGTTAATGCACACACAGATTGAGATAGAGTTACACAACTCCACACACACACACAGACAACTAATGTTCCTACAATAATGGCCAGAGAACCCAGAGAAAACCTGTGCAAACACCACAACTAAAGACCCCTGCTGAGGAGGAATTTAAACTAGGAACCTTCTTGCTGTGAGGCAATGGTGCTAACCATTCAACCACCATGCCACCATAGATGAAAACAGCGATGACAAGGAGAGAAGGCGCATATGAGAGTAGAAAATGAGTTTACTGTACAGCAGGAGGACAAAGTAAACGACAAACCACCCTCAGACGATGATGAATTACTAATTTTGGCTCAGGGGGAGGTTTGACAGCAACACTGACTGCCTTGTTAAACCTGCGTTGAAATAAAATTATGTGTCATTCCTTTTTTGTTATTTCACCCTGTTCTATTATATTCAGCTCTAGGAAAGGTAGCGAGTGTGACAGTAACTGCTGTGCAGGAATCTGGGTCAGACATGACGTTTAATAACCAGGGAACAAGATGATACTGTTTGATCACATCAGCCTATTGTTCTGCCATGGATTATAGAGACAAATGGCATGAACACGATTTGGAAGAGACAATTCTCCCTCAAATGTCTGTGAAACAATGTGCGTAGGAGCACAGGTAAAACAAAACTTCAATATCTTTCACTTTTTTCTGCTTGATCACTCTTGCACATCCTCTCTCTCTCTCTCTCACACAAACACAAACAGATTTTTGCAGGTACCCACTCACACACTGGCACATACGCACACACACACACACACCCACAGTCGTCTGACAGTGAGCTGTGCCTCTACTGCCATCTAGAGATTGTATGTGGGACATGTCCTGGACTGATTCCATCCCTGTGGCCAGCTTTCATTGTCATTTTCTGAGTGGTCACTAAGCTCAGGAACTCCTCAGACTTCTGGGAATGTGATTTGCACGATAAATCAAGAATGACACGTCATTTGTTACATATTTATAAATTGTAAATTTACAAAACTGGGTGGAAAACCTTTTAGTAATGACAGAGCGGTGGCAACAGGCGGACAAGTAAAGAAGGAAAGAGAAAGAAGTCAGTCAGCCAGAATGTAAACCTTTTTTTTGCAACTACTGATATTCATAGGGGAGTTTTGTTGTGAATTGCACAGACAATACGTGTTGATTATTGAGCTGTAAAGGTGCTGTTCAGCTGATTTCTTAACTTTGGACACCCAGGCTGCTTCACCCTGCTTCCAGCCTCTGGGCTAAACTAAGATAAACTAAGCTAAGCCTAAGCCTCACACCAGCCTAACTCCAGTTTAGTACTGAACACAACGGCATGAGCAATGACTGGCATCAATCTGATGGGTGTGTCAATAAATGGCACTTACAAAAGCTTTCGTAATCGGTCTAGTAGATCGCGCCTGCTGGCAGCAACAACTCAGCAGCAATGGTGACAATGTAATCTTATGGGGCAACAGTGACAGCACACTAGAATTCCTCTTTTTAATGAACAGGGGCTCAGATTGAACAAGGGCTCAAATTGATTAATTAAGATTATTCTGAACATTAAAGTTCATTAAATAAAGTTTGTATAACTTACCCACATTTGTAAACTGAGGGCCCCGGTTGAAAAATACTGGAATCCCATTGACAACATATTCTAGTGGAAAGAGAATGAACTGCAGTCACTGAAGTCGTGTCTTTCACAGCCTCACAGGTCTCATGTCTTCTCTTTCCCACCTCTGCCATGTCAAACACTGAGGTAGGAACTATTGTGTTGTGGTGGAAAATATGGTTTAATTAGCTTTGTTGATCTGTGTTCATTTCTCCTGCCCCCAACAGTAAACATTCCTGATCTTAAGCTAATCGTCGCTGTATCAGGCGACACCACCTGCTAATAGCCAAGTGATTGTTCATAGATCAGTGGCCATATAAAAACAAGTCTTTCCCCCCAAATGTAAAAATTCAGAAATAAGCATCTTTATCCATTTTGTCTTTATCATTTGAAACTATAATCACGAACACACAAGCACACGCACACACACATACAATACATGAATGCACACATAGACACGTAGCATGGGCAGTTTCTGTCATCACAGCACTTTCCCAAACAGGCTCTGATTAAACAGCAGCTTAGAGCGCTTTAATTTCATGGAAGAACAGACAGCGAGAGAGGGAGCAATGGAGAGAGACAGAGAGAGAACGAAAATGTGTGTCTGAGAGAGGGAAAGAGGGCTACAGATGCACGGACAGAGGGCTGAGAGAAAAATAGGGAGGGGTAGTAGGAAGTGAGAGAATGGAACAAGCAGCAGCCAGAGACTTGATTGAAAGGATGGACGGAAGATGAGAGGAGGAGTGGGACGCAGCAAAGAGGGAGATGACTTAAGCTCAGGATGACGGCGATGATGGACAGGAAGTGGGGGAGAGAAAGAGGACATGGGGGAGTGTCAGGGCACAGGATGAAGGCGATAAGAAAGAAAGTGAGATACAGGCTTATATAAAGACAGAGAGAGAGAGAGAGAGAGAGAGAGAGAGAGAGAGAGAGAGAGAGAGAGAGAGAGAGGGAGAGGAGAGAGAGAGGGAGAGGGAGAGAGAGAGAGAGAGAGAGAGATCTGAAGGACTGTCCAGAATTTAAAAAAGCTCAAACCGGAGGTGAGGAGAGTTTGGCGAGGGTACACGCTGCAGGCAGGTGGAGCGCTTCAATATTTCAGCCACATGAAAGATTTAAATCCTGGCGAAAATCTGCGTATTTGTGATTTGTCTTATGTTCCGTCACACAAAATGCTGTCTCCTCTTATCACTATGGCTACACACACACATTTGCAGCCTCTAGTACTTTCATGACACACACATGCTGCCAGTTAGCTGTTGAATGGAAAGGTTCTGGAGATTATTAGGGGATATCAGCCGCAGGGATGTGACCACGAGGCCAAACTGTCACAGCACGTTTTGAGCCGACACACGAGCGAGCGGCCGTGTGAGGGGAGTCCATAGTAAATGAAAAGAAGTTAAGCCCCAGGCCTCCAGCGGTGCACGTGCATGTGTTTCTCCCCTTTCAGATGTGCCATTGTGTGGATCTGCACAGTAAAGAGGTTCGGTCAAAGGTTGGTTGAGCATTCAAGAGAGACATCACGGAGCACACACGTATATATCGCAGGCTATTTAAGATGCAGGGCTTTATAATATATGTTAAAGTGCTCGCAAATCCATTTGCTTTGAGCTCACTGTGGCCTTAAGGAGAACTGTGCAACAGCCAGCTATGGTAGCAGAATAGTGATGATATATGAATATTAATGCCATAATCTCCATTCTGAACTGCCTATAGATGGCACAGGACCTTTGCTGCTGGATGTTTGAGTTTTGGGACTTGTGTGGAAAGAATACAGATAGAGCTTCTCCATGCATGCACACTACAACAATTTTATACTTTTATATTCTGAGTTGCCATATTATGAAGTTTTGTCTCATTGGGACGGAGCTTTGGTCCCCATGAGGTCTACTGGTCCTGACACCATGTCTATGCTGGAAAAGACGAAACAACAAGTAATTACAGACACACACACACACACATATACACACACACACGTTCATTACATTTTCATTAATGAGGGGATGTGACATGATACCTGGTGAGTCCTATAAAATCGTGCTTGCTGATCTCTCTTCATCATCTTCCTATCCATATACTCTCTTTTCATCCACTCCTCACTGCACTCCCTCTCCTGCTGTTAAGCCACACTCTCTCTTTTGCCCCTCTCCATCTCCACTCCACACCCATACATCTCCTCTTCCTCATTTCCTCTATTTCTATCTGCCAGTCACCTCTTGTCCTCCTCTTTCCTTCATCTACTGATTCTGCCCTCTCTTCTTTTCATCTTTCTCCTCCTCTCATCTCTGCCCTCTTGTTTCCCCTCTCATCGCGTATTCCTTTACTTGTTTTTCCCATTTTTCTTTTTTTCCATTTCCCCCTCATCCTTTTTCTCAGTCCACACCCGTCCTCTCCTCACTTCCCTTCATCTTCTCCTCTCCTCTCCCTCCTCCACAGTTGGACAGAGTGGGGTAGATAAAGCGAAAGAGAAACCTGTTTTGACTAGTGAGGGCATCAGTATTTACAACCAAAGTGTGTGTGTACCTGCTGATCAGCAGCAGCTGTAGCCCAGAGAAGCAGCATGCAGTGTCAAAGTGAATTTATTGCCCTACACCTCCTCAATGTTAAGACTGCTTAAAACTGCTGCTTAGCATTCTGATTGCATGCACCTTCCTGCTCCAAGTTAAATGGTCCTTCTGCACTGATTCAATCCAAACACACACACACACACACACACACACACACACAAGTGTGCACAGAAAAACCAGAGTCATGCTCCCATGGCCATGGTTTAACCACGCGCTGATAGATTATTTTTATCTAAATCTCATGTTTTGGTTTTTGTCTTTTAAACGCTGTCCTGCTCTGATTTATGATATTAAAAACAGTGTATGAATGGGCTCGCTCACCCACCCACAAACACTCCTCCTCTCATGGGAACTACGGCTGAGGTCAAATTGTCTTTTTTTGTGCTGTTGTTCCTATGCAAAAGGAAACAAGACAGGAAAGGACCATCCTTTAAAAGGAAAGGAGATATTACCCAACCACAATCCCTTGCAGCATCAACATCATAGTTGCATCTAGACAGACCCATGTACACCTAGAAACAACTGAGCAGCTGTTTCATTTTAGTGACTTAACACATGGAAATAATCATTTTTAAATATAGATTTCCTCTCTGACACAATTGTCTAATCAGGAGTCATTTCTATAAAAAGTGTATTTAATTTCTAGCAAAAATAATGAATTCATACAAAATAATACATTGAAATTGTAGCTGCATTCAATATGGAGCTATCACACTATATTTGGATGAAGAGTTTAGCAGCCCGTCATGGCCACTTGCCAGCACTTCTCCACTTTACTCAACATTTCCACCGGCACATTGAGGATAGGGATTCAGTTCTATTATATAACTGACAACAGATGTATTCAAATGTGTTGTGCTCTGACTAACTGTATAATTTCACAGCTGAGAGGCTTTCAGCATCTGTAGCCCTGTAACTTTTCTCATCAGTACGTGTGATAAAAGTATTATTCTTATTGCCTGCTCTGTTTATGAGACTGGTTCAGGTAATTGTTTCCTCCGAGTTCTAAAGGCAAATAAAACCATTGAAATCGTCGCTAATGAAACTCATCAGTTGAGATTTTGGTTTAATAAATTGCAAACATATGATGAGGAGCCAGTCCACAAGCTCAAATAGCACTTTTGGAAATTTGTGAGGTGAAATGAAATAACTGTGATTTTTAAATAAAGGTGCAACATACTGTACAGTACATGAAGTTCTAGTCCTTTGAGGCAAAGCAGAAAATGTCAGTACACATAAGTTTGTGTCTTTCTGAGTTTTGATTGGAATAATATCCAATTTTAACTCAAACAGTTAGATCTCTTAGTTCTTCCGGTGAACTCTGAGCTACAAAAAAGTGTTTGTTTTCTGGCAGAACCACACTGCACAGAACGTTCTGTCTGTGCTCCTCAGTAAACGAGAATAATTCAGACAAAGCAACCATTGGACAAGCAGGGATCAGAAAGTGTGGGATGCTTTTATTTAATGTGTTGTCATATGTATTTGTCAAAGGCTGCGATAATTTAAAGACAATGTTTATTCGTAGATTTGTCCACTTGGTTCTCACTGGCTTTATTTTTGGCTCCACACCTAACTGTGCATTCACCTGGTGTCGGATTAATCTGAAAAATGAGTTCCAGACAATTCACACGAACGGCACCTCAAATCAGAACAACATCTCAAAAAGTTGGCAAGTTGCTCACTTATAAACCAATTTACATATATTTACAATCAGCTCTAAATAGAAGCTTCTAATTTGAACCAGTCAAATGTAACACTGTCACTGTGAACGTCCTTTGAGGAGCACGCAAATGCAAAGTAATGTTTCTTTGGCTCCAAGTACAACAGTGTTCTCTTCTTCCTGTTTCAAGGTTTTGTGTTAAACGGAATGTACGGTAGATGATGCCTTACTGCAGCGCTTGTAGATTCTGTGGTAAAAATTCAAAGTTTTATATAATTGTCCGTGAAACAAGCAAACAAACACTTTCAGGTTGGAGGTTGTGTTGTGACGTCTGACATACGCATGAGTTCTTGCATTGCATCTCATCCATCTACATTTGTGAGTCAGAAAACCTGCTCCCGGTAAAGTGGCTGATAATCACACTGGAGTGTGCGACTGTGAGCTGAGGGATGAAATACTGTATCTGTGTCAAATAGTTCACACACACACACACACACACACACACTGTCAGTATTGTGATCGCTCCCTCAAGACATGCGTGGGAGATACTGTACATGTGTGTGTGTGCGTGCGTTCCAGTTATTTATCTGTGTGACAATAAATCTTATTTGAGGTGGACGCTAAAATTAACCAGGCAATATCAGGATGAGGGCTAAATCACATGACAAATGTAAATGTGATTTATGGTAATTATGTTGCAATCAGGCAGCCTGAGCTGCAGTGTGCACGCACACTCTGTCTAATTTACTTGTCACCAAACTCATACATACAAATGAAGCTATCTTAAAAATAGAGCGCATGAGCTGAGATTTATGCACCATTCAAACAGATAAGGCAATATTACAAGCCTGGGCACTTCAGGCCATTTAATGCATGGAGCCCACATGCACTAATATGTATGCATTACCACATGCACTTACAATATACTGTTTATTTGCAATTACCTCAATTATGAGTTAAAACCACCAATAAGTGAACCTAATTCTCTGAAGGTAATATGTGCTGTGGAATGGTTCTGCAATTTGCTTGTGCGAAATATATGAACTTGAAGAGCCAGCACATACTTTATGAATGTACGTGTACATGCCTGATAAGATTTCCACAACTAAAATGCCACCTTAATAACTAGTCATGTGGCTGAGGCTGCTCATTGAAAATAAGCAGAAGCTCAATATTAGGTGAACAGACACACACACATGCACATAAGATAAGTAGGCCTATACTGCCCTAAGAGGGCCATATAGCAGCACACTTTAATCACGGAGTTCATTTCATGTCCTCCCCTCTCTCCTTTATCACTGGCTCGGTCCTTATTCATCTTCATAAGAAAGCAGAGGAAGAGGAGCCAGCCCCTAATAGCTCACTGATTTACATGATGAGTGTTTAGCCCCATATACAAACTCCTGGGAAAGGCAACAGCAGGAAATAAACACCTCTTTATCTATCTCTTATACACACACAGAAGTATAATTTGTTTTCATATTTCCTAAGACACACAATCAGAAGCAGATACATACATACACACAAATCTATCCCCAAAACGCACCCATGAAAGAGAACAAACAAGGCACGGCCCCGCTATAAACAGATGAGTTAGCACCCGCTCGCTGCTTTGCTTGCTTAGTGTGTAACTCAATTTGAAATGCTAACACTGCCACAGGCTCAGGGGCATGCAGCAGCGAGCCGAGCATCATCAGCCCACTTCCTAGCAATTTAACTCCACCCTTTCAGCACCGAGCAGCTGTGCAGTGGCCCCATATTTTACACACAGTGAATAAAATTAATTGGAAATTTTGGGGCACATTTGCACGCTGGACCTGCTCTGAATTGTAGATGAGGAAGAGGAGGGGAGGTGGTCGAAATGCACTGCAGCATTTTCAAGCGGGACTGTGTGTTGTTACTGACCAACAAAGGCGTGTGTGTGCAGGCATATATGTGTGTGTGTGTGGAGCTTACATTGATGAGAATGACCTGGCGCTACATCATCAGAATCCATCATCAGTAGATGTGTAATGATGAAGATGAGGGTAGGGAAACTAATTGGTCATGTGAGTAAAAAATGCACATTCCACATTAATGCATCAGATGGGGTCCCCTTTAAATGAGAAAACAAACACAAACACAAATACATGCAAGTCACATACTGTATACAGGCAAAAGTTAAAAGCAAGAAAGAAGTATGGTGTTAAAGAATTGGTCAGAAAAAGATAAATGATCCTGGTTAGGGTTTATAAAAGTAAAGGTCAGCTTCTGCTGGAGAATAAGCACAAAAACACGTGCTGAGGCAAAAGGGTTGTAGTTTCCAGTGGGTGCAAATACAAAAAATGACAAAAGTAATTATACATCTAATTAAAAAAAGAGAAAGAGTGAGTAAGGTTCAAACCAAGCCTGCCATGATTTCTTGCACCACACAGCTGATGGTTAATGGTAAATGGTCTGTATGTTTATAGCACTGTTATATTCTTGATGATCACTCAAAGTGCTTTATAGCTGAGTTTATTGCAATTTACATTTTCCCATTCACGCAAACATCCACACAGTGTATCCTAGGGCCGCATTTTTACTGAGCCTTCGGGGGTTCAGTATCACGCAGATCTAACCTTTTGGTTCGAGGACGACCGCTCTACCCCCTTAGCCACAGCCGCCCTGATGAGAGTGTAAATGTTATGGCCTACAGCCTGGTGAGCAGTTGACCTAGCTAACTGGAAACAGACAGAACATGTCATCCTGGCTCAGTCAAAAGTAAAGAAAAAAAACAGTGCAATTTGTATGTAAAACTGCTGAAATACAAACCAACCATCAATGAAACAAACAGACAGGGGTTGAAAACATAAACTTCTTGGCGGAGGTAAAAATGTCCAAAACAAAGCCAAAAGAGCTTCACATAAAAACCAAGGAAACATAAGAAACCATGAAACTTAACCAAACAATAGAAGTGTGAATCGGAAGCTTTCAGGAAATGGAACTCTAGGCATACTGACAAATGCAGCAATTTTCAAGTGCATTAAAACTCGAGCATAAAAGGGGATTTATGAAAATAAGGATAGAAAAAGCCCAGAGGCTGGCACAGAAAGAGGCTGATACTGCAAGACCCTTTTTGAAGTACAGAGAGAAACCAAAACACTTAAGTTGGATCTGAGTGGAAATTTGATTCCACCATCACTGCTGCTGAGAAAAGGTGTGTTCACTTTCTTCAGAGTCAGTATAATCATTACCTCAGCAAAAAGCATAGTCATAATGAATTATAATTTACTAAACACCGGCAATCACCACGTCACACTAAAACTGTTCAACCAGTTCATGAGAAGTACTGGGAGGAGGAGGCATGTGGTGATTTGGGCACGGGTGTAGGAGTTTTGCAGGTCTGACAACTCCACATTTATGTTAGTTGGCTGTTGACGATAACAGGTGGAGCTCACAGCGAGGGCCCCAATTAAAATCAAACTCAACCTGCCTGCTTGTAATTGCTTTTCCGCCTTCACATCACATGTATATGTGTGTGTGTGTGTTTGTTCGAAGGGGGGTGGGAGTAAAGTTGGTGATAAATTTAATGACACAGATTTCTCAGATTAGTTTTGGTTATTAGACATGTTCCCAATATCATAATTTTAAGTGATCTTTATAGCTGCATAAAAACACAAGGATTAAATCCGGCACTTTTCTCTGTGGGTGTAAGTGTGTGTGTTGGTGTGTGTGTGTTTGTGAGCAACACAGGAGTCATGGATATTGATTGGTCTGGGCGCTCAGTCTAATCTCTGCTGCAACACAAAGTACTCAGGTATCCACAGGAGAAATAAGACACACTATCCTGACACACACACACAGACTGACTGACTGACTGACAAACACACACATGGACACACACGCACAGTGATGGAGTGAGCCTAACAGACCTGACGCTCACAGTCACCGGTGAATGGCTGCTCTGATGGACTGAGACTATTTAGACACACACACAAACTCAAACACACAACACATACGCACACATGCGCTCAGCTGGTGATGGAGTGAGGCCATTCCTTCTCCTCACCTCATGCCCAGTAGCTGGCTGCCAGCCCAGTGTAGACTTGCCAATTGGCCCTTACACCAAATCAACCAAACAAACTTTTCTGATGAGCTCAGTACAGTACACAACCCTTCTGTCACACACACACACACACACACACACAGTCAGTATTGATTACTCCGGTAGAGCCCCGGTGGGCACTTTTCCTCCACTTCACACTTTTCAGGCGTTTCAAAAGTTAGGTATTCTGTTAGACTGTGGAGTCCTTTGTCATTTGCCTCACCCAGGGGCTCACAGAGACATTCTCTCTCTCTCTCTCCTCTTCACTTCTAGGTTTTTCATCAGACTTTTAAAACTTGCACACTGTCGATTTATGTTGTACTATTCTTCTCCAAGTTTGGTGAAAATCAGTCCATAGGTCGTCAAGTTATTTTTGACCATCAGCCCCTGGTAAAAAATAAATTGTCAATTGTCAATCAAATGTTTAAACATGCCATAATAGACCACTAATAATGTGTTTTTACAGTTCTCCACCTTCATGTTGCTGGATAAAAGGGTCTCAAGGCTCATACTACAGATCTGGTCAATTATAACAGGAGATGGCAACAGGGGCTTTGCAACAGGGAAGGCAAAGCAAGCAATTTCCTAACTGAGAGGGGGACTCTGAGAATGACTGGTTACGATGGTCTAAAGCAATGAAAAGTTTGTGAGAACTTGATCTATGATCCGCTATGTACAGGAGACTGGAACGACACCAGGGTCAGAGATCCCCTAATATGACCCCAAACCACTGGCCTTCTATCAAAAGCTTCATAATCTTAGAGGTTTGGTTGAAGACCAAGAAGTCTACATGAGTTTATAATGTGCCTGGGATGGTGGTGGGGGTTTGCACTTAAACTTTACTACTTAACTATCAAGGCTTATGTCTTGATACACTCCAGGATGACCATTGCTACAGTAAACCACAGTGACATCCTTGCCTTTCACTAACTATACCTACAATATACATTTAACCTATAATAACTGACAATAGAACTAAACCCAGTAATGTATTTTGGGATTGATTAAGGTTAAGACAATGGCGTTCATAGTCTGGGACAGATTTTAAGCCCTAAGCTTTAGTCTTTGTTACATGATAAACTGTATGTTTAAGAAAATCTAAGCATAAAATCAAAAGGTCAAGACCGATAGAGCTAAAGCAATAAGTGTAGGCCTTTAACAGCTGCTCAGGCCATACATCCCTGATGGGCCTCGACAAGTCTTCTGTGAGGATGTGAAACAAAAGATCCATGAGGCAGCAAACAGACCTGGGATCCCTCTGCTGTCCAGCCTCAGAAACACTGCTGCCCTCTGCTTTTACAGAAACAAAGAGAAGACTTTTCATGAGACACTATCCATTGCAACAAAAAGTGTACATTTTGATCTCCTTGCCTGTTTGTGGCTAATGAAGTATTTATGAAATATATATGAACCACAAGACATTTTCTCACAAGTCCAAAATCCCAAATTCAACTGTAGTGACTTGACAAAATAATCGAATGATCGTATGATCTGAGCAAAAAAGATCTGAGCAAAAACGTTTGATCACTGAAATCAAATCATTTTATCTTTGAGTTGATGTATCTGTGGTACCTCTTTAAGTACAAGTGACAACTGGTCAAAATGTGAAGAAATTCCCTGAAGTCAGACTTGAGATATTATATTAAAGAGTCCAAAAGACTTGACCAGTTCAGTTCATCCATGAGTCTCAGTGAAACGAGAATGTGGGCCTTTTTTGGCAAACATGCATTGCTTTAGGCAAGGTGTAATCTGAATGTAGACCTCAAGTGGCCCATGTGGTAAATGGTGAATATAATCAACAAATTCCAGCCACCTTTGGCACCTTTGGTTGACGGTATTCCTGTGGCTTACTTCTGACCCAGATCTGGCAAACAGGAGCAAACCGCCCAGGTGCCATCAATCCATGCAGTATGTGGGCCAGATGGCCGGATGATAGTGTGGCAGTGTGACGAAGAAGTCTTTTGTGAGGTCACAGGGACCTTTGACCTCCAAATTCTAATCAATTCATCTTTCAGTCCAAGTGAATGTTTGTGCCAGATGTAAGGACATTTCCCTGTGGGTGTTCCTGATCCCCAAAATCAAATCAACTGAACATTTGTACCAAATGTGAAAAAGTTCCCTTCAGGCACTCTTGAGAGATTGTGTCCACTAGAATGACGGACAGATGGATAACTCAAATACATAATGGCTCTGACCACCGGCTGTTGCCAGCACAGAGGCACAAAAATGGAATGAATTTTCTAAATTATGGCAGACTATTTATTTACGGACAAAAACATAGTGCAGCTTTATCATACAATATAAGACAGCATGAAAATATACATTTACAGCATCAAACAAGTTAGCAGTCATCTCTGAAATCTGGTTCATTGCTGTCAATGTGTGCCGTCCCCCTCCTCCTGCACAGTCTTTTATTACGCTGTCTCCTCCCTCTGCTGAGCTGTCGAGTCTCGGATCATGACAATGTCTCACTGGAAGATGGAGGTGAACTCCCCCACCGCTTGTCTGATGTTTTCCTATCTTCCGTGGTCTCTCTGGTCCTGCTCAGGGTCCTGCTGGGGGAGCAGCAGTTCAGGTCTGTCCATGCACCACAGCTCCTCCTACATATGATGGACAACGGTGGAGATGAGATGAGGCGAGGTTATTGTGAGCGACAGCATGTGCTGGTTTGCGAGATGACCTTGTGGCCACAAAATTCCTACTTTGTCAGAATCAACAGATTAGCATGCAGCCTGTGGTCTCACTGAGGAAACATGAATCAAACTGTAGTGAGAAGCTGTTTAATGTGAATGACTGAGTTTCCTCTTTCCCTCTGAAACATGTTCATAATTAACACAGTATCCTTTGATAACCTGATGTACTACATATGAATAGTGCTGTTTTATTTTACCTTCTGAATTCCCGTTTACAAAATGTATGATTTCAAAGTGTGACACAGAAATGTGGCCTAAAACCATGATCTTGATTTTGAACTTAAAAATTCAGTCGGGCAGTCGGAGAGTGCATACCTTGACACTATCTCACCATGTTAAAGAAAGTTTTTTAATAATCCTCAATCTGCCAATTTATCTGGATCCGCCTTCAAATTTTAATGGGTTCTTCCTTGGGTCACACCCCACCCCTCCACAAACCTTCATGGAAATCAGTTTGTTACTTTTGTTTATTCCTGCTGACTATCAAATAAACCTACGCTGACATAACCTCCTTGGCAGATGTTAGTAGAGACATTCCTTAATCTACCAACACCGATTGAAAACACTCATATTTGCGTTGTGTTGTATCCCAGAATATATGCATATTAGATGTAGATGTTGCTTTCATTCATGCATGTTCTTCTTCAGTTTATGATCCATGTTCTGTTCATTTGTGTCTGTGTGTGTGTGTGTGTCTGTGTGTGTTTGTGTGTCTTTGTGTGTTTGTGTGGGCCTGAGGCAAAAACTGAAATGAAGCAACACTCAGCAGATACTGCCCCAGGCCAAATATGGGCCCTCTTTTGACACAAACACAGATACACATGCCTGAACCGGGCCTGATGCTGGGTTTCACATCCATTTGGTCAATTGAGTCTTACCACCCACCAGCACGCAGGTTCAGGGCTTCATCCCAGCCATGCCCAGACCGCTGTAGGATCTAAGGCCCTTACCTTGACAGTGCGGCACCGAAACAATATGTCTGCCATCCAAAACAGTTGATTTCACACATGCAGTGTGTTATGTTTTGTATTTCAAGCGACCTGTGTATGTGCATGTATGTGTGTGTGTTTGTGTACCTGTCCAAACAGACCAATGGTATCTCCGGGCAGACAGCTGAGAGCCACGCTGCAGTCTGATGATGCTGAGAGAAGGAGGAGCCTGTTGCCATGGACACACGTCTCCAGGTGAGTCACTCGATTGAGGTGTGGTCGGAAACTACTCAACAGGTTTGGAGGTGTTTTGGTTGTTCCGTTACCAGGTTCAAGTAGATAATCCTGAGGGATGGGGGAGAAAAGCAGTGGATTACTGAACAATATATTTCTATAAGATTATAATTCTCATAAAATATTAATGAATATATATGAAGTACTGTCTCCAAACATGGAAACACTGCACGTACAACTACGACCTGCACCCATTCGATTTTACTAGCTGTCAATCAAATGGTATCCACAGCCCCAATGCATAACCTTGCTTAACGGTCTATTTGACTCTGATTGGGACTATAATTTACAAAATGAACATCTTACTGTATTGAAGCAGACTCCAAACTAGAGGTCGAGAACATAAACTCCTTAGAGAAATGTCTACAGACGTTATAAATCAAGTAAGATGTCGGGTCATTTTCTCACAGACGTCAATAGAAACAGACTTCTTTTTGCGAACAGAGTCTCCCTCTGCTGGTCATTTGAGAGAATACAGGCTTCAGGCACTTCCACATTGGCTTCACTTTCTAGTCACAGAGTCTACGTCCATTTTTTTTATTCAGTCAGTGCTGATAACAAAGCCTCAGCTAAAGTTAACTTATCCACTTCGTCCTACGTGTTTCATGTAAGTGACAAATTATCACTTCAAATGAACAAGAAAGCTACTGAAACACATTTTGAAATGATTTCAATGTTATAAAATGTTAATTACTAAGCCAGCTCAAATGACAGTTATGATGCAAACCTGTTACTCTACTTCACCATTTGAAGTTACAGCTCACTGCCTTTCTAAGACAATACAAACTTCATTACTTTATTTTCACATGTTGATTAATGTAAAAAACAAATTGTCACAATCTACGGCATAATGTGTATGTGGGAATTTATACTGAACCGCAATAATCCTGTGAGTGAGAGGACAACACTGTATAGGCCACTGTGCAATCGTGTTAGTCATCCAGCTGATTCCAAAGCACGTGCCAACTTGCTGTAGGACAGGATTTCTACCAGAACAGTGAGCTCACCCAACTTTCCTCTTCTCTACATATACACATTTCCATAAATTAAACTGGGAGCCAAATGAGACGCACCCATCTGAATGCATCCCCTCTTATAAACGGTGGCAGAGTTGAGCTCTGAGTATTGTGGCAATAATACCCGAGAGGGGGTTCTTTTACTGTGATTATGAGCATGACAGTGATGCCGCTACGCCTCATAGCAACGGCACAATCCCTGTCTCCATGATCAGAGTCAAAAAGTCAAAAGGTCGCTGTGAGGTGTCAGGAACTCTTCAGTTTCCAAGTGTTCATAGGCTGAAGTCAATCTGTGATCAGAAAATGTAATTACGATTTTTTTTCTTCTTCTAGTATTCTACTATTTTCAATAAAGATTAGAAATAGTCCAACATTGTTTTTCCACACATTTAAAAATAATTGATTTCTGTTTTTTTTATGCAAAAAATCCTCTAATTCATTCTAGTTGCTTCTAAAATTTGAAATTCATAGCAGCCCTTTTCCGTCAGAGAAAGAAAAAAAGATGAATGCTAAACAATGAGATCAAAAAGATAATGATAACAAAAAATTATGATATATGATCAATTGAATAGATGAGACTGTTAATTAAAAGTATGACATAGTTTATTGAAATTATGAGACATATAATTCAAATGAAAAGATAGCTATCCTATCTCAAATTTTGAGATAGGATGTAGAAATTATGAGAAAGTTTAAATTAGGAGGTAGCAGGTAATAATTATAAAATAGTGAGTCATTATTATGAGACAGTAAACTGAAATGATGGGACAATTTATTGAAATGATGATATGTTGATAGTTATTGATTGTTATGGCAGTTAATTGAAATTATGAGATAATACATAGAAAATTATGAGATAGTAAATTGAAATAACGAGTCTAACATGTCTGATCTTATAGAAGAACATAGGCTCACTCTTTCTTCATCATCTATTACAGTTTGTGTCCTCGTGTCTGTCTCTCCCTCTGGCTCTGTGTCTCCATTACCCTCTCTGTCTCGGTCACTCTTCCTCTTACTGTCCACAAACACGCCATGGTGGCATACACCTTTCAGTGTGGCCCACTGCATATCACAAATAAATGTACAGTATGTGCACACCTACCTGTATGTCCCATGTCTTCAGTGTCCCCTCTCTATCAGCAGTGACTAAGTATTTCCCACTCAGGCTGACCGTCATGATGATGGATCCCAGGTCTCCGCTGTGAGCTGCGAACTGTCCCACAACACGACTGTGGGCGGTGTTCCAGAGCCGGACCACACCCGAACCTCCGCAAGACACCAAGTCTGCACCACCTGATGGATTTTCATACATAACGCTGCTCAGACTGCGTGGGACAGTGTCTGTGTATGGATGTGAGTTGCCTTTTTGAGTTGAAAATGAATGTCGGGGCTTACGGACACTTGGATGACACCACAGAAGAAGTGTTCGCAAGTTACTTCAATTGTATTGGATTTGGCTGAAACACTGTTTACGCCTGAAACTCCAGAAGTGTTTTGTGGACTCAAACACGTCACCCACCCTCCATCGGCATAGTGGTGAGTAGATAATGAGCGAATCTTCATTTTTCAGTGAACTATCCCTTTAAGGCAAAGGGCCACCGTTAACTCCAGGGCTCTGGGCACGTGCTCACTCTTTCTATGTGGAAATCCATCATTGGTCTAATCGCTGATCAAGTTTTGTTTTGTCTTTCTTTTAACCAAGCAGCTTCAGCCAGAAGCAGCAGCTACTGTCGAAATAACAGAGAATAAATCAAACTGGAGTACAGGTTTTGATAAAAAGAAAAAAGGATAAGTAAATTTCAGAGTTTCAGAGGCTGTGAATGAAAGTAGCTAAAAAAAACTTGAAAGGAACTAAACACATCAAACTATCACTGATGTGGCGATACTGAAAAAAATTGATTAATGTGCAACTGTGTATTTCAACAAGAAAACAAGGCTGTGTATGCAGTCAACTATAAATGTTGAAATTACAGGCTGCGCCTACCTTGACCTGAAATTAATTGGTTTGTAGACAGGCGATTAGCTGACGTCCGCATGTTGTCAATTTGGCTGTTGTATTCCCTAACCTTTTTGAATATAGTGCATAGAAAAATTATTTCCATTGAAATGAGAAAATTAATGAACCTGTTCATTTTGTACTTTGTATTACGACCAGCAAGGGAACTTCCTCGTTGTTCAAACATTATTTCGTTGGAGGTAAAGACTACAAGCAATCATGAAAACTGCCTCTGCTTCTTTTTTACCCTCTACTGTTAAATGCTGTCTCAGCTTCCTTTAATTGGTCTGAACGTCTGAATTATCTAAATGTTTTCACGTTGCAAATGACTGAGATCACCTCTTGTGGTCGTATTAAATTTTGGTCCATTGGTCCAAACCAATGTCTAATGCTGTTTTAAATCAAACAAATTTGTGCCACTGGGATTATTTGTGTTTTTTTGCGTTACTTGTGCCAAACCCGTCATTTGCTTTGCCGGGGGCAGGAAATTCTAAATAATCCGAATTCTTTTGCGCATCTTTCCCACAGTCTAACTCTGACAGAGATTACACAACAAATAATTTCAGTATTTTACTTGCAGCTGCAGATGTGCGTCCTGGAATAAAGAACAGTCTGGTGATGGCGTCAGGGGAGTCATCTAGAAAATCACAGTTGAACAAAGTATTAAAAGTGGAACAGAAAAATAAGTAAAGTGAGAAAGATCACAGACTGAAGAACAAGAAAATAATTGGAGTGCCAACATAATTTAGTCTTTAAAAATGAACTGCACTAGTACATTTAATCTTGGTTTTAAAGTAGAGAACAGATTTTTACAGAACAAAGAGTTTGTTGGAACTGATTTGCGAAACCTTCCTGCTTCTTGTTGTCTTCCTGTTCAGAATGTGGCTGCAGTTTCCTCAAAGCTTTTTCTGTGTCATTGTTCCACACTATAATCTCTCCATCGTAGCTCCCTGCAGAAGGGAGACGAAACAAAAAGCAGAAATCTATTCAAAAACCTTCTCAAAATCGCACTTTGATTTAATAGCAGTTTTGTATTGGAAATGAAATTTCCGAAGCTTTGTGAGCTTCTCAAAAGAAATATATAAACACACCAAAACCTTTGGTCAACACACAAGCTTTTACTTTCTCTGTGCTGCTGAATGATGCAAGTCACTAAACCACTTTAAAGACGATAAAACTCAACATCTGTCCCCAGCTCCCATCTGTTCCACCACTCAGCCCTTAACCTCAACAGAAAGATCTTTTTAAACTATCTTCATCTAGCGTGTCTAGGTGTGTGTGTGTGTGTGTGTCTTTCTATACTTATGAGGTCTTTCTGACTTATTACTTACATTATGAGGACATTTTGACGTTTTAGCTGGTCCTCACAAAGTCAAAGGGCTGTTTGAGGGTTAAGACTTGGTTTTAGGGGTAGAATTAGGTTTAGATTATGGTGTGTGTGTATGTGTTTGTGTGTGTGTATGTGTTTGTGCAATAGGCAGCATAAAGTTTATTGAGAGTGTAGATCTCCTGCATTATTCATGCAGCCCAAGGCCGACTTCTGTATTTCAAGCGACTTTTATCATGCTCTTTGTGTGTGTGTGTGTGTGTGTGTGTCAGAGGCGGTGAGGAATAGAGGGTATGAGACAGTGCAGATACCTGCATCATCAGCACAATGTTGAGTTTAAAGATGTAAATGGGTTATTAAATAAAGGAAACATCCTCTATCCATTAAATAATTCCGGAAATGTTAGCCTCTGTCTGTCTGTGTGTGACTCGCATATCTCCAGAGCCGTTCATTTTATCGGTTTCACATTTGGCATGTGTATTAATTAGAGCCATAGAAAGTGCTGTGTTGAATTTGGTGCGATTTTTACACAGTTTACCTTCAATATCAATAAACTACAGGTGACCAGTGCTCAGTTGCAGCTGCAGCTGGGACTGTCGTTGATCAAGACAACTGCAACAACTGATTCTTCAGTTCAGAGTTCTGCATATTGAGTAGAGCTTCACTGAACTTTGAATAAACAGGTGAAAAGCTTTTGGTGCAACAGAGGTATAATATATCACAATATATAAATACAATATTACAATAATTTATAATTCTTTAAAACTTGTCTCCTACATAATTCACAATGCTACATGACCACCAAGAGTTCAGGTGTGTCATGATATAAGACTTAATGTAAAAAAAAATCACATTGGACTATAGATTGTATAGAAAGATGGACAACACAGCTGTTCCCCAAAAGTGACTAAAGACAAAGTCCCTAACTTGTCAACAAAGACATTTCAAATATACTGTATATTGTAAATCAGAGCATCCCCTGCTTGAAAAATATGTCACTGCTGTCATTCACTTTTCAGATTTCTATTTCTAAAACACTTTGGCTGTTCATCAAAGTTCAGATGAGTTTTTCCTTGGTCGCTTGGAAGGTGCTCAGCCAGGGAGGATTAAGGGATCCGAGGAGGTTGTGACTGAAGGAGTACACACAGGACCCCTGTGTGTACCCTACCGTGTGTGTGTGTGTGTGTGTGTATATGTGTATGTGTGTGTGTGTGCGTGTGTGTGTGTATGTGTGTGTGTGTGTGTGTGTGTGTGTGTGTGTGTGTGTGTGTGTGTGTGTGTTTGTTTGTTTGACGGTGCGTGTGTGAAGCCGAGCGGAACCTTGCAAAGACTCTGAATATGGATGAGGAGGCTTCAGTCCCACATTAGCCAAATGTTCCTGCTGCAACTTGATTCAACTTCTTGGGACACAAACAAACAGATGCATGTGCACGCACAGAGAACACACACACATACACACACCCGGTCCTGAGCACGTGTGTGTGTTTTCCCAACAGAACTTTTAAATGACTTTTGTCACTTGGCGGCATTAACACATAATTTGGCAGAACGCATGCTTTGACGTGAGAACAGTGTCACTTGCTGCAACCGTGAAGAAATCTGCTGCCAACTGAAACTGAAGCGTCATCGCTCTTACAGAAGCCGCCTTTGTGTTCGACGGATTTGGAGAAGAAAGAACATGCAAATATCGTTATTGTAGAAAATAATGCTGTTGATAGCTCAGATGTCTTTATTATTATTTACATTCGATAGTTTTGCAATTTGTAATTTATGGAGCATGAAAAAGACTTGTGTCACATATGTACGTCCTGCCTACGTGAGCTGCATATACTTATACTTGACACTGATTGGTGTGTATATGGGGGGGCATCTAATGTGTGGTGTATATTATTGTATTGGCTAACTTTTTTTAAATAAAGACAATAAAGTTGTCTTTCCATTTGAATAGAGAAAATGAATGAACCGTTTCACGTCATTAGTTTTTTTGCAGCTGAATTATCATTATGTTATTACTACCAGCAAAATGAACATCCTCATTGTTCAAACATTATATCTAATGAGGCGAAGACTGGAGCTAATCCTGTGCACTGATTCAGTTCCCTTTTCTTCTTCTATTGTTAAATGCTGTCTTAACGTCTTGCAATTGGAAAGAACGTCCAAATTCTGTATAAAAAGAAAATTGTTGGTTCATTGGTTGAGTTTGATCAAGACCGAGACCACCTCTTTAGGTTGGACTAGAGTTTGGTCTGTTTGTCCGGATGATGGTCAGAGGCTCCTTAACACCTGATATTTTGGTTCAGACTAAATTGAAAAGTCAGAAGGTCCGAACCAAACAAGACAGAATGGCCCTTCGATTGTAGGAATAACAATAGTGGACAAATGGACGTGAATGTGATTCATCCTTTTTTCATATTAACCCAAAGGCCTGGAAAAGAGAGGGAGTAATGTAAAAGGAATTTATGAATAACATAATTTTGTTGATTTTGTTTTGACAAACCACCAGTTGATCTGATGAAACAGAGAATCACATTAAAGAAAGTGAAAAGTTTGATCCACACAAAGTTTTCATGAAGAAAGTCACTCCATCTTATGTCTTTTTCCAGGAAACCATCAACTCTCTTCCAAATATATTATCATGTATATTGCTGCTATAGCTTATAATATAAAATAATATTTATGACTTGAACCTTTTGCATTCATCAGACAGGTTGCCAAAACCTGGAGAAGTGTGTGAGTGTTGGCTGAGTGACAGCAGGTTATGAATAAGAGAGAGCGCACAGATAAAGGGGGATATCTGCAGGCGAGCTGCAAAATATTTCTGTTTTGTCAATGTCTTGCATCAGCTATTAACCGAAGGAGTCAGTGATTCGGTTTAAGCCTGAAAACGCAACAACGGCATCACATTTCAGAGATCTACGCAAATAGACACATACTGTAAATTGTTCTCTTCTTTCTGGCACACACAGCCCCCCCACTCTGCAGCATTAACACACCGACACTCACACACGCTTGAAAGACAGAAAGTGCTTCCTCTCATTTCCTCTCACCCCCGCTGAGAGAGCTCTAATAAACATAATTTAAATCTGAGAATTTGGATTAAATTGAAGGTGGTGGGGGCAGCATGGGGCTGTGTGTGTGTGTGTGTGTGTGTGTGTGTGTGTGTGTACGTGGGTGGGGAAGAAATGAAGCAGGCTAAAGTCGAGGTAGTGAATAAACAGAAATGAAGAAGTGAAGAAGAAGTGAAGTCAGTTAAAAAAGAAGGAAGGAGAGAGGCAGCGGCGGCAGCGAGAGGAGCTGAGCACGGTTAGAGAGCCAACTCTGAACAAGTTTCCAAGTTCACAAATTAACTCCAGAATTGTGTTTTTTTCTTTTGTTCCAGCTCCGACTGTTCATTTCCTTCCAAAACTATAACTCCTTCCAGCTTCGAGACAAACCCACTATCTTCTCTACCTTTTCAGCTCCATCCCTCACTTTATCTCTCTCCCCCTGTACTTATCGCCGGGGTCAATGCGTTTTGAAAGACCAGAGAGGGTCCTGCGGTTTATGACTGCTCTTTCTGCTCTCGCACCAGCCTGATAAACTGAAACCGAACTTTCGATACGTGACCCACAAGTGATAGAACTTTTACAAACTGAAGAGCGTTCTGGGGCAGATTGGGTTCAAAGTGTTTGTAGTTTGATGGTTATAGAAGCGGATCAGTGACTGGAGGATCGCCAGTTCAATCCCTCAGGCAAAGAAATCTCAAATCAAAACAGTTGTGAGTGCTGAGGGGCTTTACTGCTATTTCAAAGTATACTGTCTTCACCTTCACGTGCCGAGTCATTTTGCCTATCTTTTGTGTGCACGTTAATTTTCTTCACGTAACAGGAAAAGTTCTTTGTTTCTCACTCATTGTCGCTTCTTGGTCTTGAGCAGATCAAGCTTGGTGAATCAAAAGTGCCACAAGGTTGAATTCCAGGGTCCCAAAAGAAAGCACAAAATCATGCATCAAAAAGATGGAGTGATTGAAAGAACACAGAAAGAAAAAAAAAAGATCTACTCACAGCCAGAAGCGCACAGCATTTCTGCACTTTAATAAGAACGTGTGAGATTCTTGAGGACTCCATTTCCATTTCACGTATCACAGAGTCCAGGCACTGAGCTGCATGATCGCTTTCACTGCAACCCAGGATAGATTTGTGCAGCGTATGGTTTGATTTGCTTAGTGTTTCAAATGTTGTGCAACAGCAAAACCACAAAAAGAAACTAAAATCCCCCAAATCCTGCAGGTCCAACCTCTTACTTAAGATAAATACAGGAGAGGAAATGTGTTGTTCTGAGTAATTGTTCCTCTAAGGTCTTTGTGGTTATCGTGCTTAGTTATAGTTATATTACCTCTATCCCCCCGACTTTCTCCCCATAAAATTGAAACAGATTTACCCACTAAAGAGTAATGTCCCCCCCCCATACACACACACACACACACACACACACACACACACACACACACACACACACACACACACACACACACAAAGGAAGAGATAGGAAATTAAAATGAGAAGTAAAGAACAGGAATTACTTTAATGAGTTGTGTTCTTATTAGACACATATCTTGATCTCTCTCTGCTAGTACTCTCTCTCTCTCTCTCTCTATATATATATATATATATATATGAATGTTTTTTCATAAATCTTTCTTGACCTTTACAGTTCACCTACCTACATTCACAGCTAAATTAAAATTTGAATTAGGAAGGAACTTGCCAATTAACAGACTTTGACATGTTCATTGTGCGGGCAGATGACAGCTCACAACAAAGAGAGGGGAAGCTGTTGTTCCTCTGAGGAATAAAACACTGGGTTGTGAGAATAAAGCTGCCAAGAGTAAATCAGCAGAGTAGTTTATTATCACAAAGGGCAACAGGGAAATGCCCTGATATGAATGAGTCTGACAGTTCTGCTTCAAGTTAAAACCACACAAGACGTATCTAATGAACTTACACAATGTTTCTTATAAATCCGACTGTACTTCTGATAGAGCATAAATGTTGCCTGGTGTTTACAACTGTCCAAATGGAAGTGTGCATTTGTTTGGATGTGAATTCTGAAATACAGTACATCAAGTCTCTTTCTGCCTGAACATAAAAACCACAGGACCACCTCTAGCAGAGCGATGTGTGGAGCACGACTTCTTTGATAACAACACAACTAACTTTAATCAGCAGATAAGTGCTTACAGTTATTTTTCATTCCACTCATTTTCTTTTTTGAAGATTCATTTTCACTTCCCGGCCTTTGTTTTTTTTCTCTCTCTTCTTTTCATCTCTCTCTCTCTTTCCCTCTGCATGAGCCCTTGTCCTCAGTTTAAGTAATGACAGTGTATTTTGGAAATGAAAGACAACACACAGCACTACTGTGGAATGGAAGGATGACTTAGTACACACAGCGTTAACTAACTAAAACTCATCAGTAAATACAAGAGGTGTTTAAAATGTTTAAACAGAATTTCCTACTTGCGCCATCCGCTTGTCTCACTCTTAATGTTGCATCATTAGCTATTTGAGCGCCACCCACATAGCTAGCTTATTAGCTTTGTCAGCGGCATGCTATGAATCCTGGATTCAGTTGACTGGGAAAGGATCCATCTCTTGAATTCCTTGTTGCTGGGGAATGGAAGGATGCATTCGTCGGCCACATTTGAAAGAGACTTCTAAAAGTCGCACTGCTATGATGCAATCGATCTTGGGGCCCCTGAATTGACACACTAGATCCAGATTCATTCATTATTCTCTAGGACATCTGATCTGTGAATCTATGAAAATATCAAAACAAAATGCCTGATTTCCCAATTATAAAGAAAGAAAAATTCCCGGATCTTCTTCTCCAGATCCGCAGCAAAATATAATGGGTTCTTTCTTGGCCCATCCTTCCACCATGTTCAGTGGAAATCGGTTCAGTAGCTTTTATGTAATTCTGCCGACAAATCCAACCACAACCACAGAGCAAACAAACAAATGCAGGGGCGAAAGCGTGACCTCCTTGGCAGTGGTAATGAAACACTCACCTGTGACCAGAGTGTGTGGAGGCTGGAAGGCGGCACAGAGCACATCACTGCGATGTTGGACACCTCCCTTCCACTCAGAGGGCTCAACAAAAGACTGTGAGAAGGAATGCAGCCGGAACACTGTCAACATCCTGCAAAGAGGCGAGACACAGAGAGAAGGAGGTATTGTAAGAATGTGCCACATAAAGAAGCTCCAGTACACCACACTGCAAGATGCATATGAGAGGCCTCAATACGCATCATGGGTTTTGTTATGGACGTTTTCTGGGAGCTGGTGAAAGGAGAACGAAGGAAGGCAGCTGATGTCTTATGCATCAAGGAGACCAGAAGGTGGAACACTATACAAACGCTAACAGAGTAACATGAGCAAGTGTCACCCCCCAGTCTGAAGATGTCTCCCACAGCATCGCCATATATCTTCCTCTACTTGACCCTTTCCAACAGCACATCCATGAATGGCTAGAATTGCTGTCACTCTCTATGTTACATGTAGATGGTTGCACCCTATTGGATAGTTTACCCTAAAGCATGTATACCTAATTCACATTGTGTCCTTACGTCTTGCCCCTGGTGTAATAAGGAAGAGTTGGAGTTTGGGGCCTCTTTGTCTGGGGCACCTTAATAAGATATAAAAGTCCATGAGCGTAGACACTACAATGTACTGCTAGTTGGCCCTTTATCTGTAATCTGACCTTAGGTACTGCTGGGAGAGAAGGGAGTATGTGTGGAGAGGCACTATAATCCTAATGTTTTTTTTTATTGTGGTTATGGGGCTGGACATGAAATGGAAAATGATGTAGTGGCCTTTAAAACAGAGGAATGTGTCTGTTGATGGGATGTGGACATTTCAACCGCTGCGTGATTTCCTAAAAGCATCACAACACAACATGGACTGAGCAGTGTCTCAGTGGATGTGAGGGAGCATAGTTTTCTTTTGCTGCTGCTGATTTGTCGTCTATGATCTCTTAATGGTTTGTATTTATATAGTGTGTGTGTGTGTGTGTGTGTGTGTGTGTGTGTGTGTGTGTGTGTGTGTGTGTGTGTGTGTGTGTTTGTTTGTCTGGGTGGAAAAGAGAGGGAAACACAGAAAGGGAGAGAGTGTATTAACTTGTTGATGCTGAGTTCACTGGGTGTGAAATGATGAGGATGAAGATGAAGATGAAGAGCAGATGTAATGTGGGTATACAAAGACACACAACACACACACACACACACACAGTTTGAGGCAGTCGTACTAAAGTGATTGGGAGCACCCTAGAGCATTCAGACTCGTTAGAGTCCAGATGTCTGGTTGGCTGTGTTGTTGGCAGTCTGAGGGAACACACACACACACACACACACACACACACACACACACACACACACACACACACACACACAGTATTTGCAGTATTTCTTGCATACAAATATTGTCATTCGCAATCTTTGACAGGTGCAATGTTTTTCTCACACACAGTTGATGAGGGTGTTGCTGCATGGTAACATCTAAAATTACATTTTACATTTTTTTTGTATTTCAGACTTTGCATGTATGCAATATTTAAAGAAGTGTAACAGAGACTACATACTGTAAAACAAGAATAATCCCACGTGCATACACAATTCTTTACTACCTTTCCCAGCCCATCACCAGTATGCTCCTCTTCAGCAGCAGGACCTGAGAGATCTCCACAGCTCGACCCAGGCCGGCGTTCATTCTGTGGAGGCAGCGGCCATTAAAGTCCCACACCTGCAAAACACAAAACAAATGACAAATCTATCACAACTCCAAATGTGCTTGGTTTCAAAACACACCCACATGCGAGACCAAAATGAGACCATTTCATAACTAGTTAAAAACTCCTTGTAGTACAGTTCAAGCTTCATCCATCTTATGCTGCATTGGTGACATCAACAAGTGGAATGTGAAGATAAACTACAAATCAAGACTTACACCATATAAGCAGCTACAGTGACAGTAACCCCTTGCAGCTGTTTGGGCAGTGGGTCTGAGGTTGAATGGCAAAGCCCTTCATGGTTGTGTTTCATCAGTAGAATTCAACAAGTCATGTCCGATTTGACAGTGACATGGTTTTGAGTGAAAGGAGGTTTTTTTTGAGTGGCTACAAATTCTTTTATCTGAAAGGCCACCTTCTTTTTATCATCTTTTTTCTCATTACTGCCTTCTTTTATAGTCCGTGTATTTCAGAATTTGCATTTCTATGAGGTCTGTCCTGCAGATCTACGGTTCCCTGCTGAATCAGTGAGTGTACAGTGTGTGTGTGTGTGTGTGTGTGTGTGTGTGTGTGTGTGTGTGTGTGTGTGTGTGTGTGGCCGTGCACCTACTTTGACCTCTCCGTCAGTGCCTGCAGTAAACAGCCGCGTCTGCGTGCCGTCCAGGACCATGGTGGAGATCTCGGCGTCACCATGACAACGGTGGAACTGCTTGACCTTTTGGCCGGTGTCAGCCTGCCAGCAGATGACAGAGGAGGCAGAGTCACTGCTGACTACCTGCACACGCACACACACACACACACGCACACACACAAACACAAACATACACGTTGCGAGAAGAGATCAATCGTCAAGAGTTTGATCACTTTCATTCCACTGATATATTCTTTCATGAATCTCACAGAGCCAAACAAACCTCCTCACTTTGTTTTACTGTTTTTGAGCCATGCATGAAAATATGCTAATAATGCGTCTGTCAAGTGGAAATAAAAGCAAGAGAAAAAAAAGTGTGGAAGCACTTTATAAAATGAGAGATATTCATATTAGATGTATTAGCTATTATTTATTCTCTACTGGGTTGGAAACTAATATAGCTGTGAAAGTGTGATACAAAGGAGACAAAACATACAAATCTAGGAATTTTTCTGGCTTTGTAAAACCAAATCAACATTTTGACGATTTAATATCACTGTTATATCAAATCGAAATAAATGATCCACAGTTGTACCAAATAAATGTATTCCTCCAAGTAGTCCAGCTTCCTTCCACAGTCCAAAGACATGCCCCCCCCCTTCCCCCCCAGTGACCTTCAAATGATATGGGATACAGATAATGAATGTTTGAAGCAACTACATTTCCATTTAGAAGCTGTTGTGTAGCCTTTGATATACATTGAATGATCCTCACCACGAAATGGACGCGCTCAAAGAAAATGAGAATTTGAACATTTGAAATGACAACTGGGAAAACAAAAGCTGCAACTACCTAATGGACCACGAGGTGTTTTGTCAACTTCTGCCAAGAATTAACTTCAAAACTCAACTATTCATCAGGATCCGAGTTTTCTGCTCACTTACTAAATGTACTCCCAAATAGTTTATATAACACATCCAGTTCACAACCATTCTCCCAACTTATTGAAATGTGCCTCTGGACAATAACAGAAAAATACTGAATGAGATGAAAGGGACTCAGTTTCCCAGCATACCTGTCTGAACAGACTGTTGTACAGCACACAGGTAACAGGGTGTTCATGGCTGCTGGTCCTCCTCTCCTCCTTCGTGGTCTCCAGCAGAAGAAGCAGGCTGTTGAAGGAGAGCAGGAGGAGATGGCGCTCCTCGTGGAGGAACAGGAGGGTGTGTGTGTCCTCCAGTGTCTTCGGGAAGACGCCAGCCAGACGGTGAACACACTGCTGACTGGATACGTCCCACAGACACAGGACCTAGAAAAATGATAAAGGTGTACGAGTGTGTGTTTTGTAAGAGTAGAAGCTACAGTTGATGAATCACCACACACTGTACAGTGGAACTAGAATTACTCAACCAGTGCAGTTTCAGTCCACATACAAAATTAAATCTGACTAACATGAGGCAACTGTGCCGTTAACCTTTGACATCTTAAAAAAGATATTTGAATCCAAGTGACAACCGGTAAAAACTGTAAGAAATTTCTTAAAGGCAGACTTGCAATATCGCATTCAAGAGGATAAAAACATGTTTTGTGAGGTCACTGTGACCTTGACCTTTGACCACCAATATCTAATCAGTTGCTTCTTGAGACAACTGTAAATCTGTGACAAATATGAAGGCGTTCTTGAATTATCACATTCACAAGACAACTCTAAAAACAGAATGCCTCCAGCCACCGGTTGTCACAGGCGCAAAGGCATAAAAACAAACTTTAAACCTACTACTATAAAAAACAATGTTTATGAAAAGACATTGCATAAGTAACCAGACACATACAATCATTGCTGAGAAGAATGGTTACCATAGCAGCTCTGCACAGCACGTTACAGAGCCACACTCAGGACTTCACAAAAACTCGGCCATATTGATTCACGGCACAAACAAGATGACTGTTGCTGTTCCAGAAACTCTTGCAGAGGAAACTAAGGTGAAGCTCTCAGAGTTTCTTGAATTGGCAGATGGTGTTTGAGAAGAAAGCAGATGGATCATAAATCACGTCGAAAATATCGGTCTCTTCAGCGAAGCCAAGGAGAATGCAAACATTCACCGAGCTACAACAGGGAGAGGAAAAGCAACACCAGCACTAACATCCTCCTTTCATCAGAGAGAAGGAAGGTTTAAAGGTGATGTGGTGCTCGGCTCTTTCAGTGCAAACAGTGAGAAACAGCCGACCAATCATCTCCACCGCACTCTCCTTTCTCTGCAGTAATTACAGCGAGTTATCACAATTAATATTACAATGAGAGGGCTCTTCATCACATTATCTTTACCAGCAGAGTGCCAGACGCACACACATACACACACACACACACACACACACACACACACACACTCCTACCTTATCTTTGGAGTAGCTGAGCAGTTGTTGCTTGGTCTGCATGAAGCGAACTGCGAGGACAGGGCCCATGTGCCCGCTGAGCACACACACCGGCTCTGAGGTCACGTACGGGTTCCACACCAAGACCTGATGATCCACGCCTGCTGTGGCTACAACCAATCAGAGCATCCCAAATTAGCAGGGCGGCTAACAGCACTTAAGAACAAGGGGCCATATTGTTTTAGCCGCCCAGAAACCTTAACCTGAACCTCTGTACCCACCATGACATCACTTATTGGTTTGCAAACTGCTGTTTTGAAGTTTGCAGGATTTTGTCGAGCGCCTAGTATAATTTACAAAATGAACATCATGCTGTGTTGAAGAAGACTTTAAACCAGAGATTGAGACCATAAAGGAAAAGGAAAATGTTTACCGATGTTATAAATCAAGTTAGAAGTAGAGTCATTATCTTATAGACTGCTATCGATACAGTTTTCTTTTAGGAGTCGCCCTCTGCTGGGCATTTAGAAAAGACAGGTTATTGGTTATTTTTTGTCTAACTTTAAAAACCTTTTCATGAGCCACAGCAAACATTATCATACTTATTTGAGTAATTCTTGTGAAAAGTAAAAAAAAAGTTTATGTAACATTGATGGAGTGGCCCTTTAATATAGTCTGTACACATTTCAACCTACCTATCAGATTGAGTTTACGGTGGTGGTCCACGTCCCACACGCCCCTCTTTGTAAAAAAAGATGTGGCTCGAAGACTGCGGCTCTCTTTTTCCCACCAGCCAATCACCAGGCTGCTCTGTGGTCTGGTAGTACATGACACAAAGGCCTCCAGTGAGTCCAGGTAATGCACTGCAGGAAGCGGGAAAGAGTCGGAAATTAAAAAAAAATAAGATTAGGTGTGACAGATACTGTGATTCACTACATCAGTAACACTGAGGAAGAACAATTCTGCTATCGATGCCATTAAACTGGATGCGAACAACACAGCAGACAGACTAGACAAGTTTTTTGCCTCTTGTTTATGTACTTGGGAAACATTTAAATTGTAAATCTGTTGTTTATACTGCGTCGGCACCAAGGACTCATGAGACAGCTGCTTTCAAATCTAACACTGAACAAAGCAAAACAAAGGTTATATTTCAACTGGGACTGACATGTAACATCTGAAAGTACAGATCACCCGCTTGTATTGTGATTACTTCCACCAAGTACATGTGTTTATTGGTTTGTTGTTGTTTGTTTGTCTGTCAGAATCATAGACTGTATATAAAGATGGATGCTGGATCTCCACTTCCTCCCACTATCTAGAAATGAAGCCAAAATATGACGGATACGAACGCTGCCATCTTGTGCATTTGGAGTCTACATTATGTTAGTGTTTATTTTTCCAGTAAGTTTAGTTTTAATCACTTATTTGATCCAGGGTGAAACAATGATTGACAGATGATACTGACTCACAATTGGTCGATAGGATGTATCGGCGGGAACTCTATACCACAACTCCATCCCCTGATAGCTACTGGGCAGACTCTGGCTCCAAATGCACAAGATGGCAGCGTTCGTATTCAGGATATTTTGGCTTCTTTTCTTGATAGTGGGAGGATGTGGAGACACATCGTCCATCTTTATTTACAGTCCATGGTACAGAGATATTAAGAGAGGAAAGGCCACTGGTTTTCTCCATGCGAAAGAAGCAATAATGAGAAAGAAGTTACTCATGTGACAGAGGGATTCTTCAACAAACTTCTTTAAAAAAAAAAGACTATATTTTGATGATGACACACTGATAATTCTGTTTCATTTCTTCAAATTAGACACTTCTCCCTGCTGATGCCAAAAACAATTCTCGAGCAGACCTCTGAAGGGCATCCGCTCTCTGTGCTCAATGCACAGTGACCTCATGCTCATGCTGCGTCGCAAACCAACCAATCCACCGGCGCTCACAGCGGCGCACAATTACGCCGGTTTGATTTGCTCACTGGTATTACAGAAAATGTAATGGATCTTGCATCACCATCTATCTCAATTAACACTTTGACTGAGAACAGTTAAATTGGATGTCACATGCCTCTATTAGAAGCTGCGTAGCTTTCAAACACTGCACAAATAGCTGTAGGTTTGCTGAGATGGCATGTGACAGTCGCAGGTCAAAGATCGGCCCCATCGCCGGGCCAATAATTACGTCTGATTACATTTCATACACAACATCTTCTCCCAGCCCTGTGAATTAGAAAGATCTGTGGGTTTTCAGACGGCGTCACCAACTCATCATTGATTAATGAGGCCGTCTCGCTTTCACTGACACGCACACATCATAAAAATCTGTTTGTGATGCAGACCCAGATACATAACATCTGCTTCAGCCAGCGTTGCAGCTAACCTCAGACTTTTACTGTGCGATTCCCCTCAGTTTTCCTCTCTGCTGCCCCTCTCCTCCTCCTCCTCCTCTTCTTCTCCTTCTTCCTCTCTCTGGTGGCCCCGTGAGCCCGAGGGTTTGAGGAGGTCTGGATAACCAGCCATGTCTAATAGTACACAGCCCACTCATACTGCAGGGTGGGCAACTTCAAAAGAACAGCACCAGCACCCCAGAGGTATGCAAACACACTCATACACACTTGCACACGCTCCTCTTTCCTCTCTGAAAATACCACACACAAACGCAGACATGGAAATCCTCAACACTCTCTCTCTCTCTCTCTCTCTCTCTCTCTCTCTCTCGGTTTCACACACATCCTGCACACACACACACACACACACAGCCTGCTAAATTTCAATTAAGCAGCGCTTTTAATGCTTCTGGCATCGTCTCCACTGTTTCCACTGTTTTTTGTTATCTCTTTGTTTTCCCATTTGTTGTGCTTATTTATATGTGCTGTATTCTTGTCCCACCCCACCCTTCATCTGGATCCCCCCTCTCAGCCACTCTACAGTCTCAGAGCGCTGCTGCCTCTGCTGAATCATTATCAAACAGCCCGGCGAGCCATCAGAAACTCACCGATGATGCAACCAAGACACAACTAAGCGACCTCTTTGTTGCTCGAGCTGAGCTGAAGTGGGGGAGTCTCAGGGGACCCGACCTTGTGCCCAAGACTCGCCGCCAATAGTCAAAACTTTGGCTACGCAAAACTATAAAGTGGATGACTCAGGAGAGGCAGCATGTGTGTGTGTGTGTGAAAGCGCAGGCGTTTCCATGGTGTTGCATAAGCCGTTACTGTAGTGACAGTGAGAGAAAAAGAAACGAGTGAGCGAGCACAGACAGTGGCTCTTATCCCAGGTGTCAAGGTGAAAGTGTGTGTGTGGGGTCTCCTTTCTCTCCGTCATCTCAGACAGTGATTGAGTTTCATTGCTTTCATTGTGTTTGACTATTAAAATCTATTCTTTTTGGCCCGAGGCCCTGCAGCTGAATGCAGTTATCTATGTAACAAGAGCAGCAGGATATTGGTCAAATATCAGCTTTTGGATATTTTATCAGGATTGCACAGTCGGCTGAGCCTCTCATTTACTCACTATATAGCTGTTTTCAGACATGCACTGAAGTCCTGACACGTTCCTGAAAATCTACATAGAGGCTGTATAGATCTTGCATTAGTCCAAGAAATTGACAAAGCGTGACAGAAAAAAAGGTTTGTACTTATGTTTTGTCTCGTAAATAGAGTTTTTTATGTGTGTGTGCGTTTCCTACCTTTTCTAACCCAGGCTGGTGCGTGTACTCGGTGTGTAACAATGTAACAGGAGATGTGTTTTCCTCTGACCAGCTCATCCCACAGGACGATGTCTGCAGAATCTGAGTCCGTCCTCTGACTCAGTCTCTCAAACAGAGAGATCTGAGCTGAGGTGAAATGTAAAGCACTGACCTGGGAAAAGACACACACACGCACACACAGAGATGGACTGATGAGCACATGCAGATGATGCAGGAAATGAAAGACAACAGTCTTCCCTCCCACCTGTCCTCCAATGTCTCCTATGGTGAGAACGGCCTGGTCAGGGTCAGAGGGATCAGCCCAGTAGTCGAGACACCAGGGAGTGTGCGTCAAACCCTAGAGAAGATAATAAGTTGCGTGTGCAATGTTACATGTAAAAGTCAGTATGTTATAGAATGCTCAAAACAACAGAACCATAACATGAGAATAGATATGTTCATTTATTTATATTATTTAGTGTAATTCATTGTAATTAGAGCTGTTACCTGGACTTTGTACTTGCAGCTGAAGTCCTGTTTCGACAGTATGTCATAAAAACACACCTCCTTACTTGTAAATGACACAGCTATCTGAGAAAAGAAAGGACGAGTATTAGTAATTGGATTCATCAATATGACAGAATCAAAATTTGATATCTGATGCAGAAAACTCTGTGGGTGTCATGGATCTAAATCGTATCTGTCAGACGCAAATTAGTGTATTAAAGCCTGCTAATTAGAAATAAAGATCAATAATTGATGCTTTCATTACAGAAAAATTAATGTTCGTTTTCTGAACATTACGCAAAAGCTGCATGACCTTGCAATGCCATCAACCACTAATCAATAATTAATTGATTGAGTGAAATGCTTGTTTACTTCAATACCCAATAACCGAGACCACTTATCAATATTCATTTATAAATTAATTTCAATGAATAGCAATTTTTGTCCAGATAACCAGACATGGCAGCAGATATCAATCATTGGACAGATCAATGTTAGCTACTTCGTACAAATAACTTAAATAAAACTCAAAAAGTGATCACCATGTGGACGTTGTGCAGCAGCACCACGTCTGTGGCCCAGAGGTCTTTGGGTGCGACTGTGCAGTTTTGCAGTCGATGTGTGTGTGTGAGGGACATGTCCTCTCTGTCCCGCAGCCCGACACTTCCTCCTTTGCTCACAGTCACATACTGGCCTGAGCTCTGCAGGTACAACACCTGTGGAGACCAGAGGACATCACAGAACAACAATGTGTTTTCCACTAGTGTAAAAACACCTATAATGCTCTCTGTAATGCAATCTGTGCAGGGGCGGATCCATGTTTAAAAAAATAAAAATTAGTCACTTACATGAAATGTAATAACTGCAGACAAAGTCATTTCCCACAGCCACCTGCAAGCTTTGTCAGAGTGGTGCGTCATACATTTATCCCTAATTATTCTAATTGTCAGTCACAGGTATGATGAGTTTCTGTTACGTGCTGTATCTTAATATACCTGCTGGATATTACTTCTGTCTCTTTCTTATTGCTGAGTGGCAATAAATTATTCTCCAAGCTAAAATTGGGAGATACAACAATTTTACAATGGGAGCAGGAGCCTACACTACGGAAACCTGAGTATATTTGAGAAATTCAGGAAGACAAATGGAATAATCTCTAAATTGGAATAGGGACAAGACTTCAGGGCAGAAAAGGAAGACATTGTGAAAACATTATTGATGTATTATCACATTTTAAAGCTGCCATGGCTAATACGTCGGGACAATTGTTACCTCCGCAGCAGGCACCCGTACTCCTGAGTACCTGAGTACTCTGTGCACTTCTTCACAGCAACAGCGTAAACAGATAGGAACAATCCGGTGAACATAGTGTTTAGCAGACACAAAGAAGCATTCGCACTAATGTGGTCTCATGTTTCCAGCCACCTGACAGCTGAATGTTCAATCATTGTCCGTTTAGCTCGGTTTTGGCCTGCACCAACTCCTGAAGGAAATATTTGTCTCTTTAGCTTTTTTAAACACAGACACATCTTCGCAGCACCAAACTTTGGAAACAGTTTGCAACTAATTGGTGAACATGGCACAGTGTTTAGCAGCTAAAGAGACAAATATTTCCCTCTGGAGTTGGTAGAGACCAAAACGGAGCTAAAAGAAGAATGAGTAACATTGAATGGTGGCTAATTCACTCTGTGACAGCTTTACACTCTGCTATGTTCACTAGATTGTTGCAAACTGTTTCCACTGTTTGGTGCTGCAAAGATAGCTGCAGGGTGCTAATCAGATTTTTCACTGTACAACTTCTTGATAAAAATCAAAACACTGAGGTTGTGCAACTGAAAAATCCCAAAAGCTGAGTCAAACTGCCGTGAGGATACCCTGATTTAGTAACTTTGATGCATTAAACTGTCATTTGGTCATGAAAAATATTGATTAGTGCAGCTTTAAGTATTACTGTTGTATTTACCTTGCTTGACAGAAACCAGAAATGAATCTTCTAAGCTGCTTTAGTCTGTCTGCCTCTTTATGACTCTTTAAAGCCTCCAGCCGCAAACAACCCGCACAACATTCTGACATTTTGACATACTCAGGATTGAAAGATTAAAGTGGTGAGCCATCATTTTATCCACAGCGCTAGACACTTTATACCAGCCACTTCATTTACATATTAATTGATAGATGTTAAACTAGTCCAGAGCAATTTATCCCAAAGGAAGTGTACCATTTTGATGAACGAGAACCTAATGCTTTTGAACGTTTCCTCGCACAATGTTTAACAATGATGAATTCCTCCAAGTCAGCAGAGATTTGGATTCTCCAGCCAGTTTAAAAATGTTTCTTTTTGATAGAGTTCCACAAAAGATCATATGGTTACGATGGAGAACGTGTTCGAAGACGTTAACCACCTTTTACCTTCTGGACCTGGTCCCGATGTGGGCAGGTCAGGGTGCGGGGGGGCTTCCAGCACGGCACACTGCTTGTTCTGTTGTTCTTCACTTTCTCAGAGAGCTCCAGCAGCAGAAAAGAGCACAGGCCTCCCCAGTCGACAAGTCCCTCTTCCTTCACGGCATCGCTGTCCAGAAGGAGGCCGCGGTGCTCCTGAGTGACAACCACACTGTCGAACAGGAGGCCGTATTCCTCCCTGGAGCCTCGGCCGACTGACGACCAGGCCAAATCGATGAATTCAGTTCGGGACAGGGAGCGGGAAGCACCCAGGGGGTCCTGCATCAAGATCAACAGGATTATGAGACCTTGCCTTCAGACACAATGTGCCACAGCCTCTGGATTTGAAAGGTTTGCTATTATAATATAACACTCCTCTTAAAGTATTCCCAATGTGAATGAAAAGTGTGTTAATGTAAGGTTGTTATTAAACCACCTCACCAGGAAGAGGCTCTGTAGCTTTCTATAATCCTCAGTGTTCATCCCGCTCTCCAGCTGTGCCACCTCCATCCTCGTTCCCATGGTTACACCTCACCTGTCAATCAGTCACTGACATGTCACACGAGGTGAGAGATGTAAAGCACATGTTTGCAGCTTTGAACTCACAGTCAGATGACTTTGTCATATTCCTGGGTGTCACATGGCGAAAACAAGATGTTCCCGGATCGAGTAATCCCTTAGTAACCTTCCATAAATGTTGCACACCGTCAATCACCATAATCACGCAGTGGAGTCACAGCAGCATGCGGACTGCTTTTGTTGCCGCTTCTTTCACTCAGTCCAAACATCTCTGCATTGAACGCCGTGCGAAGGTCTTTTCTGCGTTTTCAACTGAAGTTTTTTTTCCCCACCAGCTCAGTGGCTTTCAAAGGCCAAATAATTTCTCAGGAATGGCTGGGGTAGGCGGCAAGTTGCCAAAGCACGTCGAGCCTCTGTTATGTCAGCTAATGTGAAATGAAATGCTGCAGTCAGGTAGACGAGCGGCATGAATAATAGCATGAATGAAAACGCAGGATTTGTTCAATTAGTCTGTGCCGTGATTTCAAAAAAGGCCTAACAGAGAGAAGTTGGTGATGAAAGGTTTCTATAAAGGGCAGCGGAGGACAGCGCGCGCACACCCTCGCTTTAATTTCCAGCTCGACATAAGCTTTTATGAGACAAACTCATTGGAAGTGGCGTCACGCTGAGCTGAGATTTAGATGACAGGTTGGGTAATAAAAACGGAAATAAATGCTTTGCGGAAACCGTTATTTTTTTCCTCGACGGCGATTAACCGCAGTGTGATTTTGATATGATGAGTTTATCCGCCTTTTTTAATTTACATCGCTGACAAACGAGTGGTAGACTGCGACAGATTTGTTTGTGCTCCTGTAATAAATGAAAAGAATGGTGGAAACCGTAGGGACGCGCGGTTCATGTTTTGTTCATGAACGCGATAACTTCAATCCTGATTTGTTTTGCGGCAGGCAGCTGGCGCCAGTCTTTATGTGATTACACAGGCACAGTTCCATAAAATTAACACAAAAAAGAGACCATAGTGTATTTGTAGCTGAGATGTCATAAATATTGCCGTTTGAACAAACGGTCGAAGATGTATGGCATTGCTTTCAATGTAAATTTCCCTACAAGCAGTCACTTTGGCTCCTATTTGAACGGATTCAGCATTTTAAGCTCTTACTGTACGCAAGCTTTTGTGTCTTCGTCCTGTTTTACGTCACTTTGGATTAAAGCCTCTGCCAAATGACCTAATGTAATGTAATCAAATTGTACAAGGAAAAAAAAAAAAAAAAAAAAAAAAATATATATATATATATATATATATATATATATATATTATGTATATACATTATAGTGCTGTCATATCCGCTGCCAAACAAAATCCAGTGTTGTGTCTCTTCTTCCTGGAGATCCAGACTTGAAACTAGCGCAAACTGGATTTCTCTCTGGTCTTTATTGGAGTTGGACAGAGTTTCAGCCACTGTAGTCAAACTGTCCGAAAAGACCATCTCAGCACCAGGCTTTAACTGCCCCATGACAGACTCCTGGCCGGGCATTGCTTCATTCAAGCACGTTTTAAACCATAAAATCCACATATAGTCGAACACACACTCAGTTAATATAAAATGTAATCTTACCAAGATACCCAAGTTCATCCAACTTTCAGTCCACAGTGGGTGTCCACAGCAAATTGACCCAGAGCCTCTGTGCTCATGCAATAAATCGTTTTTTTAAATGTATGACATTCAAACAAACCCTCTGTCTCTGGATACAGAAACTGTGTCGTTCGTAGGAGGTTCAGGAGATTCCCAGAGTCCGAGCCTTGTGTCCAGAAGTCTGTCCAAGCCAGCGACGAGGCATACAGAGAGTTAACTACTGCCCCCAACTAGTCCAGACAGTGAAAGAGGCCACACACACACACACTCTCTATTCTTTTCTTTTATTATGCTTCACTCTCAAAGACTCAGGGTAAGTTTCCTGGCAACCAAGTCGTCAAAAAGAGGGTTTGTGAGTCCAGACACTGTCGTCTGTATGTAAGACAATGTGGGTTGCTGTAGCTATGGTTTGTGTGTGTGTGTGTGTGTGTGTGTTTGTGTGTGGTGGTGTAATTATACCTCTCACATTATCTTTCCTCCAGTGCCTGGATCTGTGACTAGAAGTAACACACAGACCCACTCACACATTTGCTCAGCTATGCTTATTAGGACCTTGCATTGATTTCCCTTCATTGTCGAAAGCCTCACCAAAACCTTATCCCTAACCTTTACCAGAACCAGTTCATGCCTAACACTAACCTTAACCCAACCACCACTCACATATTACCACTAAAACTAACCAGGAACCTCACAAAAGATGTTCTGGCCAAAGTCAGTTTACACACACACACACACACACACCATGGCTACAGCAACACAATTAATCAGTATTCTACTGCCACTCATAAAAGTGTTCATGCATTTACTCAAGTAAAAAATACTGATGTGAACCTGGACCTGAACAATAATAAAACACACACCGCCAGAGCTTTATAGTGTCGTTCACATGCCTTTGAGGGGGCATCCTGGGGGCCACACACACACACACACACAAAACAGTTACAACAAAAGGTTTTGTTAAAACTGAAACAAATGACCCCTAAGTTCCACATCCAACATAGATGTTCTCAGTCCTCTTCCTCCCTGCTGCTTCAGTGACCACGACAAATCCCAGCGTGCAACTTTAATGGCCTGGAATAACTCGAATTAGCTGATTACTGCAGTCGTCAACGGCGACAGGATCTCAGAAAATTAGGTCTCAGCGATTTCAATAATAGAGCTTTAAGAAATTAACGCTATTACAATTGGATTAGAGCAGTGCAAGCGGGAGCCAGTGCAGAGCTCAAAATAGCCAACCACAAATCCACCACAGAAAATCCACCATTATACAGGGAGAAGAATGAACTCGCTGGAATTGGAGGGAGAAATGAAATTGGTGGATCTTGGCACACAAGAGAAAAGAGAACGGAGCAACCGAGTGAAAAGAAACCACTTCTCTTACAACAATGGAAATCTGGAAAGTGACTCACATTTGGAAACTATTTCTCAAATATTGAATCCCGTTCAATCACAATACAAAAAAAAGAAAAGTTTGTTTTTCAACACACTTCATGACTCTTGTTCAATAGTTCTGTATTTCACACTTTTTAATAAATAACATTTGGCTGAAGGAACTCCGTCATGGCCACTGCATCAGAAAGAGAGTGAATGGAAACAGAAAAATAAATAACACATGTATTTTCAAATACAAAGATGTAATTGTTGTAAAAGGTCTGAGTAACTCACTGCTTCACTTTCTCTGGGACACGGTTCAAAGCTCAAGTAAGTTGTTCAATGCTAGTTTAAGACTGTGTTGATCTCTATCAATGTCCATTTGTCTCCTTATTTCATTTAGAAAGTCTGAGAAGGTCCAACTTTCTAAGATGGAGTTCTGTAACTTCTCATGCTCTCTTTCCCTGAACCAAATGTCATCTTCTGTTAATGGTCTTCCTCGGCGTTGAAGTGGAAACTGGGGTCTATAATAAAAGCTGACAAATATCAAAACACGTTTTTAGTGTTCTCTCTGTGGCAGCTTTGTGTAATCCATACTATATCACAGGAAAATAAAAGCAGTGTTTCAAGGTGGATTTGCTTTACTCACATTTTCTGAGAGGTAACATGATAATTAACAGAAATCTGATATACAAACACATTTTGGCAACCGCTGCTGTACAGGGGGAAAACCTGATAGGGTACACATAGAATACATATGATGGACAACATGTCAACTCCCCAAAAGTGAAGCCAAAACATTTCCATCGCCACCTGATGACCTCATAAACCCCTCCTCCTCGATGTTAGTGGATGGGACATGGACCAACTACAAAGTACCTATCAAAAGCATTGAGTGTGTGTATCAGCGGGACCTCATTATCACGGCTCCACACAACAATCCCAACTACACACACTCTGGCTCCAAATGACATTAGTTCGTATCCAGGATATTTTCCCTTCGGGATAACAGTGGTAACCAGTAGTCTTTGTGTAATCCTGCTGACAAACCAAACAACAAAGTAATGGACAGGGGTGAAAACACAACCTCCTTAGCAAAGGTAAAATCATTGGATCGTTGGATCCTCAGCTACCCATGTTATTTTACATGGTGGATTATCTATTGTTAGCAGACAGTAAACGAAGAAACTATTTCTGTAACTAAAGTACAGGGACAGACTGCACAGCTGGTGTGTTACTGCCTGTGTTTATGATGCAGTGTGAAGCAGACCAGAGCAGGACAGACAGAACAGACGGTGAACACAGTCTCTTTCACGTTATATTCCCCAAGCGCTTCTCCAGATCTTGATTTCTTCATAGGATCTAAATGTTTCCCACTTAAGTTGAACATTATGTATGCTCAACGTGGCAGGATATTACTGCTGAGTAGAAGACACCACTGTGAGTTTTTACAAGATGAAATTACAATTAAATGAAGTCAAAGAACAAAATATTTGTGGATAAGTCTGGAAACAGAATGCCAGTTTATTTTATTGTAAATTTGAAAGACATTCATTAACGTATTTAAAACATTAAAGGACATGAAAATTATCACACTTTCCTTATACTGCTTTGAGACCTACATTGTACTGAACAGAGAGTGAACTATGTAAAGGAATAACAAATTACGGACTTAAGATCTGATAAAAGAGCAACATAAAAAGAGTAAAACTCCCTGGTAATTACTGTCAACCTCATTTCCTTTGAACCTCAAACTACCTGATCTCCCCACAAAACAATAAATTAAACATCTCAAAATAAGACAACGTCTTTACAAATTACACAGCCTCATGTCAACTCTTTGCCTCTCGGTGTGCGTGTCTTCTCCGGCTGCTACACCGAGGTCTTGAAGGCCTGCAGTATCATGTTGGTTTGGTGGGTGAGCCGGTTGGCGCTGACAAACACGTTTATCACTCTGGAAACAACCGTGACAGAGACACAAGGGACACGCGTGTCAATCACACAGCAAAGAAACCATGGCAACAGTATCAGTATTGATCCAGGAAACATTTCTGATCTGGCTGGAAAGGAGAATGTCAGGCTTCACAGAATACACGCCAGCGGGAAATGGGTCATGGGAATTATTGAGCAGTGGTGGATTTGATGGAAGCGGGTCTGTGATCAAACGACAACAATTAACATGGTGGTGACAGAGTGTGTATGTGTGTGTATGGTTCAATGAGTGAGTGAAAAAACTGAAACGAAAGGGAAAAAAGACCAAACTCCTAAAACAGAAGGAAGTAGAAACAGTGTCATACTTTCCGTCTTTGAAGTAGGTTTTGAGCGTGTCGCTGAAGCTCTTGGAGTATTTCACAAACTGTTTCTTCTGCTGCTCCAGTGCCTTAACAATAAATACAGACAGACTTTCAGCTCCACATATTGCACAGCAGCTTTTAGTGTGTTCGCATTTTTCTTTCCTCCCCATGTATTTACGTACCCGCCGGTTCTGATGCTGGTATTTCCTGAAGACGGTGTTAACGGTGTCCAGCAGCTCCTTTATGGCGCTGGCAATATCTCTGTGGATGACACCAGGCACCAATAAAGTGCACATTGAAAAAAAAAGAAACAGTATCTCAAAATCTGTCTGTTTTCATCAGGCAGGGATAACCCTGAAACTGCACTTCTTTGATCCTGCTCGTTACTATATTCTCACAAACTGACGCTCACCCGCTTCTTTCCCCCCCCCTCCCACCGTACTCACTTGAAATCTGCAGTACCATAACTTTAATTTTTAGCTTTCCCTTTGAATTGATTTTATTTCTAAGCTGTCCGCTGGGTAAGTAGCTCGAGCAGCAACTCGCTAGGAGTACTGAATTCGATCAAAATAATGACAAAGTGAGCCGAGGAAATGAAAGGTCTCTCGCTTTCTCTCCGTAGTGTGTGTGTGTGTGTGTGTGTGTGTGTGTGTGTGTGTGTGTGTGTGTGTGTGTGTGTGTGTGTGTGTGTGTGTGTGTGTGTGCCGATAGTGCAGCTCATAGAGGTAAAAAAAAAAAGAATAAGAATCTTAGGTTAGTCATCACTATCCAACAACATAAAGACATCGGTAACACTAAGATTGGTATCTATAAATGCTTGTGTTGCATCTTTTGTACATTATATTTAAGACTTTTATGTCCTTTTTAAGAGCATAATGAATGAAATTTAAGATCTATGTCATAAAGGAATATCAGAGTCCCAGAACTACTTACGTTCGCCCATAATTAAAGATGATGAAGTAGCCTAGTAGAGAATAAACATTGAAAGTGTAGTGTGGTGTAGTATCAGTTTTCCATGTTGGTCTTGTTTATCATTGAGAAAGAACTACAACACAATGAGACATTACAAAACCATGTACACTGCAATTCCATAATTTAGACCAACCTAAACATATTTATAACCTAGTATGTAATATTTTAACATATTTAAGACTTTTTTTAAGGTCTTAAATTCAGATTCACGATTTTGATTTACTTTTTAAGACCCAATGAAAACCATCCATTGTCTCCCCTTGTCTGGGCTCCAGTCACAGACATAGCCAGCCAAGTAGGGTGTCTCTCTCCCGAGCCCTTCCAGCTCTTTCTGACGGATCCCGAGGTGCTCCAAGGCCAGATGAAATATATATATCTCCATCCTCTTTGGGTGTGCTCCGTACACCTAAAACAGAAGGCGCCTAGAATGCACCCTGATTGGCTGCTCGGACCACCTCAACTATCCCCTTTCAACCTAAAAACATCAGCGGTTCTACCCATGAAACCTTGTTATGATATGATCTCTAAACCTTAGCCAGCCCCAATGGCTGCTGAAAAGCTGCACACTTGCAAGTGGACCTTTGAGCTGAGATTATTTTTTAATACACACTGTTTCCAAGGTTGCACATGAAACCGCATGCTCAAGACTTCGCCATATCCTTTGAGATTAAACATGTTTTTATTGACATGACAGAATTTAGGCAGGAAAGAGGGAGAGAGAGTAAGGTAGGCCTGCAGCAAAGGGCCGTGTCTGAACTGAACGAGGAGGCGCTGCAGGAGGACTCAAACCTCCGTACACAGAGAAAAATCGAATCAGGTCAGAAGTGTTGAGCATGACGGGGTGCCCAATTATTCAACTGGTTGAGTGGTGCCCCCCATGCTCAAGACTGCTGCCCCGATGATTTGATTTTACTCTATGTTCTTGTTGCAAATTAAATATGTATGTATGTATTGAAAAAGAAAACATTTTTTTTTTAAAGCATTCCTTGATCTAAAGTAGCAAAACTGACGAGTTGAATAAAATATAAATTTGAACAAAGTCATTGACTTCTTCAACCATTTTTACTTATATGTATAAAAACAAACACACTATTTAGCTAAATGAAGTTGCTGATGTAATGCAAAGCCTTATCTTGTGTGTGTTTGTGTGCAGACAGACTGTGAAGTGTGTTACATAACACACATTCAAATCAATTCACTCACTAGACTGTTTGTACCGTCTGTGTTGATTCGCCCCCAAACGACCTATGTACAGACGTTTGCTTAAGCAGGTGTGTGTTGAGTGTGGCTGTGAGTGTGTGATGACTCAGACTGACCTCAACCAGAGGATCAACTTTTCACCTTCATTTCGCCACCATTAGGCGTCATGAAACAGATTTGCATCTAGTTCTAGTTCTTTTTTCTCCATATTCAAACACACCTCATCCAAAGATCACCTTTTGTTTGTTTTTGTTTCTATGTTAGGAGGATCCTCATCATCATGAAGAGACACACTGTATCAAAGCAATTCACTTTGAAAGAAATAATATATTAATAATGTAATTATTGCCAAATGTCCTCCAGTCATTTTCTGAGAATCTATTTGATGAATACAAGAGGTCTGACTGAAAAGCTGTTATGTAGAAATAAATCTGCTGTGTATTGCCCACTCACTCAAACGCACACACTGAGCTGGCTTACTTGATGGTCTGCAGGAAGGCCACTCTGTCATTGATCTCATCTGGTATGGTGCTGAGGATGTGTTTCAGAGCTCCGGCCCTCTCGTTCAGCTCCTGGAACTCGGGCTCTCGCCTGTCAATAATGAACTCTGAAAACACAGAGAGGAAGAGGGAAAACTAATAATGATGTCAGCGACACACGTGTCAGCACACATGCAAATAGAGACACCGAGAAGAAGCAATTAATAACACGTGTGAAAGACGCGGCTACGTTTCAAATGAATAAAATCAACAAAGAGGTGTGTGTGTGTGTGTTTGAATGTGTGTGCACTCTAAAGTGTTTAGTTTGTCAAGTAAAGGCAGTGTTGTGGTAGAAGTTGGGATATGCTATGTAGGGAGGTACATTTAAAATGCATCCAAAATGTGTGTGTGTGTGTGTGTGTGTGTGTGTGTGTGTGTGTGTGTGTGTGTGTGTGTGTGTGTGTGTGTGTGTGTGTGTGTGTGTGTGAATTCATTACTACCATCAATCACTGTACAGAGCACAAGGAATTCAATTACAGACAGAGACGGAGGAATATTTGAGAGCAGGGAGAGGAGTCGATTTGTGGGGAAACAGCTACCCCCAGTGGATAACTGAGCTCATGCAATATGATAAATAATAACAGAGACCCTGGCCAGGTAAGTTGAGCTGGTGATCACTCAGCATGTTGAAGTCTCCTTGAGCAAGGCAGTCAGTGTTGTGTCTGGAGAAAAGACTTGTATTTCTTCCTCTGGAGTTGACACAGTATGCATCTGTGTGCAGCACCTGCATTGCTTATCTGGTAGGGTTTCTGGTATGACTACTGTATTTCCTTGAATAAAAGTACCCTATGTACTCAACTAAATGCCAGGACTGTATGGTATGAAGCAGTGCATCTCCCGGTCCTACAATAACAATAAAAACCCTGTTCAAACCAATGAACGATTCAGTCAACAGAAACACTAGACTGCTTTTACTTTGAAACAGGAAGTGTGGCAAATATTTATGTCACAAGTTTTCAGTGTCTATTTAGCTGTTAACCCCCCCGCAGTACACCGAGACCCTGACTCTCTAGCAGAAATGTGCTTCTCACGCAGCGAGTGCAGCTGTTCTAATCTGACAACATGCCAAAACGAAAAGCGACTGGAATTGACGTGAAACGTGGAAGAGACTCTCACACTGGAACCCGGTCACTGTAATAATCGTGATGTGACATTTTCACACCATTTCATCATGTCTCCCCGTCCTTCCCCCTCCGCACACAGCATCCATCAAACACCCAGCGACCTACCTTCCACATCGTCTGCAGCCATGCGCAGTAGAGACTCACTGTAGTTGACTTTTAATTTCTTCTTCTCCAGAACTTTGATGACAATGTCCTGGGTCAGACCTGGGCTCTCTTTCTCTGCCTTAACACAAACAAACAAACAAACAGTTGAAAGGTAATTACTGTCATCCTCGTTACACTGCGGAATTGAAACTGATCAAATCTACAAATCACCTGAGAGTTGACTTGTCTGAAATGATTTAAAAAAGTAAAAAGGGAAAGACGGTAAACAAACCAACCTTTATAAAAGCTGCTCTCAAGGTCTGCGCTGCTGATAAGTTGACTTGCTCCAACTGAAAGTTACAACACACACAGAAACACACGTATAAGTCAGCAGCACAAAAACCATAACACACACAAACAGCTTAGCTTTTATCACTGCTTCTCCTCTCCTCCTGAAATGTAATTCTGCAGAAAGTACATATAAGCCAGGCAACCTGCAGTATCAAAGAAGAATTGTGTTATTGTGTTGTTCTGTGTACTGAGTCTGTTCATCTATATTCTACATCTCATAGAAAAAAAAGTGTGTTCAGTTCCTCTGAGCTGATGTTCTGGTATTAATGATGAAGCTTTGCTAAAAGAAAAAGTTTGTTGGATTTGTAGTTTAAATGTTATGGGTTTTTTTGTCTTTACTTGAGAGTGGAAAGACAAGAAATAAGGGATTTGGAACAAAGACAAACTGAAGAGGGTGTAAAAAAAGATTAATTTGACAATTTAAAGTGTTTGTCTGTCTTTCAAACACAATGTTTTCTACGGTGCAGTATGAAATAGCTTTGCTCTCTATTTATCTGAGTGCGTTTTACCCATTGATTTGCTACATAAAGACCATAGATGTCAGTTTTAAATTGTTTTCAGTACAAACTGCGGTCTAATTTATTTGATAAATGAAGCCCATTGTTCTGTTTTCAAGCGCGTGCCACCACACACAGCATCCTCTACTGGTTTTCTTTGTCTCGTCAATTTTTGATTTAACCTCCTGACACCGCTGCATTGAATACTTTATGGTTTGCCGTGTTTTACGTACATATGTTTCTATATATTTTTTTATATTTCTTACACTTGAGTATTGCATGCTACTTAGTACTTGCTGATGTCGTTTTGACTCTTGCTGCTGTAATACTGCAGCCAGCCACCAGACACATTTCCAGACACTTTGGCTTTACTTTTGGGGAGCTGTCCTTTTTTCCCCCCATCTTTCCACATGAAACAATGTATGGTAAAAAAAAAATGGAATAAATAAAAACACAATAGACCAAGTCTATGTGCATAACTCATCAAGACTATAGCTGCTTTCAGACATTTCAGGCACTGAAGTCCAGACATTCACGGTGAGCGAGGTTGGTGATATATTAAACACGCAACGGATGTGAAACGGGAGGATTACACATATCTCAGGATGAAAAAGAGGTGACATGCACATAGAAGATGCAGATGAAAATGTCAGCTTGGAAAGACAAGGAGATTTGAGAGCTTTTTGTGATAAGGGCTGACGCAAGTGTCGATCGTGGATGTATTATGAAGCAGATATTGATTTCCGCAATGGAATTCAAACATCATGTCCTGCCTCCTGGATGCTCTAACCAAACGCCACCTCTCACCTAAATGTTCTGGACATTTTCCTGTTGTTGTGTACGCGTCAGTAAAGACATTCTCCTGCTGTGTTTTTCATATGTGAAGGGAAACACTAGACATTTTGCAGACCCATTATTCTGGACCTTCGGCGGAGTTCATGTCTGAAAATAGCTTATCCAAAATCTAACCTACAAGTACAGTCATTTAATTTCTAGAGCTGTCTCATTAACAGTAACACAGTTAGAGCAGTGTGGTCTCTTCACATTACTGTATGATTATCGCGTGTTTGTCATGTTGTCATTTCTTCTTTGTTAATTAAATTGTTGATTATTAATTCTTATTTTTCATTATTGCATTTCTGGCACGACAAAAACAAATCCTACACACTACACACTACCTCAGCCAGCATTTTCATTAAACACACATTACCCCTTCCTTCTGCTCGACCTGAATATTAATAAGTCTCATCTATATTTCTTTCTCATGAAACAAACCTTGGCCCTATTTATTCATCTTTGAATTAGTTATTTATTTTAACTTCATACAGAGAGTCGGCATTCTTCACCTGGTTAAAGACGGGATACATCACAGTGTACAGAGCCATGGAGACTACTGAGGAGGCGTCGGCTTCATTCTTCATGTCGTCCATGGTCATCCTTGACCGTTCGATTGCTCCTTTGTGTGTGTGTGTGTGCTTATCGACAGATGCCAGTCAGTCTTCAATCACTCACGACGACTGACGCAGCGCGAGAGGACGAGGACCTGAAGGAGAGGAGGGCAGGACAGGGGGACAAGCAGAGAAAGATGGATGGTGGGGGAGGATGGCAATGACAGAGACAGGGATTAAAAAAAAGGGTAATAAATTGCTGAATACATTTTGGGATATTTAATGTTGTTAATAAAAGAGGGAACAGAAAGTTAGTCAAAGATGGAATAAGTTCATAAAATACATTTTTCTAATGGCTCCGGCACTGCACAGACTCTATGTCTTCATTACGTGTCATAAACTCCCATGTGAGTCAATTCCCAGCAGGCCTTTCATTTACAGATATATAATCATATAACAGCCATGTTGCAGAGTGTGTACTTTACCCTACCACTGGACTGCAATGGTGACAAACCTGGCATGACTCACACCTGACAAGGAACACCCTCTCCAATATTATTGCCGCAATAAAAAATGCCACTGTGATAAATATAGAAACTTGGCTCACAAGTCGATGAATTTTCTGTTCAGCCTCGACAGGAGGATGCAGTGAATCCTGGTGGTTAAAATGAGGAAACATACACCCTCTGTCACGTCTCTTTCTCACACACACACGCACACACACGCACACGCACACACACACACACACACACACACACACACACACACACACACGCACACACACACACACACACTGTGTGCCACTGTTTACTGTGGGACAACTTTACAGGATCTGAAATGATGTCATGATTCGCTCCGCTCAGCAGACATCAGATCATTTCGCCGAGGGCAGGGAGAGTCGCTGACATTCCAAGTCTCTGCTCAGGAGTGTGTCTCTTTTCAAGCTGCCAATGAGTCATCACCTGCTGATCTGACGACAATGTTATGCTGGCCTTCGAATCAGAGGACTCTTTGGTTTCCTGCCGGCTTTGCCTTGCCCTTTGATAACCTCTATTACACAAACATTAGGGTTATAATGGGTCCAGTGTGGCAGTGTTTCTTAGTCCCAGCAGATTGGATTTCAAGAGAAAGCTTCCTCAGTGTTTTTAACAGTTTTAACTGGGAGGTAACAAACAGACATTGTTACCACCAGCCCTGCGCTGGGCTTATATTTTAACACAACATACCCAAGATGTGACAGTGAAAAACAATTAGTGTACAGGCCTTTCCCTCATAATGCTAGAACGATTAAACAAGCTGGATTTTACAAGCATATATAAAGAGTCAGCTGTTCAGTGTGGTTTATGCTTTATGTTCATTCTGATTATGTGTGAACCACCTTTGAACTCTCAGAACACACTATACCTAACTTTGACATTGACAAAAGAAAACCCCAAATAACTGCATAAGATTTAGATTACAAAAAAGGAAATATCGGTTAGTTGGACACAACATGTTTCCTGTGCAAGACAAAATTAGGGTTGGTTGCATCCATAACTGATAACGGATTATGGTCAGTCTTCTGCAGATGAAGGAGCAAAGATCTCTTGAACACACAACTTAAGAATGTAGAATAGATGGGTCACTAATAACTAAACTACAAACCCACCTTCCTTCCTTTCACGTGATATCCTTTGGTACCTGCCTAAGCTTTTTACCTGTTACCAGAGGTTCACTAGCCTTGTTATAATGATAAAACCTTCCCCAAGCAGGTGGACACGTCCCAAACACCAGTGTCACAAATAACCAGAGAGAAAACATTAGCATCACTATAAGGTGCTCCTGGTGCTCTGATGCTGGCCCACGTAAATGTCAAATAAATATTAATAAATAAAGACATTACAGCTGCACTTCACCGACTATGTAATGTCAGAATCTCTGAGTGATGTGTTCCTGGACAGAGAAGCCACATCAGCAGACGACCGTATGTCAACAACCAGGGTTTGACAGCATCCGGATACAGAACATGAACATTAAAAGGACACTTCAGAGACAGAATCGAAACTATTCCACCTCCAGCTGAAGTTTGCCTTTGGCAGACACCGTGAGAAACTGAGAGTAAAAGTGCACCGGATGATGCTAGAGGGCAACAACCCTCACATGTTACATACAAGTTCTGATCACTTAGCTTAACTCCCCAGTCCCAGCTCGACACTTACCCGGGCTGACACGCCTGCTAGTGGGGAGGAGAGGAAGCAGAGTCCCGCTGCTGCCACGGAGCTGGATGGACGAACAGGTAGCGTGCTAACAGGAGGTTAGCCGTTTACAGCAGGTGTTTCGCTGCGTCCTGAGCTAACCGGAGCTAAGTGGCTACAACCGCAGCGGACGAGCGTCTCCGTCCCTGACACGGACACGCGACTCGGCTGCTGTTGTTGTGGTTAGTGGGTCATCCAGGAAGTTTCCCTGTCCCGTATAGCAGCAGCGGAGAGCCGGGGCGGGTCGGGCCGGGGCAGGGAGCGCAGAGGCTGCTTGTAGTTCTTTCGGTGAGGCTCCTGAATGAGCTGCAATACAAATGGCCACCAGATTAGACTTCAAATCCCAAACAGGTGCAGGAAATGTTTTCTTAACCCTTACGACGCTGTAATGGCGACAACTATCATTTGGCTTTACACATAATAAACGGTCACCATTAAACTCGGAAAGGTTTTTTATTAATCTTCACACTAAGTCAAGTTTAGTTCAGTTTATTTCAGTGGCTTTTAAAAGATAAAATAAATGTGAACAAAATAATCACAAAATAGATCATTTGCAACAGAAGTAGCATAAATATTCAGCAACGTAAATTAATTAGATTAGATGTATAGTCCAGCTGTAACTGGTCATTAGCTATAAATACATTATACTAACACTTGTAGCAGGCTAATATCAGTCCAGATTTCAAGCTATAGGGCAGCCAATTGAGACAGGTGTATTAAAACAACAATAACAAAGATAGCTAATTATAACATCTAAACTCAAGGACAACAAATCAAATACTAAAACATCATTTAAAATGAACAGCAAAGGAAAAGGATGAAAGGAACATTAATAGTAGCTAAAATCAATCATGTAAGAGCCATTTGGTAGAAGAACGTTTTGAGAGATGATTTAAAACAGTAAAAAGTAAAGTTTCAAGTCTGACTTCCTTCAGTAAACTGGTCAATACGTTAAATTAAAATATCGGGATGTAAGGGGTTAAAATGTTTTTGTCTAAGAATTGAATGTATACACAAAATACACAACTTGTGTGTCTGAGTGATGAGTCACGTTCTCAGCTCCATCGCCCACTCAGACAAGTTCAGACTGAGACGACAGTGTGAATGAATTTCGCTGTACATTGAGAAGCTTTACGTTAAAATGTAAAAACTCAACACAGTTCATAAAAATATGCACAAATCATCAATCTTCTAATTAACTTTTCTTTAACAGTTAAAAGTTTATTGCAATAATTCAGTTATTTAAAAAATCCATATATTTATTCGAGTTGTATTCAGATTTACCTAATAATGATTTAATTTCTTACATATCTCTCCTACAGTTTTAGATTCCAACCATGTATCTACTAGAAATGCTCACTTATTGTGTTGGCTTGATTAGAGTCAGCTGTATCTATTATAGTAATGATAATAAACAAGCATGTATTCTTCTCCCTTATAAGTCAAACAGACTGGGACGTACAAGTTGATAGATTTGTGAAATATTTTTCAAGGACTGTTGAAAATGAAAGAATGATGAAATCAAACAATTATTTATTTCTTACGTTGCACTGTTATTTTCACTCTTTTATTTCCTATCGTACTTATTCATTTATTACTCTCTATGTAACTCTTTTGATTTCTTTCATAATGCCTCCTTTTGTATCATCTTATGTTACTTTTACAAATTGGCACGATTTCTTGTATAGTTTAGCCTGTGTAAAGCCCTGCCGTCAATTCCCTTGTCGTTTGCCAAAGCAAAGGCGGAAGTCGGTGGGAGGGGTTGATTTTGCCTCTCGCCTTTACTCTTTGGTCGGGGCTGATTGGACGGCGCGGGGTGGGGGGCGGGGCCTGCGGCAGACGAACAGGCAGTGATCTCTGGATCTGGAGGAGAGCAGCAGAGAGGGAGACACAGGCTGCACCCGTCCGTCCATCCCCACTACCTGCACCGTGTGATCGGTAAGAGCCCTTTTCACAACCTGCAGCAGCCTCACTCACAGCCTGTGCGGAGGTGAAGGAGTAAAACCGTGGAGGCTCAGCTGAGCATCTCTTTGTAACGTCTCCCAGGATAGAATATAATAAGGTGCAATTTGTGAGTTCTTCTCAGGACCATGTTTTATGAAGGTGTGGGTCTGTGTTATAGGCGAATTGTTTTGTGGAACAGTATATAAAGGGATTTCCTATGCTGTATAATCAACATGTGTTGGCTTTCAACAAGGGGGGTGGGTGGAGACGCACCCTGAGTCAAATAGCCTTTATTTCTCCTTCTTCTTACTCTTCTTCTTCTTCTTCCTCCTCCTCTTTTTCTTGTCTTCTTTTGTTTATTTCTTGTCCTTTTTTTTTTTTTTTTACTGAAACCAGCTGAGGCGTTGCGGCGCGGTTCTTGTCCTTGAAACGCAGGCAAAGGCGCAGTGAGTGAACGTGTGTGTGAATTAACGAGGCAGATTGTAGTAGACTGGTCCTGTAGCCCGTCCCCACCCCCAACACACACACACACACACACACACACACACACACACACACACACACACACACACACACACACACACACACACACACACACACACACACTTATTGCTATTCCTTCTATGTGTGTTTTTGTGTGTTTCGTAAAAAAAAATCATGAATAAACATGTCGATCCTGCAGTTGCTTCAGGTAGCCTCTCTGACCTACACCTCTAAATTCATAATAAACTATAATATTATGATGTACTCATTTGGAAAAATGACTCTGAACCACAGGTTAGATCGTGCTGGCATTATCGTGTACAGAAAATACAGGTTAAACAAAATGTAACTACATGGAAAATGGCCAATGCATAAAATAATCCACACCAGTTTTAGTAGGTTGCCAGCAGACAAACACACCTTGAGTCCCTATAAGTACATGAAATGTATTAGTTTCAAGGTTGTCAATGGCTTTTTAATGGGTTATCGGCTGCCTTACACCAAAACATGTTTATCAGTAAACAATTCAATGTTCTCTCAGTCTCATTCTCTCAATCCACCTGTGATCTCTTTATCTCTGCCACTAAGATGATGAGCTCCTAAATCCTCACTGAAGCTGGCGGTTCCTCGCAGCTCTTCATTCAGAAAGAAAAAACCTAACAATATCCCTTTCAGTCATAATCTAAATGTATTAATCCCATATGCATCTAAATCACTGGGTAATCTCTGCTGATGTATAGCCTGCTGTTTTCCTCCCCATGCCTTTCTGTGGCACGGGCTTGCGTGTGAGCGTGTGTGTGTGTTCTGCCTATTCCCAGGGAGCGCTGTATTAATTGTGTTTCAATAATTAAATGTCCTTCAAATCAGCCTAGCGCAACAAAACGAGCGGGGAAGAGGGGGGGAAGCAGCCGAGAGCAGAGCTCTGCGTGTGCTGTGGCTGCATGTCTGTTACCTTCCAGATCCATGTTTGTATGAGCAGGAGTCAGGTACATGTGAGAATAAGGGGCGGGGGGGGGGGTTCTGCAGTTGTTGAAACTGGCTACTGTGTGTTTTCTCTATAAGGCTATGTACTGCTTAATGAAACGTAAGGGCAAAAAACTCTACTTTTATTTGAGTTGGTCCTGAAGTACATTTTTGTCCAGAGTTACTGAATTTTCTGAAGGTGCTGTAGAATAAAAGACTGTCATCAGCATGGAGAAATTTGCTCATTTGTCTTCTGGAAATGCAATTTATACACTTTAAAAAGATTAGTAAACATAGTGTGACTGGTAACAAATTATGACCATAAATAAAAGGTGCTTAGATAACACTTCAGCCCTATTTCCTCTGGAATGTTTCCCCTCACCTAGTAAATAAAGGCCCAGTCTGAGCCACACCACCTGCTCGTACGCAGCAGGTTTGTCCCCTGTACGTTCTGCTGCAGCAGAGGCAGGGGATTAGCTCATACCTGGCCAGGTCGGAGAATGAGAGAGAAGAGAGAAAGCGGTAGGAGTTACAGAGAGGGAGGAAAGTAAATGGAATGGAATTTAATTTGAATTAGATAGCAAAATATACAGGCTTCAATACAGCCATGACGGGAACAAAATTGATGTATGGATAATATTAGAAAGATTACAGTAAATGTGATTTGCAACTGGTGGATTTTATCGTGTCAACATTTTACCCTTTCACAGTCTGTGCTGCTCACATCAGATCTCAGCTCCACGCACACACGCACATGCACACGCACACGCACGTATCCTGGAATCGATCTGTCAATTGATTGGTGGGATCGAGGGGCGGGTTGGGCGTAGAGCAGGGCCGATGAGAGAGGGCGACTTATCTCTGCGAGGACGACAGTAAAACGGTTGCAGCAATTTGGTGGCGCCCGTATTTTCTCCCTCGCTCAAACAAACTCTGCAGCTGCAGGTCTCGCGGCTCAAACACCAGATCAAGTTGACTTATTCTCTTAATTGTCTCAGTTGTGAGGCCACTGACTACAGTTGGTTTAAATGCTGCAACTCGGCTCCTAGAGGCCTTTTCCCCCCCTCATGAGCCAGAACACACACTGAGATCCTCTGACAGAGCGTTACGGGCCTCTCTGGGATCTAGGTTGAAAACAACAGGAAACTTTGGTTGGAGGTTTTTCTTATTTTCCAGCTTATATTTAAATTTTGTTGTTGTTTTCGCTCTTGATTTTAATACCTGTAAGCGAGCCATCCCTCCAGACCTTTAATCAAGCAAAATGATCCCTGTTGGGTTTGTGAGCAGCCTAAACAGCCTCATCATCACCTTGTTGTCTTCTCTGCTCTCTCCATCTCCACCTCCTCACCAGGCTTTCACTTCTTATTCTGCATCATCCTCCTGGTCTCCCTGTCTTACCTGCATGCGTACACACAACCACACCGACTGCACACGCATCCCCCAGCAGGAGTGGTTGATCGTGACCTTTCCTGTGCTCCGGTGTCTCCCTGGTCTTTACTCTATTTGAAAAAGCCTCCGTTCTTTTCACTTATACCGCTGACCCCAAATGGAGGCCGATCCAATTACAGCTGGAACCTCCCTATGCTCCACTGCAGCTTTTAGTGTGCGTTTGTAATATAGCGAAAGAAAAGGGACACTCATGAGTGTGTCTTTACAGAGTTTGGGAACAGTCGGACATCTTTCCATGTTATGCAGGTGGTCATTAATATCATTGTCGCAGTCAAAGCTGGTATCTGCCTCTGCTCAGCTCTTCCTATCTGCCTATCTCCTTGTGTTTATATGTGTCTTCCTCTCTTTTCCTGATTTTTCTACCCACATGTCTTCAGTTCTGGTTGCTTTCCTCTCTCTCTTTCCCCCTTTTATCTCTCTGTGTGTCTCTCCCTCTGGGTGTCTCCGTTAGCAGGGATTAATAAAGAGTTGTTAACCTTTGTTTGCCCTCTGTGGAGTGTACCGTGGGCATCCTGGGACTTCAGGCAGCTTCCGTAGCACATTATGCCATTGTCTAACAAGGGCTTGAATGAGCTGAGGTTCAGTGAGCTGAGGTTGCTCTGTAGACAGGTGACTGTGTCTGCCACCGGAGTGGATATAAACTGTAGCGGTAGAATTTGAAACATAACGGTTGTTGTAATCACAGTCATATTGGCTTCCTGGAAATAAGTGTGCATTGTAGCATGAAGCTTTATGGAAGATTACAGAGTAATGAAGGTGTGACAGGCAAATTCTCAGCTGTTAGCCTCACAGATGGTTTCTTAGCAACCACAGACCTGTAGCTTAAGTCTGGCTGAACAGTATCATGATTACAATATGCCCACGATATAAAAGTAAAATTGTTTTGCATATTATTTAATCCTATTATCACTTTATTCAGTTTAAAGGGTGGTTTCAGTTCGTATTTACAGGTACTAATGAAACCCAGGATGTGGGTGTGGCTGTAATCCAGACGGACAAAAACATTAGTTCCTCTCTCCACCAGCGGTTCTGTGTATTACAGCACATATGTTGTGGTGCTGTCTCAATTACAGAAAAAAAATATAATCTCTAGCACATTTCACACTTGATTAGTTTCCCAAGTGTTAGGACATTTAATTAATTCAATTGGCCACTTGACAAATTAAATGCTGTAAATGAGCCAATCCTGAAGTTAGTGGAGAGACAGCTTCAACTTTATAAGATGATACTTAGTGAATCCCCCTCGGATTTTACTGCCGAGTGGAATCTGATGTGGCCAAAAACTGTTGGATCTTATTAAAACTGAACAAACTGAGATAATTTTAGCTGTGATTAGGATCTGTAACGCACCAGTAGCTGATATAAAGATTAACACAGAGCTGACTACCTTTACTGGGCCAAATCCTCTAATGCCTCAAGTAGCACCTCCACCAATATCAACACTGAACTGTTGACTTATTAAACCATAGATGGACAACATGACAGCTCCTCAAAAGTGAAGCCAAGGCGTCTTAATCGCTTCCTGGTGGCTGGCTGCAGTATAGCTCATAAACCTCCATGTGTGTGGATGGGACATGGGCCAAACATATCACCATGTTGCACCACCATGTTTCTACGGTAGCCCAGAACAGACAAATTGCTTCTCTTATAGCTTAGGGGAGGGTGAGATGAGAGGTCTTCAGTTGGTTGGACAGCTCCTGAAAAGTGAAGCCAAGTAGTGGAATTATTGTAATCACAACAAATGAATAATCATTTACTCATAAATGAATATTTACAGCTAAACCAAATGATTATCTACTCCTCACTGCTTTAATGTTGCTTGCCCTAGACAAGTACATCACATCAGTGGGTAACTTAGCCATGAAATAGGTTTATTGCTCAAAAATGGGATCTGTCGCTTGTAGCCACTGAAGTACTGAGGTACAAATCAGGGGCCTAAGTAGAACAGATTGACTCAATAGTTAGAACCATTTTATTGTTCACATGAATATTCCCATGTACCATTTCTCATAGACAACACAGGAGTCAAAGCTCCTGCCCCACTGGTGCTTTATTGTAGCCTCCTTGTGCAAATTCCACATCAGTGGATAAGCAGTAGGTGAGTGATGGTTGTCTAATCAAACAGGGAAAGTGAGACACTCACTTGAGAAGCTTTATGTAGGCTTGATCATGTATGTGTTTCCTTGCATTTTCCTTTGTTCAACATCAGAACGATATGCAGAAAGTGGCTGTAATGGAGCCATGAAGAATAATCAGACTCTATTATCTTTGTACTGCAAAGCCCTTTATAAATTAGACATATTCATGGTGGAATCGTGCCACATAACGCTGGCACTTTGAACAGAGCATCATACCGCACAAAAAATTCAAAGTTTCACGGTCACAGAGATGATGAGAGACATCATTGTCTGCAGTTCATTCCCAGAGGGAAAGGCCTTGATCAAATGGGATGTTAGCACTTTCACATAATTCAACAAAGCACCTTTATGGACAGCAGGGTGGAGGTGAACTTAGAGCCAAAGTGAAGGAGGTAGCTGCCGTTTCATTGTGAAGAAGAAGAGCTTCGTTTGAGTCCAGTTAGTGTTCTGCGTTTGTGTGTGTATGTGTGTGTTTTGTGTGTGTGTGTGTGTGTGTCTATACTTGTTGTGTGAATGGTCTGAATGACACTAAAGTGAATCATGAACCTTGGGGACCAAAGCCTGGTCCTAATGAGGCCAAATGTCATTTCTGAGGTCCTGATTAAGGTAAAGGTGAGTTGATGTGGAATGCATTATGCCAACGAGTGTCACCGATACCCCTTTTAAGCCGAACTAATGGGTGTACGGAGATGTTCCTTTAACACAGGTAAACCTGCTAAAAGACAGGGGCTGTCCCTCTGTTTTTTCCTTGTCAGATGTCCCAAACGTGCCGGTTACTGAAAAGGTCTTCCACCTCGCTGTCTTGCCAAATTAGCATGTTCACCCGGGTGTCACGTTTCCATCACTGCCGATCGGGGCTAAAGCCGATTCAAATCTGTGTCATTGGACCTGGGAGTGAATGCTTATTGTTTCCTTTCTTAGCCAGATGTTAGTGGGGGTTAGTGGGTTTTTACCATTAGGGAAGGGGCTTAAGATAGAAGTACGTGTGTGTGTGTGTGTGTGTGTGTGTGTGTGTGTGTGTGTGTGTGTGTGTGTGTGTGTGTGTGTGTGTGTGTGTGTGTGTGTGTGTGTGTGTGTGTGTGTGTGTGTGTGTGTGTGTGTGTGAGAGATAATGTCAGAGAGTGCATTAAGTGACAGAGCTGTATCTGGTGTGAACAGTTCTTGTAATGTGAGGGGTTGTATGAGAAAGAAACCGCTGAGTGTTGTTTGATAAAAGGAAAGAAGAGTTTATCTGCCTATGTGGAAGGAGGGAAATATCTTTTAAAGAGTAAAAATTCTTCCTGTCAGCTCTGCAAAACGAAAAATGTACGTCACTTGCAGTTGCCTTGGGAACCTTGGCTTGGAAGTGTGTGTGGAAATGTGTACTTCAAAGTTTGTGTGTGTGTGTGTGTGTGTGTGCTTGAATGAGGATGTTCATGTTTAATAAATTCCCCTGTCCTCTGAAGCGTGCCGTCTCAAGGTGTTGGGTTTAAATGGCATCAGGGATTATCGTACGTGCGGCGGATTCGGGTGACGTCACGTTTTAATTGTCGAAAATGTCAACTGCCAATCTATCCAGTCTGAGAATTGGGATTACACAGAGAGATTAAAGGCTGCTTTTAAAGGCCAGTGAGTTTAATTGCATGGAACTAATCAAATTGTCAGGATTAAACCTTGAGAGATTCGCTGACATGTTCAGCTCTTTTCAGTCACGAGAAAACGTTTCATAACCAGGTGTTGCGTTTCGCCGTTTACCTGGGAGGCATGCTGGGAAACCCACCCGAGGAGGTCAGAGCCAAAGTTTAGTTATCGAGGGCCCAACTGGCAAACGTGCGGGATCCCCTTGCGGACGGCGTCCCAAGACTCAGAAGGTCAGAATGGTGTCACTGTTACAAGTAAAAGCCAGCCACCCATGGTGTTATTGTCCACTCACGCGCACACTTACACACTACACACACACAGGTGTGCGCACGGTGATGCCCCACACTACTTTCCCTGGTTTAACTGCATGGCTGGATCTTTCCTTACAGAGAGCGGGGCTGTCGGCCTCAGAAAGGTTCAGCTCCCACAGCTCAGAAGGTCAGGAACATTACCTCCGTTTACGTCTCTGCCAGCCGCCCCCCCTCCTTTTCCTCAGCCTCTCTCTCACTCTTTTCGGAACGTCTGACTCATAGGACGACATTTGAGAGCAGGTGGACACACGTGACTTTTTCTGTTCACATCTATTCAAAGTCGAGCATCTTTAATGCAAAAGGGCTGTTTAGGAAACGTCTGTGGCTGCCAACTTGATGATGCTGAATGACTTAAATCTAACTTAGCATTTGATCTTATACTACTTATACCCAGTGGCAATCGGGGGGTCCCCCCCTACCTAATTTTAGTGTGCTATTTTTATATTGTGTCTTTTATTATACTATTTTAAAAACTGGATGCAGGCACAATAATACATTTCACTGCGTGCGTGCGCGTGTGTGTGTGTGTATATCTACTCGTCTCTGTCGCTTTGGACGATTACATTTATTTAGTTACTAATCGATGGTGTCGGATCATGAATCCGGATAATTTCCTAAAACATTCATGCACTGTATTTTTAGTAGAGCTCAACAGATTGATTGTTCAGCCGATATAAACATCAGCTGATACGAGCCTTTCAGAGACATTCAGAGTATCAGTGTTGATATTTGCACAGATATGAAAACTTTTATTTTACAGAATAAACAATGAAGAAAAGATGTCACACTGATTTAACCAACGATAACCTTGACTTTAATCTTGTAATATAACGACTTTATTCTCAAATTTTTTAAGGATTGGCATCTGCCCCTAAACAAACCATATCAGGTCAGGCTACAGTTTTTAGCAAATACCACTCACCAAACACTTTACAGTATATTTTCTGTGGACTGTTTTACTGCTGCAGATTTGTTGCTGTAGTGAGTATTAACAACAGCTGAATAGAAAAGTGAGATGAGTCACAATAGTGACCATGTCCACAGTGATGAAGGAAGAAGACACACAGCACAATGTGGTTCATGTATATGATTTTAATGTCTCCTGGAACATGAAAATATTGGAGAACAATAGATACACAGACAACACTTGTTACAGGATCAGTTCATTGTTGGTCATCACCTTTCCATGGGATTTGCTGACAATAAGAACAAATATCCCATATTTTAAATCCCCCCCCTTCCCTACTGAGCTGCTTTATTTTGGAAAGGTAAATTGTTTGTCATATGCCAGAGCAGAGCACAGGCCAGAACACAACACAACAAGCTGGGGCACTCGTTTTCTGGCTGCTGCCCATTGTTAACGTTGTTGACACCGCTGTCACCTGCTGTCACACACACACACAGAGACACACACACACACTTGCACACACGCACGCGCACATGCACACGCACAGACAGAGCAGCAGCAGCCAGCAGATTCCAGCCCTGCATGGCTCTGCTAATTGAATCCTTTGTACTAACTGTACGAGGACAACAGCAGCAACAGAGAGACACACAACAAAACAAATGTCCATGTGTTATGTCACTCCCTCTGAACATCTTTCTTTCTATCTCTATTCTATATATTATCATTGACCTTTTTTATGTTAGGGCAGCAGAAAACAATGTTGCCTGGCAACAACTGCGCCGGAGTGATGGCTTTGTGCGTGTGTGTGCCTTCCTTTTCATTTTGAAAGTTATAAAAGAAGGTTAAAGAGACAGAAAAGAGAGGAGAGCAGAGCAGAGAAAAAAATAGGAAGCACAATGGTGAATCAACAAAATATATCGATGAGAGGGAGAACTAGAAGGCAGGATGTGATGGAAAGACAAGGCACTCTTCAAAGACACACACACACACACACACACACTCACACAGCAGAGCAGATTTTGAAGGAAAGAAGCTGATTCAACTCAGGATGATAAGAAAGGACATGAAATATGTATGGGCTCATTTAGCAGATTTGCAATACTGACTGCATTCAGTGGCCCAGCTGCGCTTACTGCACATTCTTGTTGTTTATATACTGTCTTTATACTCTCCCTGCCTCTCATCCGCTCTCTCCCTTTTCTTTCTCTTCTTTGACCTGTTCCCAATAAACCAAAGTTTATTCAATTAACTTTCCCTCAAGGTTTGAGCATCTATATGAAAAATATTCATCTTTGTATTTTGAAAGTACAAATCAGAAGAGAAAAAATTGTTTTATCAGTCGATTCCTCTTTTTTGGGGCAGAATGATTGACTGACATATGTTTTCGGTCTCTCTTGTTTTCATCATCTCACATCCCTGCTCTACTTTCAATTCTGTCCCTCTCCTTTCCAAAATCCTCTTGTCCTTCATCTTTTTTTCTCCCTTACGCAATAATCTTCCCTTTCTTTATCTCACTCTCGCTCTCTCTCTCTTTCTCTATGTCCTCTGCAATTCTCTTCATTTGGCTCCATCCCTCCACCATTTTTTTCCTCTTTCATCTTGTCCTCCCTCCATCCCCATCTGTTTTCCCATCCTTCCACACCCCTCTCTCCCTGCCCATCCCCCTTTCATCTCTCCTATCACTCATTCCCTGATCCTAACCCTTTCTTCCGCTTCCATCTTTCTGTCTTTCCTCCCATGCTTTCCTCCTTCACTCAGCTATCAGTGTTCTGTGCTGCGATGTTGATCCTGGACGTTTTGTCCCCGCTGCTCCTCCTCCTCTCCATCGTGTTGCCGGGCTACGGTTGCTGGGCGGCGGACATTCCGGAGGACACCACAGCAGAGTTCTCGGTCCGACTGTACCACCAGCTTCAGGTGGCGGGGGGACAGGAGAACATCATCTTTTCCCCGCTGAGCGTGGCTGTGGCCATGGGCATGGTGGAGCTGGGGGCCAGAGGGGCTTCGCTGGAGGAGATACGACAGGCTGTAGGATTCAGCCACCTGCTGCCAGGTGAGACGTGTTCATAGACACACAGCTGCACTTGCATCACAGTCAGTGGTGGGTGGGTTTTACTAATTAAATATGCATTTGATAATTCCCCTCTAAAATTTAAATAAACACTCTTTGAATCCTGAATATGTCGCCCAGGTTCTTGGCTTGAACTTGAGACATGAATTTATATTGGAAGGCTTCATTACAAACTAGAGTTGAAATTGCCCTGACTTCTAGGATGGGGCGCCGATGTAATGAAAGATGCAGTCATATCGCTTTATGGGAAATGCAAGGTTCAGCCCTTGTAGGGACTAATATTCATCTTTGCCTCTGCTGCTTCCGTTTGGCCAATCCTGTGATGAATGTTTAATGGTTTAACGGGCACCCCAACTTTAAGTTTAATATTAAAGAGTAATATTACAGAAATATAAGAACTGATCCTACCAATCAACCTCATACCTGTTACACACAAACTTGTATGTGAACATGAGATGTTGGCAGCAAGATATTTAAAATACAGAATTCTAAATGTATCAAATTAGAATATTTCTGTTGCTGTACCATTGTTTACCAAAAAACCTGTATGGACTGTAAATTAATTTTAAAAACACCTTGTAGCACAACCAAGAGGGTGAACATGGTTTTATAACCTGACTGTACACGCCATATGAATACATCTCCACATCCGGCATCAATGTATGTGTCGCTCTCTGTTCTCCAGGTCTGGAGTTTTCTTTGCTCCAGAACCTCACGGCGGCGCTGCTGGACGATGACGCCCACTACGTGATCCGATTTGCCAACAGCCTCTTCCTGCAGGAGGGCATCACTTTTAACCCGGAGTTCCTTCACCTGATGAGGAAGTATTTCCGTGCTGACGTGGAAACGGTCGACTTCAGCGAATCAGCAGCCGTGGCCGATCAGATCAACAGCTGGGTGGAAAATCACACAGAGAGTAAGTGTCAAAGGAAGGATAGAAGAAAGGAGAGTTGTATTAATATCATTACTGCATACTGTAAAGTGACATGTAACAATGTGGGATGATTTGTTATTTGACTTGTAGAAAAACTGAAATTACTGAATAAATTTCAAGGCCTCACTTGTAAGGGAAAATCCCTTAAAGTTGCATCACAGGAGGCGCCGTCCTTAGCATAGCTGCTAATGCACCGTACAAATCACTTCCTCCAGGTCAGATCCGCGAGCTGCTGTCAGCCGAAGACTTCAGCAGCGTGACCCGTCTAACCCTGGTGAACGCCATCTACTTCAGAGGCTCCTGGAAAAACCAGTTCAGACCGGAGAACACCAGAACCTTCTCCTTCAGCAAAGACGACGGCTCCGAAGTCCAGACGCTCATGATGTACCAACAGGGTGACTTCTACTACGGTGAGAATCAACTGTAGAATGTAGATGTGACTCCTCTTCAAGAGCCCCTGGATTTCGGCTCACATTTGCCTGGGGTTATTTAAAATGTTAATCTTAGATCTAAATTATTCATATCTGCAGCGTTATTCCCAGGAAATGTTCCTCTTCTCTGCTCACGGAGCTCTGCTGCTAAGATGCTCTTCGCATGCACCGAACTCTTCTTGTATGTCTCTTTGCTTTAGCAGTGCATTTTGTTAATGCCATATAATATTAGTAGCACTGTGACAGTCTGTGTGAATCCATGTAGAACTATATTAGCTTTTGCTACATATAACACAACTACTATAACTATTACGATTACTTCTCTTTCCACTGGTTCTTTTCCTTATTTGTTAGGTTAAAAGTGATGATTTATCAAGGTCTGCTGTTCATTGCATCATAGGATTTGCTGTCTTTCCAGCTGTTATACTAATTTTCAAACATTTCAACACATTTTAGAGTAGTCAAGCCACTGGGAGTTTCCAAATCCCTCTGAAAAACCATATCGCAATAGAAGGAGAATAGTTGCCTCCGCCAAAAGGTTATGTATTTGTCTGCATTTGCTTGTTTGTTAGCAGAATTACAAAAAAAAACAATACTCATTAAATTTTGAGGAGGTTGCGTCATGAGGATTGAGAATAATTCACTGATCTTGATGAAAATAAATCTGATATATTTAGGTGATTAAGATAAGATTGGTGGTAAGATTTTTAAAAAGCAAACAGGATCTAGTGAATTTAAATGTGGTTTCATGAGGGGATTTTGTGAAGGTTTGTGCTTTCCTGAGTGTCATGCTAGGTTAGGATTGTTGAAGCATTCATTATTTATTTTCTCTTTTTGCTAAATTCATTTTTCAGCCCTCTCTTGTTCCCAATCCTGCTAAATGTGATGTTTTTGTTTTTATCATGTAACTCTACGTAAACATTAATGTCGGGGTTTGTTGTCTAAATCAGTGCTTCAAGTTTTCTATACCATAAAATGATCTATATCATAATTTGGCTGTTCTGACTTGGCTGCACTCTGTGTCAGATATTTGTGTATTTGGTATTTTTCCAGCGCTCTAAGGCTCAGTAGTTTGTCGAGAGTCCTACAGGTCGGCAATAATGCTGTTACATCCGAATTAGGTATTTCTGGGTTATTTTTTCTCTGATGTGCTGCCAAAGACGACTCCATCATATTCTTACTGCGCTGCTACTGAAGTTGGTGAATTTGTTAATGTTGTCTGAGTCTGGTGAGATTGTGTGAACAGGGTGCACTCACACACTCATCCTCACACTCTCGGGATCAAGAAAATCTGTGAACGTGTGAGCCGGTGCGTGCCGAGCGTAATGTGCGCGCACGTGTTTGCTTCAGAGCTGCAGAACAGGGACATCTCCTCGGGGAGACGGCTGCGTTTGCATTTTCATTTCTGAAACACAATCATATTGTGTAAGTAAAACGATCCTGGGATGCCACGTCCCTTTATTGCTGCAACGTTGGCTCGCTCTGCTTCAGCAAACCCTACACAGAAGTTAATGAGGGATGATCGGTCTTTTTGTTGTAATTTTCCTTTTTAAGCAGCTTCAAAAGAAAATCCATGTGCACAGGCTGGGATGAAATCTGGCAAAGTTAATTGCTCTGTAATCTCCATCTCACAGTGGGATAATCTTATATTTAGATTTAAAATCTAGTTGGACATGTTTGGATGATAAAAGGATTATCTCATCCTAACTAAGAAATACTGCATCACTTAACGCAACTAAATGTTTTCTGCCTCGTCCTGATTAGAATTGTTATCCAAGGGTTTTGTTGAATTTGATGCAAGGGACGGATCTGTTGAAGATCCACCTCAAGGCTACGAAGATACCGCTTCTTAGTCTCTGTAGTGTGTGTGTGTGTGTGTGTGTGTGTGTGTGTGTGTGTGTGTGTGTGTGTGTGTGTGTGTGCGTGTGCTTGTATTTATCTTTAAATGTATCATGTTTCCACCAGGTGAGTTCAGCGATGGCTCACAGGAGGCCGGTGGTGTGTACCAGGTTCTCGAGATGCCCTATGAAGGAGAGGACATGTCCATGATGATCGTCCTGCCTCGACAGGAGGTGCCGCTGGCCACACTGGAGCCAATCATCAAAGCGCCGCTGCTGGAGGAGTGGGCGAACAACGTCAAACGGCAGAAGGTGGAAGTTTACCTACCTAGGTATGGGAGATGACATACACGAACACACACATGCACAAACATTCATACTTGTGTACAAGAAGGAGTGGAGCAGGGGTTTCTGTCCGAACCCATTTGAGCCCAGTGAAGTTAATTTAAGCTGCATTGAGATTATGTTACTTGGTTCTTTACACACATGGTTATTGTTTGTTTTACCGATTACAGACATGTGTAAAAAATCAGCCCAGCCAACATGGCTATATCCTATTTATATCCAAGGAATGTTAAAATTGAAGTTATAACCAAACAGTGATGAAGCCTGAAATGGCTGTTTTGGTCATGTGGATGTTTCTTTAAAAGCATAAGGTTGGACTAACTATTCATCTTCCTATAGGCCTATAGATGATATACAGACCCTCTGTACTATAAACACAAACATGTGACTATTTACCTGACGGTGTTTTCCAGGTTCAAAGTGGAGCAGAAGATTGACCTGAGGAGCACTCTGCAGGAGCTGGGAATAAAGAAAATCTTCACCAGCGACGCCGATCTCTCCGCCATGACAGGTAACACGCAGCTGTATTGAAAACCCCCATATGTGGCGCATACCCGCACATTAGTATTTAAACTACATAAATAGGGAGAATAATACGCATGAGAAGTATCATCAGTTTTTTCTGCTTCTTGGCTGCAGTGAAGTAGCCTCTGGTACTTTCTAAGGTAACCAAGGTAACTGGCACCAAGTAGGCAGGTCAGAGGTGTCACTTCATCCAGTAAAAATAGATCCAGAGAGCGACACACACATATAGAGTCAGAGGAATAGAGACTCATAACAGTGTTGGAAAAATTGCTTTGAAAAACACTTCACATCTGTTCTAGACTTATGGAGAGCCACTGCAGTATCCTAATTACAAGAACAAAAACTCATGCTTATTGAAAACTCAGTCAAATAAAGTTTGTTCTTTCAGATCAGGTGGACCTACAGTAGTTTTATAACATCAAATATATAAATACAATCTGCAGACCGCACTGTACATCTTGTACTAACTGAAATGTCCTCGGCTCAACGTGTGCCCAGAGGTCCATTCTGGCAGGAAGGCAAGTAAGAGAATTGAAGAGGTATTTTAAATCACGTTGAGTCATTGGGGAAGTGATGGTCCTGGACTAAACACCATCCTTTTCAATAGTGACTCCACAGTTTCTAATGGGTTCTAATGGTCTGGTCTGTAATATTGATTTTACTGCTACATGTGTATTTTCTATGCCCTGAATCAACAGATCGGTCTGGCAAGCTCCTTATCCTCTTTTAAATCCCTCTTAAAGACAGATTTTAATAATAGTGTCGGTTCTCAGAACTTTTCACCTTGAACCTTCTATATAAATATTGTTTGCTATCATCATTATTTCACTCTCAGACTGACTGATAAAGTATATTTTAAAGTCAAGGTGACGATCTGTGTACTTTTGTGTGTATGTTTTCCAGATGGTAAAGACCTGTACATTGGGAAGGCAGTACAGAAGGCCTACCTGGAGGTGACTGAGGAGGGGGCTGAGGGGGCTGTGGGCTCAGGTAGACTGAATCTTTTATTATGTCATCATAATCATCCTGATCATTAACATTACTACACACCTTTCAAACTGCAAAGTCAACTTCAAGTTAACAAAATTCCGTTCTGTCAGCGAATAACAAAGATGATGGCGCCCCCTTTCTGTCTCTCAGGAATGATCGCCCTGACCAGGACTCTGGTGCTGTACCCGCAGGTCATGGCTGATCACCCGTTCTTCTTTGTCATCAGGAATAGAAAGACAGGTTTGTGTGTGTTGCTGTGTGTGTGTGTCTGTGTTGAGTTTTTATCCAATATGACTGATGATGTGGGACAGCATGCTTTGGGTAATCTGGGACAGTCATTTAAATTCTCTCAATGAGGGAAATGTGCATTTAGGGACTTCTTGATGTAAAAAAAATAGATAAACTAAGGAGTTGTAGCACACGGGCTGTGGTTGTCAGTGTGAATCTGACTTTCTCTCTCTCTCGCTCGCTCCTCTGTCCAGGTTCCATCCTCTTCATGGGCAGGGTCATGACCCCGGAAGTCATCGGGCTCAATGACAACGACTTTGACTCCATGTAACCACGATTGTGAGCTCACTCAATCTCAGCCAGTCTGACGTCATAAATGCTACCTATTCTCTTTCACCATCTTCAGCTGTGTTTTATACTCTTTAAGGGAAACAAACATGTATATATATCTATATATATAGATATATATATAGATATATATCTATATATCTATATATACACTGGATATTACATGATATATTATATATTGAAATATGACATACGACATAATGATGTGATTGTGTTTTGATACTGGAAGCTTTAAACTCTTGGACACAGACGTGGAGGAAAGGGAGGGTTGTAAATATTCTCTGGTGATGGATGGTTCGTACATGAGCCAGAAGAACACATGACATGTAATCCACGCACAACCCCTTTAAGTTCAGCAGCTTCTTACTCACGTGCGCCCACACAGCCAACACACAACTTACTCTGTTCTCCTTCAATAAAATGTACTTATTCCTACCGCAGATACAGTATGCGCACACTGTACGTTTCACACTTTAATTACATCCCTGTATATTCTGTTCTATACACACACAAACACACACACAGTCAGTATATATATATAAAGGCTCAGTATTTATTGCAGAGTACACACGTGCAAACATTTTGTCCTTATTCGCTGAATCTTAGTAATATATCTGTTGCAGACAGTATTCTAGTTTTACACTATAGGAACATGGCTGAACTGCTGATGAACTAATATGCCTTATCACATCTGAGTGGTTGATTAGGCCCCAGCTGGGCATCTCACAGGTGAGCAAAAGAGACTGTGTAACTAAGGCGGGTTGCCACGGAGACAGCCTGGAGCATGCAGACAACACGGAGGAAAAGATCTGCTGCACCTTTTTTGTGATGTACATACAGGGAGAACCAGTAACACCAGCTGTATTCAGACTTTTACTCAATTATTAAAAAGATGAATGTGTTCCCATTAACGCGTGTCCCTCTCTCAATGTCCAAGGAGGCTGTTTTTAAAACCTGTTTTTGAATGTCACCTCAGCTAACACAGCTTGACGGGTTTTGTGGTGAAGCTCAAAACATGAAATGCTTCAGGAGTTTATGAAACTTGCTAAGAAAAAAAAAAAGCACTTTATATGTTCAGTGTCTGAATGTATAATGTACTTATGTAATGGCTGTTACGGATGAACAGCTGACCTGGGGTTGGCTGTTCAACTGTAGCTCCGCTGCCCGGGGAAGGCAATGTCCTGCCAAGGCGTCTTGGAGCAGGGTCAGGCCTGTGGCATCACCTAGCTACCACACACACACACACACACACACACACACACACACACACACACACACACACACACACACACACACACACACACACACACACACACACACACACACACACACACACACACACACACACACACACACACACACACACACACACACACACACACACACACACACACACACACACACACACACACACACACACACACACACACACACACACACAGGAAATACTGATCATATCGCTAAGCAAGGCACGGATATACTGTGACCAAGGGCGAATAAGACCTTAATTTTGTTGCTTCATATGAAGAAAGAAAATACACGAGAACAATGTACAAACATTTAGTTGAAATCTTCTTATTAAGGAAATATTGTGGCCTAGTTCATCTTATTGGTAAATAAAAAGCTCATGAAAAACAGATATTCATTCGGTTTAATGTGCCTAATAATACGCAGTAGATAGAGGTAGAACACGAAACTGCATTATTAACAGAGGCATCTATAACAATATTATACTTCATGTATAGTGCTGTCGATCTATATGATGTTATGTTCCAAATAAATAAAATTAACATTGTTTATGATAGCTAACATACACAGTAAAGGCCTACATAATAAATCAAACAAAACAACATAATTTAGAAATAATAATATAATTTAGAAACAAATAGATAAATGGTAACACATGTATTTTTCTTTATATAGAATTGTTAAAAACAAAAATATTACAAGTTCTCAGAATTGTGAAATAAACAGCGCTTCGGTAAATGTACTTCGTTACTTTCTCCCTCTGCTGTCAACTGCAAGTTTTGGTTTGAAACAACTGTCCCATTACATATGCATATCACAACTAACAGACATATTGCTGCCTGCACAGCACTGCTGTGGTAATTACTATATAAATATATCAGGAAATAAAACTTGACAACAACATTCCCCAGCAGATGTTTGTGCCATTACTCAGTGCAATGAACAAAAAAAAAAAAAAACACAAAAAAACTCCTAAAGAGGCGCTTTGATGTGACAACTGTCTTCCCTGTCTTCAGTGGATGTTTAATAGAATTTATCTTTGGAGTGGTTGTCGCACAGATTAAAAAACAGCAAAACAAGTGAAATGATTTTCATATAAAACAACAAAAGCAAAAAATGCACTATATTTTACTTGTGCAAATGATGGGATAGTCAGTCCGGAAATAAGCCGATAGTTACGTCCTCTACACAAAGTCAGAGGACGTCGTTTGCACAGTCTCCTGCAGCTCCCAAGGTTTTCATTTACCTCTATCAAGTATCTAATAGCTTTTTTATCACTTCAGTGTTTTTCAGTGTCGCAGTATCTTCTGCACAATGAGCGGCACTGAAGAAGAACGACAGCCCGTGGGTGTGGGAGGTTATTTATAATCTAAATTACTTTCACCAGCTGCTATGATAGCGGCGCCTTATGTCTTCATTGTGTGCCACTGAAGTCTGAATCCGCCATATCTCTCCTCCTGCCCACCATAACAAGAGACGACCAATCAAGCAGAACCAACGAGAGTAGACACTTTTTCTCTACCTGTCCCATAAATTATCAATTTACATTATATGAAGTAGTTATTGATAATTGGGCCATTTAATACATTTTAGGGATACTTATGGATTAATGTTTCAATAATTTGACACAAAAAGGACATATTCTCTCTTTTGGAAGCGGGTACAATCTGTACAAAGTGTGGAACTGACTGACAGGCCCAAGAAGTTCAAGAGTAACATTGAACTGCATTAGTCAAAATTACGTAAAATCGTTAATATCCAGCGTCTATCTCCAAAATTCAGTGAGGAAACGTTTAAAACATAAAGAATTTCGAACTGAGTTTGTTGTATTTGTTACAGTGGCGGCTCTTCTGACAGGTGATCCACACATGAGCCAGGGATCATGGGTCGAATCCTCTGTTCAGGTTGTGTTTCAGTTCAATGATTGGGACTTTGCAGTCAGAGCAACATATTTCTGGGGTTTGTATTTTCTCTACATGAAAACCACTACATCGCTTGGACACAGAGCCCAACATAATTATTCACCTCTAGTGGCTGCAGGGGGCGCTCTTGCTCAGTAAAAGTGTTGCTTTAAACCTCTTTGAGTTCAGGACTAACTCGTGGATTTTAGTTTTAATACTGTGGTATTACATGAGTACAGATTTGAGTCCTCTCCCAGCATTGATGTCCTTATTCCTCACTTCATTTTAATGAATTTACTGCACCAGCGTAAGGTCTGACAACCGCTCTGAGGATTTCATCCCGGTACCTAACAACAGTCAGGGATATGCCTCCCCTGACCATCACTGACCAACCGCCAAACCTGTCATGCTGGATGATGTTACAGGCAGCATAGCATTCTCCATGGTGTCTCCAGACTCTTTCACGCCTGTCATGTGTTCTCAATGTGAACCTGCTTTCATCTGTGAAGAGAACAGGGCGCCGGTGGCGAACCTGCCAATTCCTTGTGTTCTCTGGCGAATGCCAATCGAGTTGCACGGTGCTGGGCTGTGAGCACTGGTCCCACTAGGAGGATGTTGGACCCTCGTGCCACCCTCATGGAGTGACAGTTTTGTCAGAAACATGCACACCAGTAGCCTGCTGGAGTTCATTTTGTAGGGCTCTGGCTGCTCCTCCTCTTCCTCCTCTTCCTCCTTCCTCGCACAATGAAGCAGACACCAGTCCTGCTGCTGGGTTGATGCTCTTCTACGGCCCTGTCCAGCTCTCCTTGTGTGACGGCCGGCCAGGAGACACAGCAAACCTTCTTGCGGCCGCACGTTTGGATGAGCCGTCCTGGAGGAGCTGGACTACCTGTGCAACCTGATTGGGCTGCAGATACTGCCTCATGCTACTGGTAGTGACAAGGACACGAGCAGAACACAGAGCTAGAGAAGATCAGTCAGGAAGGAGAAGGAGAGAGCAACTATCTGTGGCCACCACATGTCAGTGTCATAAAGATGTAATAGAATAAACAAATGGAGGGTGGAGAAATAGTTAAAAGCATAAAGAATAAAGAATAACAGCATATTATCTTCTATAGGCCAAATCTGTTCATCTATTGATCCATAATTATGATTAAAGGCTAAATCTTTAGCAGCAAGGTTAAAAGACCCAGTCTCTTAGGTTTAATGTAATGAAGCTGTTCATTTATGACCTGAACATTAGTTTTCTCTCAATGAGGCTCATCAGATGTATGATACACCTGAACACTGTTGCCTGGCAACCGTCAGCCTAGCGACCAGCCCGCAGCTCCCCACCTGCAGCAGCGGGGCCCGGTGTCAGTGTGTCCGCTCCACCAGCTCCACAACACGGCTAAACCCGTCTCTGCTCGGCGCGGACCTACCACAGCGGGCTCCATGGGTCACAGCTACAGCTGCACACGGCTAAACCGAGCCATTCTCAATGTGTTAGCGGAGAAGGCCTAGGAGAGTTTATCACAAGACGATTGGGACATGTCAGAAAGGTGAGCCAAAACAAACAGGGCTGCATGAACACATTAGATACGGTGTTAAACTGTCGGTGCTGTTTGACAATTTAATCCCATTATACCTCCCACATGACCGCTGAGGTGAGCTTTAAAGTTTGACTGGAACTAGCTAGGTCTAGCTAACTTAGTACCAAAGCTTTAAAGCATTACATTACAATTTAAATATAGTTATTATGTATTCAATTCATTTTGATGGTAACTATGTAGCAAATCACAGGACATGTAGTACATATTAAAGCTATAGAATATAGATTTAATGCTATAGAAGTAGCTGTGTCCAGCGACATACAGAGACTATAACAAGCTAATAGCACCTGCTCAGGTGTCCTCCACTGCCATGGCAACGGGTTCTAATCTGCATTGTCAGGCCCAGTTCACTGTAACTCTAACCACACACACACACACACACACACACACACACACACACACACACACACACACACACACACACACACACACACACACACACACACACACACACACACACACACACACACACACACGGCAGGGCTTACATTACTCTTCAAACCGGGACCAGAGATGTGAGCCTGTGTCTTTCCTCCTCTTCTCTTTTTGTTTCTGTCTCAGTTCTTCAGGAGTGAACACTCTCAGCGGCAGCCTCCCCAAATCCCACTCGTCCCAATACTCGGACCCCGGTGTTACACGCACTCCCCTCTCTGTGGAACCCAGTCCTGATTCTGGACTAGTATCCACACCAGTGAGTAACACGCACACGCACACACACACGCATGTATCCTGGAAGCGATCTGTTAATTGATTGGTGTGCGGGGCAGGGGACATCAGAGAGGGTGACATGTCTCTGTGAGGAGGACAGTTAAATGGTTGAATCACTTTGGTGGTGCCTGTATCCCCCCCCCCCCCCCCCCCCCCCCCCCCCCCGCAGATCTCAAGGCTCAAACATCAAATCAAGTTGAATTATTCGAATTGCCTCACTTGTGAGACCACTGACAGCAGATCAGAGCTCGGCCCCTAGCTCAGTCAGAGTCAGTCAGAGAACCAAAAGAGACAGAGCTGTCAGGGCCTCGAGACTTCAGAACAAACTGCAGTCAGTAGGTTCTACTTCGAGCTTTTATCAGCCTAACCCCAACCCTGCAGCTTAACCACCAAAACTAAATACCTGATGTTAACCCACCTAAAACCAAGTCTGTACCCTCCAACAGCCCTTTGAAAAAGTGAAGCTGGCCAAAATGTCCTCACTCTGGTCTAGACTCAAAACGGTCCTCACAAAGATATAAGTTAGTACCATGCTGTTCACCTTGATGGCACTCCTTCCTCTCCCTTCACGTATGTAGCTTTGACTCCGTCTTCATACCTCTCCTGTGTCCTCCCCTCCCCCTCCCCCCCCCCCCTCCTCTCTGAACTGAACCTAATATTCTCAGTCTATTATCCGCACTCTCTATTCTGCCCCCAGGCCACTAGCCTCTCTGCTGGATTGGTATGCAGAATGATTTTCTTTTTTAACCCTCTTGACTATTTGAATAAAGAAAGATGAAAACTGGCTTCTTACCTAATCCTCCCCACTGGTGGTTAAAAATACCCTCATGTCCTCATGATTCTGTTTATCGCTTTAAATCCTGCAGCAAAATGGTGTTTCTAATACAGGATAAAGAATGTTATTACAAAGTAGAAAATGCCTACTGCTTATGGGCTGTTTTTTTTTTTTTTCTATTTAACCCTTTGCATCAGATGTTAAATAAAAAAGGCAGTTTCAACTACAGGCAGCATTAACACTGCAAATTATAATTTTTTGATAAATTTGTTTAGACATTGTAGGAATGTTTTTTGGAAGAGTATGATGTGAATTTGATTTTCTTATTTCAATAAATTTCCTAATTCTTAAATAAAAAACAAAGTAAGTGATAATAAAGTGTCCTCATAATCCGATTTGATAATTTGCAGGTCATTTTACGGTGTGTGTCTTATTCTTGTTTTCATATGTTGTGAACATGTGGCCTGTGGCTGTGTGTTTTAGCCAATGAGGCTCAGTGGTGAAGTGAAGTGGGGTCATTCTCACTGTATGTCTCAATTAACAGAGAGAGGTGTAGGATTACTCCGGGTGAACAGGATGTTTGTTAGGTGCTTGAAAAGGTCAAGGCAGTAATCCACCACCCTCTCCCACTGTGCTAACAGTTTTTAAATACTGTAAATTGCATTAAGTTTGAGATGCAAGTACAATTTTTTAAATGGCCTATATTTTCTGATTTCACATACATCATGTGCTCTTCAGAAGGTCGTTGTTCCGACTTCACAGTTCAAGTCGGAATGTGATAAAAATGGCGGCGCTATAACATAATGTGTTGTATTTATGTGTTAAGAGCATTTAAACTAATACCAATATTTGCATAATAACGAATGGCAAAGAAAAAAGGATCAGGTGGAACAAGTATGTAAATAATTTAAAATGTGTCCATATTAATCATAGAAAACATCTTGATTGGTAAAGAAATGTGGTGTTAAGAGCTTGTGAGAGATGGACACAGTTTGCAAGTTATAGCAAAACAATTTATATTGGACAAGTTGACCGATTATTCCACCGCATGAAGTACAAAAATGTTTGATCCTACACTTCCCATAATGCAATTTGATATTGTCTTTATTAGAAATCTTATCCTTGTGGTTCTGAGCTGAAGAAATGAAACACACAGATGGAACAATCAAATATTTGCATGTTTAACATGACAGGTACATTCATTTGATCAGTTTATTTTAATGTTGCTGTTGGTGAGTCTTATGTTAGATCGTGCACAGTGGGACGCGATGCCTGCAATACTGTAGTCGGTGAAATAATAATTATGTCATGTCTGGAAATCAGGTGAGGACCCAAACACAGAGTGGAATTTTGATAAAGCACGAAGGCAAACAAGCAAACTTAAAAGTCCAAACGTACAGACGGTGGCACAAGGAAAACCAAGGGGGAAAACAAAACAGAAACACAAGCACTGGAGGGATGTTAACAGAACTGAAGCATGATCAAAATCCATAGATGTTACCAGACAAGCTGACAGAGGAGAGTGAGCAGTACAGAGACTATAAACACCACAGGGCTCAGAGATAACTCAGGTGGCACATTAGAACTGTGCTGACAGACACAGGGGAAAGTCAAATGAGAGACACACGCAAGGAAAGCAGTTTCAAAGTAAAACAGGAGATAATGAACAAGCAAAAAAAAAGATAAGAAACATAGCAAATAACATAAGAATTCCATTCAACACAAAGCTTCACAAAGGTAAAAAAAAAAGTCCACCCAAGAAGTCTCTCATGATAAAAATCTAAAACAGGACGATGAATGTATAAAGTCAAGAAAGACAGATTAAACACAGGCGGGAAGATTAAAACAGTTTATGAAACTGAATACTCGCACTTTGCTAACACGTGTGGCAGTAAAAGTTAATGGTCTTTAAAATGACCCTGTGATGTTGTCTACATATTGTCTGCTGAGGGAATAGAGTTGATATTACACTGATGAGAAGCTACGGTTCATTAAACTCTAGTGTCTCCTGTTCTCTCAGGCACATCTGTTTTAATTCACAAGTATGAAGAGTAGTTTGACCGTGCTGAATTTCAGCTGAATTTGACGAGTGTTATGATGAAGTCAAAATGTGGACCAGAAGCAGACTCAGCGACCAGCTAGGGTGAAACGGTAAAAGGTTATTGGGAAACCAGGCAGAGATCAGGAGGTGGTAATGGTGGAGGCTCAGTGGTTGAGGGAATCTGAGTTAAAGCAGGCAGACATGCTAAAGCAAGCTAGCAGGCAGGCAGGGAGCGCTGAAGGAGCAGCGAACAGCAGTTAGTAATAATCAAAGACTCAGAAAGAAACTTGCAAAAGGAGTTTAAAACACTGGAGCCACTGGAGGAATATGTTGTAATGATTAGTTCTTCCTCTTCTTCTTCTTCTTCTTCTTCGTCTGTTAGCTTCCATCAAGTCGGTTCCGGTTCGTGTCGTGGCATCGCCTGGAGCAGTGCGATGTCAGAGGCGACCAGCTGACCTGCCCCAGGGTCAGAGAAGGTGCGTGATCGATACGTGAAAAGGTTTCATCTTTGATCAGTCCCTCTTTGTGCCGTGTTTGATGCAGTAACGTTGGTTTAATGGAACAGAAGGAAGCGAAATGTGATTTCAAAACAATCTCATTTTATTTGAATAGCTCTTGTTCACAAATTGCAATTTGCCTCATAGGGCTTAACAGGATGTAAAAACCCTCTGTCCTTAATCCTCAACTAGAGTGAGGGGAAACTATAAAAATTTACATTTGAATTGGAAAGAAAAAAGGTAGAAACCTCCGAGAGGCACAGGTGAGGGATCCTCTCCCAGGACGGACAGAAGTGCATTAGATGCTCTGTGTAGCATGAGAACAAAAATGGAGATGTGTATCAATTTTGATCAACTTACTATGGTAAAAAAAAAAAGAGAGTGGCTTCTTCTTGTTTGAGAATATTTGTTCTAGAAATTAACTTTCATTTAATAACAAACAAATCTTACAACTAGTTATTGGGAAGTTAAATATTTGAATTTATAATATGAGTTATCAAGAAATGACAAAGACTGTGACAAAGAATTCAAACCAGCAACTGTTAACACTTTAAGACGGATTATGAATAACTTCTTCACGAGACGGATGATGGTGATGGGAATATAAAACTCGGTTTTCTGCCAACTTTACAAAGGACCATCAGAGGAGGAGCTGTTTCAAAGAGAGGGGGATGACGTCCCCGTGGAGAGATGGACAGGGAGGAGGAGGAGGAGGGAGGATGAAGGACAGAGATGGGAGGAAAGGCTGCAAGAAAACTGGGAAAACTGTCTGGTAAGATAGCAAGCGTGTCTGTGGCATTAAAGATGTACAGGAGGAGAACAGAGAGATTAAGGGAGGGAAGGAAGTGAAGAGAAAGAGAGAAGGACACAGCGAGAAAGACACACTCTCTCTCTCTTCTCAGGAGTTGAATCTGTCCTATCAGAACCTGGGCGATCCCTTCCAGAGAGAGAATTTCCTGCGGATCCTGCAGCGGTTGATCCGCGTGGAGAAACTGCAGCTGGTCGACAACTCCCTCACCAACCTGAGTTCTGTACGTCTGCCAAGGTATAAACCGCATTACCCAGACTGCACCACAACTCCTCTTTCACTCGGATTCTTCTCGCAAAATTGACTCAACTTAATATTTAGTGACGTGCAGGATAAAGGAATCTATGAATCATTGTTATGGATTATTTTATGCTTTATATGTGTCGGCTCTAAATGTTTTCAGTTTCCAGTTGGCAGCTCCACCAACTGTTTGAAATGGTTTCACTTTGAGGGGAATTCAAAAACAATTTTGAGCGATATCACAGTTGAAGTTAGATGTGATACTTAATCTGTTTTGTTGTTTTATTCTGTTCTGTGTAATATGTCCTGATTTTATTTTTTATTTCCCTGGCCACAAGACATAATTATGCAGAATGGACGCTCATTGTTCCGTCTCCTCTTACCTCTCTTCTTTCAGTCCTGTCATTCTTTTTCTCCGTCTAATCCATTTCTTCCTGTAATGTTTCTATTATTTTGTCAGATGCAGTACCACTGTTTGGTTTCCAGTTTGTATACAACACCACAAATAGAAACTATTCCCATCATTCATTTGGCTTTTTTTTGTGTTATTTGTGTTTGGTTTGTGCAGGTGCAAAATGTTGAACCTGCACCGTAACCACCTGGTGTGCCTGCGTCAGCTGCCAAAGCTCCCAGCAGTGGAGCACCTTTGTTTGTCTGACAACGCCATTGGCTCCCTGGTGGGACTGGGAGCTCTGGAGAACAGCCCGCTGCACTCCCTAACCCTGACCCACAACCCAGTGACCTTCACTCAGGACTACCGTGCACGGTGAGGAGAGGGTGAAAGGGGAGAGGGCATTCTTCACCTTTCTTATTATAACTCTCTCTACATTTGTCTGTGCAGAGTTTTCTCCTGTTTGCCAAAGCTTGAAGTCCTGGATGCTATCCCCAAGTTGCCAGAAGACTCTCCTGCCCACCAGACTACATTTCCCAGAAACCACCAGGATGTGCAACATTTTGTGACATTCTTCTATGGATGGATTCTGACTCAGATCTCACAAGCTGTTTGCAAAGCGACGGCAAAGCTTCAGCAAAGTATTTCACACTTTGAAACTGAACTGGAGGTTTGACTGAGCCACAGAGGACGCCAACTGGTGTCCAGTTATTTACAACTGTCGCCCACAGTCACTTTTTTAGGCCACAGTGAAAAGACACTGTAATGTTAATGTGGTCCAAGGCCACGTCAAAGCTTTTTTATATAAATCGATATGTTAATCATATACTTTTTAAACTTTTGTATGTGGGAACTTGGATAATAAAACAAAATACTGTGAAATCTACAGTTGCACAAAACTATTCAGATTTTATCAAGAGTGGTGCAGTACAGATTAGAGCCCGGCCAATATGAATTTTTGTGGGCCGATGCCAATACCGATATTAAGGAGTAAAAAATTCCCAAAACTGATATATGGGCCAATTTATATATATTATAAAATTGGCAATGATTCTTTAGATATTGTCATCAAATCCATGTAATGTAATTGAGGTTTGATATTTTACACAAATACGACCAGATATGTTGAACTCAAATTAAGCAAATTAACATTTTTTCATGTCAAATACAAACAAAATTGCTCGTATTTTCTGCATATTCTTATTATGTAAACTAAAAGTTTTCATATTGGTAAAACAGAAATGTCGATACTGCTATTATCAGCAAATTGCTTCACATATTAGTCAGGCTTTAGTACAGAGACACATATTGAGTGATCATGACAAACGTTGGCTTTGATGGAGGGAGAAAGAGCGGAGGCTGATCAGATTGCTTCATGACTCATCTCTGCCAACTCAACATCTCTCAGGACTTCACTGTGCAGACACACAAACTCTTTTCTCCGCTACACACTGCACCAAACACACACACACACACACACACACACACACACACACGCACACGCATACACACACACGCACACGCACACTAATTCTCAGATTCAACTGTGTTTCTGAGCTAAAATCATTCTCGATCACACCCAGCTAATATGCAGCTTCTATGATAGATGTATATGTTCATAACTGAGTGTTTACTCTGCTCTACACGTGTAATAATATGAGGAGAGAAACAGGACATCCGCTCTGCACCCTTATCAAACATTTAGTGTCCAGACTCTGTGGGATAATGGCCTCTTGTGTCCTCTGACTGACTGGGCAATGATCCGTAAGCCTCATGCAGAAGGTCACACAAACAAGACACACACGCATGCATGTGAATACACAACACAAACAGCAATCCTTGCACTCACAGTGGCAGGATTTAATCCCCATTAAAAGCATGTACACTCATGTTCCTGCAAAGTGCTTAGGATAAAAGAATAAAGAAGTTGTGTATATATATATATATATAGTGTGATGATATATGGCGCAGTGCTGCAGGGGTTACACAGACCCACTGTACCCTCCTGTACGCGGCAGCTGATTTATTCATACACTGCAGCGGTGTATCATACTTTAATAACGGTTTCATATTCACCCTGCACCTGAAACATAAACACACTTTGTTATCTGATATCGCAAAAACACAACAGGTACGAATATGCGCCCATGCGGGCACCCAAAGCAGGAAGTCGGGCGCATGAACACACACTAACAGCTTGTGCCTTCGCTTCGCACACAGTAATGCGGAGAAACACATTTTAGGCAGCTGATATCTCTCTAACAAGCACACAGCCGGGCACAAACTAGCAGTTACATGCCTCATTGGGAATTGTTTAAGTGTGGAGGATTGTTTGTGCAATTGCGTGTGCGTGTGTGTGTGTGTGTGTGTGTGTGTGTGTGTGTGTGTGTGTGTGTGTGTGTGTGTGTGTGTGTGTGTGTGTGTGGAGATAGTGAGTCTCTGGCTGAGGCACACTGCAGAGAGAGACAGTATAATGAGCTCGCAGGATCCTCATGTTCTGCAAACAGGATCCAGGTCAAGAAGAGAAGCTGCCGTCTTTAACCGATGATCCCAGGATGTTGTGATTTATCTCAGCGGCACATTTTAACGCTCACACCTCCTCCTGTGTGGCAGCAAAGCAGGAGAGTTTGAGTGGATTTTCCAAAGTCTGTGGGTGTAAAATAAAAGCATCTTTTCGTAGCTCGGAGCTTCATCAGCTTTCAAGTAAATCTCGCACTGGCGTTAAACGGCAGGTTTGGGGATCGGTGGCAGTTGTGTGGGCACGTGTCTCTAGATAGACTCTGGCTGCAGGCGATCAACATGTTCAAATTATTCCTGCCTGGTAATTCAGCCGTGAAGTGACGACGGAGTGAGTGTGGAAATGTGAGGGATGTGGAGGAGTCACCGGCTTCGCTGTTCAAATGTGTACGTCTTCTGTGAACACAGTAATGAGACACCTGTTACTCTCCTCCACCAGCGGCTCTGGAGGTGATCAACATTCTCAGAGCTGCAGAGGGAGGATGACAGAGGCTGTGCGGGTGGATTTAGAGAGAGAGGAAGAAAGATGCCGAGGGAAGAAATGGAGAGAAAGAGCAGGAATGATAGAAAATGAGTTGTAGAGAGTCTGACAGAAAGAGAGTGTGTGCAGGGGACAAATGTTCATTAGAGGAAATCACTGTTCTCGGTCAATGATTTTCATTTCACTTTCCCGTGTGAGCAAGTTTCACCCACAATCCTCTCACCTCAACCAGACAGAGCAGGCATAAGGACCAGAGCTGGCAGGCGTCAGTGCCCAGGATATCGAAACTCAACAATGAATATTTATGATCTTTCTCCTCCTGCTTGATGCATATTCATGATCACCTCGTCTCTGTTTGAAAACAGATTTGACAGAACAATTGCGCACAGCTGAAGACGAGAGTGAGCCTGCAGCAAGTTAAGAACACGCTCAGCTGTCGATTGAGTGGTCAATGCAGGAAACAGCAGGAGTAGAGCGTCAAACCACTTACTGAGGAACACTTGGTATTTGGGTTTGTTGTGTAGAAATGATACAAAGCGCAATGAAATTGTTGTCCTGAAAAAAGCTAAATTAAATTCAGTTTGAAAAGCTAAAATATAAAACTGAAGGATTCCTTCACAACGTTCCAGTTTCCACCTTCACAAGGCAAAAGAATTGGCTTTGTGAGGTCACTTTGATAAACCACAACCTTGTTCTAAACCTCTGAGGAATGGTCTGAAACAGGAGAGAGAACACAATCACAGTTACCTGACATCCTTCTGCCTCTTTATTCCACTCACCATCCAGGTGACAAACATGATTTCATACAATCCCACCACTTTGTATCAAATGCAACTGGCAGAAAGAAAGGTACAAATTGTCAGCATTTGTTTTACTATACATTGTACAGTAGACTAAAGATGTTGCACTACATTGCACCAGATTTTGTGAATTATATTCACACCAGCAGTCGACATGAAACAGCTCCCCTGCTCCTTTAAGGCCACGCTGAAGCAATCTGTAGTGTTGGTTTCAACACTAACTGGCTTTCCTATTGAAATGATTTAACAAATGTAAAAATTTAAAAAGACCAAGAAGAGTTTCCCCAGAATGGATAGGCACTTACATGTCAGAGTGACACAAAATGGCTTCACCAGAAATGTCGGAAATATCCAGTGGAAACGTTCAAGCATCAAGAAGTCGATAAAAGCCCTTCAGTCAGGGGGGTAAACGTCTCGCGATTGTCAGAGTTACGATGAACAATAAATAACAGGAAATGACTCGATCGACTGGAATGCAAGAAAATAAAATCTGAGCTAAAACAAGTATAAAAGCCTGACCATGAGAACATTAGAATAACATAGTTTGTTTTGGTTTCTTTATACAAAAGACAGCACGTGATAAAAATACATTCTCTGTCTGTCACAGAACCAGACAGGCGATCAGGCAGACGTGTGAGAAGACAGAAAAGAAGGGAAAACATATTCAGCATACATCCAATTTCCGTCCAAAAGATTCTGTCCGTTTCCACAGTATGAGCTGATCAGTTCCAGCCCCACAGTGTTTGGAATCGCCTCCCGTCCTCCAGGCACAAAATCCCAGTTTTCCTAAGTGGGATTCTGTCTGAATGGCTGCGATTATTCCTTTGAGAAACAAGAGAAGGACAGACCTGATAGGCTGTACTGGCGTTCAGAAAAGGCACTGCAGCTGGTTCAAGTCTGCGTCTGTCCTACATCTCCGCCCTCCGATTGGTTCCCTTGTCTCGACCGGCCGCGTCCTCGTCGACCTCCTCCTCTTCCTCTTCGTAATTCTCTTCCTCGTTGTTCTCTCTATCTTTTCTGTGATTCCCCTCGTTTCTCGGACCCTCCTGGTGTTTCACTTCCTCCTGGAGCAAATCACAAGCACAAAGCAAGATGATTCAACGTTTGTTTCCCACTAAATTATGACATGAGATCTATTATTTGTCTTCATGTTTACCATTTAGTCTCAGGCTCCTGTTTATTTTATTATAATTATAATCAACTGATTTCAAATATAAAAGGCAAACTAACACAAATGTTGGTTTTGTGACTCTGCACCAGGACAGTGAGTGTTTGTATGTTTTCTCTGCTTATCTGTCGACAGCACTGTAACACACAGGAGTGTAATTCTCTTGTAAATAAATGAGAGCAGAGACGTTTGTGTAAGAGGTTCACCTGGGACTCCCCTGCCAGGTCGACTGAGCAGCCGTGCATGAATGGAGCTGAATAGAGGGGAAGCTTCACTGAGCTCAAATTACAGAGAAACATAAGTATGTTTACTCGTTATGTGACTGACAGTGTATGAAACACAAGTCCGTTAAACAAGGGGGGGGGCAACGTTAACGATATACATGAACTTAATTGAACTAAAACCACTTGTTTCATCAACATCTGCAAATTTGTTTAACTAATTTTTGTTAAGCATCTTTGGTAAAAAAAATTCCTTAATATTTATCTTAAAAAAATATCACAACCAACACAATAAAACAAACAAAATTTGAACATTATTTGGATGTACATGCACAAAATGTCATTTCAGCCACTCTCAATCAAAACAATAACAAAGAATCTAGTTTGATGACGTCGTGAATCAGCAAAGCATCATGGGAGTAGTCGCAAATCATGTTCATAGATGAGTTAATGTATTAAAGTTTTATTCATGTTACGCATTAAACAGCAATGAATAATGGTGATCCATTACGAGTGACCAATACAAACAGTGGAAGGAAAAAACTGGCTAGCAGTTTGTTTTTTCTTTCTCAATACGTCATTTGCCCCAGAAGTTACAGCAGAGACAGTCAGAGCAACGGGCAAAGAGGATATGATGCAATTAAAAGGCACCCGAAAAGAAACTTCCTGTTACCTTGTGTAAATTTAGGGATTTCTCTGGCTTTGTACATTGTTGGAAACATTTTGGAGTTTTATTTATTTTTTAAATCATAAAATATATGTGAGCTCCTCCATTCTAACAGATTTCCTCTCAGGTCAAATTGAATAACTCAGGCTCAGGTGGAAACCTGATACTTTGACAGACTCTCCACCTGATCTCCCTCATTTACCAGGACACAAGCTTCAAGTTACAGGGGCAATACACACAATACGCACACACACAACTGCAAACACACACACACACAAATCCCTGTACAGCTAAAATATCAGAGCAGTGTATATATTTCCAGATGGACCACCAAAACATTTTATGGCTGTTTTTTGCTGCAACTGTTTCAGGCTGTGATGTTCTTCAATAGCTGGGATAAGGCCGAGATAATTAAAATGGATTCCTCAGTTAAACTGTAGAAATGTGAATGAATTATTATTGGATGCACAGTTCCAGTCTGCTTCAACCAGAACACAACTCAGCAGAATTTTGAATCGGTGGCAGTTGTTGGGATGCAGTTCCTCTAATTGCCACTAGGTGCTGGGTGTATTTAAAGATGGACGACAAGACAGCGGCCCAATAGTGAAGCGCAAAGTGCCCCCTGGTGGCTGGCTACAGTAAACCCAGGCTCCTCCATGTTAGTGGATGAGACATGGGCCAAACTGAAAAGTCAAACTTAACGTCATGATTGACAACTGAGACTGACTCACTATTGGTCAAGTTAGTGTATCGATGGGACCCCGATACTGCTTCCTGATCTCCACTGCACATCAATGACATAATCGGCGCAAGATGGAGATGTCCGTATTGAGGATATTTTTAACTTTATTTCAGGAGACATGTCCATCTTTATATACAGTCCAAGGAAAGTGTAAGAAAAAACTCTCTTTTCAGATGTGGGAATAAAAAGCAGTAGTTAAGAAGTGTGAATGCTTAGAGAAGAGGCCAGAAGCTCACTGAGTGGTTCCCCACAGATGAACCTACTTGATCTATGTTCTCCTCGTTATAGGGATCCTCTCCTTCATCCTCCCCCTCCTCTTCTCTCTTCTGCCCACCAGCGATGTCCTCCGGGACCTTTAGAGCAGTAGTAACAAGAGAGAGAGTTCAATGCTCGACTGATTTTAGGAGTAGGGAATGAAAACAAAAGGCCTGGGAACTGTTAGTGTAAAATGTTGGTGTTTGGTGTAAAATCTGCCTTTTCCTGCTTGTCGTTTGTTATTCTCTCTCTCCCATCTGTTGCTTCTGTCAATATGTAAAATGTGCACCTGACTGTGTGTATTACCCACCTCATCCTCTACTTCCTCCTGGTACTGGTCGTCCAGCGTGTCTTCCTGTTGATCTGGGTTTCCAGCCATCTGAACACACACACACACACACACACACAAGTTCAGACACTCCCTACACAATCTCTTCGACATTCTCTCGTCTCATTCTTCCCTAAAAACATACTCACCACCAGTTCTTCCTCCACAGCCGGCTGTCGAGGGCCGGGGTGTGCGTCTATGTGCTGTGCTGGTGCTGCCGGCTCCTCTTCCTCGTCTACCACCTCCTCTTCCTCCTCTGTTACCCTGTGCTGAGGCCGATCATCCCCGGCCTCCTCAAACTCATCCTCACCCTGGTTGTTGGGGTCGTCCTCGGGGTCCAGCTCACCATCTACGTCACCCTTCACAGGCAGAAATACAAACAAGTTAATATGGTAAAATAAGGAAGAGATACAATCAGAATGGTAGCGGTGGGTTGATATGTGCATGATAGAAATATGCAAAAAGGTGCATAGGAAGATGTCAGAGTAACTGAATATGTTTTGGCAGATTGAGTTGTTTTCAGAAATGTTTTAGACATAGAAAATGTGCCAAAAAAAGTGGGTTTGGACATTGTCCTGGGTAGTGAATGCAGGAGGCAGGACACAACATATAAATTCTGCTGTGGAAATCACCTGTTTTAGTTTACAGTAAATCAATCTGGTGTCGGCCCTTATCACCAAAAGCTATTGAATCTTGTAAGCTGCCACTTGCAAGCTGTGAATATTTTCCTGTTGTATTCTCAAATGGGCTCATTCAGACATGTATTAGTAAAAGTTCTGAAAAATGTCCGGGGCAACTGACTCGAACATTTGCGTTCTCACAAACAGGAGAATTTCAGGAAAATGTCTCAGAGTTCAGTGCATGTCTGAAAGCAGCTTAAGTGTAATGTAATTGTTTAATTAAAGTATTCAAAATAGTTAAAGAGTGGAGGAGGTGAAATGATGGAAGGATGATAAACAGATGGAGTGAACAGAATGAATGTATGTACATTCACCTGTTGTGATGGCACTCTTTGATCTTCTCCCTCATGTAGCTTATGAGCATCTCCCTCTGTTTATAAAAACACACACACACACACACACACACACACACACACACACACACACACACACGCGCACACGCAATGAGCAAACACGACTCTGAGCTTAGACTCTGACCAAATTATTTCAGAGAATATTTTAAACTGTGTAGTTCACATGATGTAATAATTTACAATATGTCTATTTCATTTACTGGTAACATTTCTGTCTCACCATCTTCATCGTCAGTGTGACCATCTTCTTCTCCTTCGACAATGTCATTGTCCATGTTCTCATACTCTGTCTTCTTCCTAATGACAACAGTGATAGTCGGCAGTGAGAGAGGCACAGGCTCTACAAGCCACAGCAGACAAGAAACATGCATGTGACCTATATAGTGTTTAAAAATGTACTGCTTCCCATTTTGCAGTTTATGGTTCAATTAGAACATCATCAACAGACTCATTAGGAGGCTGGGGTTAATCAATGCCAAATTTAATGGTTTTGGCATCCTTCTTTCCAGAGATCAGACGAGGATAACCAAAATAGCCTAAAAGCTGGACAAATGAAACTGAAATGATCAGCATTAATAGACACCCTCCTTTATTTATGATACACCTTGAATGCGGAAGTATGTTTTTGTGTCATTTGGGCAATTGTCTTCCAGCTGATTTGAGACCTGACCTTTGGTGCTCCTCTCTCAGCAGCTGCTCCCGCCTGTCGGCCTCTTTGTGCTGCTGCTGCTCCCTATCCTGCTCCTCCTTCAGCCGCTGCTCCCTCTCCATCATCACCTTCTTCCTCTGCACTCGCAGGGCCTCCTGTCGCACATGTATCTGCCTGCTCTCCGCTGCCCTCTGAGCCTCTAGACGCTGCTGCTCCTGCTGCTGTTCATACGCCGACTTCACGTGCTCCACCTGGGCGTGCGCCTCGTGCTGCAGCTGGTCGTCCTGGTGCACCTCTGCATGGGGATCCTTTGAGATGACAAACAGATGAATAAAAAGACAAAACTAACATTAATTTGCTGCTAATTGGAGACAAACATGAGCATAATGATATAATGTATCCTTAGATAAAGTTCAGTAGATGAAAATAACAGTATAAATCAATGAGCACAACACATAATGAGCAAACTGACAGTAATCAAACACTGGAGAAAGGTTGTTATGCATTCTGGTTCTTCATTTTTAGCCTGCACCCTATGTTTGTAAATGTGGGTGTGTAAATGAATGGTCCTTACAAAAGCTTTTGGAATCTTTCCAGTAGATCACCTCCATAAGCAGCCACGACACTCAGTACAATGTAATCTTATGGGGCAACTGCGACAGTGAACAAGGTGTCCACTTAAATTTGTTTTCACCAATAAAAGGCTGAAATTGTTATTCTGCGTTTTTGCTAAAGGTCTGGCAACAGACTTGCTGCAGGAAGGTGGAGGTGGAAAGATGCATGAGGAAGTGAGTTGGAGAGAGGAGCTTGGATTTTACTGAAAGAAACTATTGTGGCTGAATCTTTTTCTGACATGGAAAATTTCAACTTGGATTGCTGTCATGACGTGTTTGAGCCGCAGTATACAGACGAAGAGCTCCTTACAAAGAGAGAGTCACAGTTGTCCCATAACATTACATTGTAGCCACTGCCACTGGGTCGTGGCTGCCAGCGGAGGCAAACTACTGGACCAATTCCAAAATATTTTTCTGGTACTATTCAATCAGTTACATTTTGGGCTCAGGTTAAAACATATCACAATTCCCGTTTAATGATCAGCACTTAAATTTGAGCAGTAGCTGTGTCCCTGATATGACAAGGATCACATGGTTTACAAGGTTTATGTCTTAAAGTTTAAAATCACATGACAGTTACTCTAAACAAGATATACAGGAAATATCATCAGGTGTAAGGTCAGTTTAAACCTGTTTATATAAGACAAAAGCTCTGACCGGTTGTGGCTGATGTCTCAGTTGGTCCAGTGCGTTCTCATCTGGCTGTTCCTGTTCCGGCTCCTCTCCCTCCTGCTGCTCATCCTGTGGATGGTCGGGGTCCTCCTCCAGCTTCTGAGGCTGTCCTGCTTGAGCCATCTCCTCCTCCGCCAGTTCCCTCTTCCTCTCTGCCTCTCCCTCTCCATCATCCTCTGACAAGGTGATTTGAGGTACAGTGGGGCTGAGCTTGGTTTCAGACTGGGAGTGCACCGCCACCACTTGGTGACCCAACTGAGATGGAAGCAAAAAGGGAAATATATCAATTTGTGTGTTTTTATATACCTTTTGTCCTCGTAGTAAAGTGATACCAAAGACTTGTATGTTACTGTGTCCTGGTGAGCCTGGTGATTTTCAGGGGCTGGCTCCTCTTCTTGTATCACAGCCTGCTGCTCTTGATAGATGTGGGATTTGGGTGCATCTGCCTGTAGTTCGTGGGTGGCGGGGATTTGCTCAGGTTGCCTCGGGACGGGAGCCCTGTTGAGGGTTTCCTTTAGCTGCTTGAACTCATCCACCTGCACCTAAAGGGAACAACACTCACAACCATTAGAGAAGGAAACATGAGGGAGCGGTGTCATCCAGTGGGATTCTAAGTCTGGTACCACAGTACACTAACCTTATAAAAGAGTTTAGGATGGAATTTAATGGATGTGTTAAATAACTTACTAATGATTTACAATTCAGTTATAACCTATTTATAATAAACTGTTGGCTTTGGCTGTCTCAGTTAGAAAGCAGAGAGACAAATAACTCTCTCTTATCTTTAACTGCAGTACTGTTGTAGTGTTTGAGTCCACAAATCCCTTTTGGAGTTTCAGGGGTCAACAGTGTAGCTGATTAGTGACTTATCTTCAGACGTAAAAAACAAACAAAAGAAAAAACATAACATGCCTTCATACTGCTTGTTTGGTGTCAAATGTCTGCAAGCCTCGGAACAGCATTTCCGACGGTCCCTGAATACACCTCGTTGGAAGATATCAGAGGACATTGAGTCTTAAAACATAAAAATGACCTCGCTTCAGGTCGAATATGAATGTCAGAATTTCAGGCAACTTGGATGACACCACACGAGCAGTATGGAGGCATGTTAGGTTTTTTCTGTTGTTCTATTACGTCTGAAGAAGGACTCACCATTGACTTCAATTATATTGGATTCTGCTCTAAAAAAGTTTACCCCTGAGACTCCAGAAGTGTTTTTTGGACTCAAACACTTCACCCACCCCTCCATCGGAAGAGTGGTGAGTAGATAATGAGTGAATTTTAATTTTTGGATGAACTATTCATTAAACAGTTCCTTGTTTCCTGAAATGAAATAAACATTTTTCTTCTAACAGACCATATACTCCACAGTAAAAAAACATTAAATGACACCATTCTTTTAAACAGCACATATACACAAACCAGTAGTTTGTAACCAGGCCACATGGTTAAATTCTAAAAATTCTTTCTAAATTCCTCCTCTCCTTTTGTCTGCTCCAGTCGCTCCATTATATCTTTCTGGCTGATTGGCTGCAACATCCTTTAGATGTACTGCTCTGACAGCCCTGAAAAAAACAGAACCCCTGGAGTGACGGAAAGAGTTTTGTGTATGTGCGTGTGTGCATGTGTATTGTGCTCGTCCAACTGGAAGCACTAATGAAAAGCTGCATAAGCATAAAATAAATTAGCAATTGCAGACAGAAGTGAGAGAGAGCGGAAATGAGAGGAGAGTCAGTGAAAATCCATGAATGGAGACAGAAAGGAAGAATGTCTCGGTAGAGTACTGTACATTCAATAAACCATTCAGGCATTTCAAAGATCACTTCCAAGGAGAATATATAACAAAAGAAAACAAGCAACGCATCAGGAATCTTTTTTCCTGTTTGCTGGTGATTTTACAATTCACTGGAATAAACATCTCAGCTTTACAGGGAGGGTTAAAGTAAGGTTATAACTGAGAGGACTGCAGAGGAGAGAGGAGGATGTTTCAGCTGCTCTGGGGACGTGATGAAAGTACAGAACTTACAGAACTGGTCGCATATCGTAAATAAAGGAGGGTTCAATCAGATAAGTCACATATAATAACGAATAAGCCATTTTCCCCCCAATTATTCAGCCCGGGTCTCTGTATATTCTCTGCTAACATGCTAAAAACAGTTACACTTGAATGAAACAGAAATCCATTATCTCTCAATTCAACTAATTGTCTATTATTTCCTCTGAGACTGAAAGCAGATATTCAGCATCAATCAGTATTCACAGGCTGCAGTGAACAATGAGACTGCATCTCTCTGCTGCCTGCTCCTACCTGAGCTGCAGCCAGCGCACTCTTGTGGTCTTCTAGTGTCAGTGACAGCTGGTTGTGCACTGCCTTCAAGTCCTGATGTTGAATCTGAACACACACACGCAACCAAAGAGCAGGAATGAGCCATTCATTTTTATGTCAGGCTTACAATTGACCTTTTATTTCAAATTAATTTTAACATAACATGTATTTTTTTACAATGTTTCAGGCACTATTTCATGAATCATTACTTAATTCATCCAATTTCAGATGGCACACATTTTATCTTTCTATGTATGAAAGAAGACGTGAGAGGGGTCAGATGTAATATTACCATCCAGAGATGACACAAGGACAGGTCTGTTCTCACCTGAACGTCCTGTAGCTGTACATGAATTTCATGGTGGGCTTTCCTCAGCTGTTTGTTCTCCTCTCTCAGGTTAAAATTATTATCTGCAGAATGAAAAACACATCAACAGAAAGCTTGCAACTAAACAAAAAAAAAACCCTCTGTACTTTTAAAGGTACCGACAGAATTACGCTGGTACTACTGGGTACCGATTCACGCCAATGCCAAGTTTTGGTACCTGTGAGCGCATCTGGGTGACAGTATTTAAACGTGAGTGAGAGGGAAAGAGAGAGAGAGCAAGACCATGTGACTCACCCCTGGAACGTAATCAAGCCAAGCTCATTTCTGATCAGGGCACACAGTCAAAACAATGGCGAGTCAATGGCGCAGACAGCTAGAGAGCCACGCACGACCCCAGGGCACAGACCCAGAGTGCACACAGCCCGGCTACAGCTCCACCAAGGCAGACACCCAGGGAGCCATGCACAGCTCCACTATGTTCACTTACAGTGTTCATTTGGGTCTTTTCAAACATGTTTGGATGGTAAAAATGTTGTTACTAGCTCTGTCATTAATTTCTTGCTACTCTGTGTCTCTATGAATCGTGTCGCGCACTGCACCAACCGAGTCGAGCCAAATCGAGCACGCCCCACCATCTCCTCCGGCTATACATACATTGACTAAGTTTACAAAGTGTGTTGTTTTTACCCAGTCGGAGTTTACACATGTGTCCGATCACACTGTTTGTGTGTGTGAGTGTGTGTCAGCGCGAGAGACAAGCTGTATTAAGAATGAAGGCGCAGCTATGAAGAAAGATTTGACTCATTGTGGAAAAATATGGATCATTATGTGGTGAATGTGAATACAACTACTTTTTTTCTGGATCTAAATATAAAACATTTGGTTTAAGACCTGCAGTACTTGATACAACCAGAAGATGGAGACAAGGTAAGTGATGATGACACCACTACATAAAGGCAGAAGACTGCACCTTTGAGTTGGGAGACTTCCACGTCTTTGATTTGCTGCAGCTTCTCGTAGCGATCCTTGTGTTCGTCCAGCAGTCGGCCGTGGTCCTCGCCCTGCGTTTGGTGCTGCTCCTGCAGCTCGTAGTACAGCTTCTTCAGGTCATCATGCTGGTTCTGACAGAGAAGACAAAATAAATCCACTGTTATCATGTGGGTTTGATTTTCTCCTCATAATAAAATCACTGAATCATCAATCCTGAATGAAAAACAGACCCTTCCCCCAACCAGGCATTGACTTCCTCACTAATACAAGAGGAAGGATGTAGCTGTGAGGTCAGGGAGAGTGTGTGTTCAAATGACAGAAGGTTAAGAGGATATCTGCGTCAGTGTTATAATAGAGAAAAGCACATGTGCGTGTGTGTTGGTAATGTCATACCTTTAACATCTGATGTTGCACTTGTAAAGAATTTAATCTGCTGCTGGAGTCTTGCTGTTTCAACATAAAGACAAAAGGTTACAAAACTCAGTGACTTTGTAGTTCAGGCTTTAAGTTACTGTTACAACAGACTATAGAGAAGAGGTGAATTCAAGCTGGTCGTGTCAGTTACAGCAGCACAAAGCTGCTGTTTACACACCAGTTGAGAAACAGCTTAAACGTTTTCTAAGAATTAAGGCCTTTGCAAACTAGATGTGTTTTTTCATGCGATTAATATTTTTCCTGTCTGTATCCATTCAATGCAAGCTTTCATATCAGCAACGTATATTTGCTGAACGATATTGCAGCTTTTATTTCGTTGGACATAGGCAGATTTTTCCCAGGTTTCACTTGCGACATGTCCAATCACAACCAATCAGAATGTGTGTTCTTGATATTTTGAAGCAGCAGCAGTAGAAGGTAACAACAATAACTTCCTCCTCTGTCCAGTCTGACATAAAGTATATCTGATGATTTATTTAATATATTTGTCTTTTGCCATTGATTACAGTTATTTTTTTCTAACAGGAGATGACAGCGTCGACTTGAAGCTAGAAGTAAGCAACAGGTGACTCAACTCCTGTCAAAGAAGATGAATGAATCCAATGAGCTGTTTACAAATAAATAAGACCTTTGTCAAATTAAATACTTACAATACACTAGAAATACGTCCAAAAGCAGCTGTGATACAGAATAAGCTCTTGAATTAGTCGCTATTTTGTGCAGTTTATTTGCGTCGCTGTTGATATGCAAAGGCCTCAAGTTTTATAGACGTACAGATGAATAAAAGAAAAAGTAATTATGTAAAAAACATACCTTCTCCTTGTTCAGTGACTGTTGTGCATCGAGTTTAAAAACCAGATAATCTAGAAATCAGAAGAGATCAATCTTATTTTATGTAACTTTAACAAATGTAAAGTAAAACTATGTTGAGTATGAAAATAGTCAAGGTTCACTGTTCAACAATTCACTCATTTATTTGGCTGATGCCTTTACCCAAAGTGACCAACAATAATACTATAACCAAATGTTTCAAATATGTATAGCAATCTGATGTTTATTCTACCACCACATGATATGCAGTAACAGTTTGAGGTATGATGAATTCCCCAAAATAATCAGATTAGAGAATAGAGGTTATTTTTCTCACCTTCTTTGGCCTTTTTGTGGTCTAACCTCTCCTTCTGCAGAGACTTCTCCAACCGGGAGCGATGCTCATACACCACTACACAAAAAAAACACAGATGGAGGGGATGAATAAAGGGAGGAGAGAAAACAAAGACTTCTTGTTTTTTGGAAAATAGATGAAAAGAAAGCTGCAATAGCAATAAACAATTGCAATAACAAATGCACTCACTAGTTTAAAATATCAATTATAGATAGAGCAGAGAGAGACAGAGGATATGCATATTATGGTTGATATAAGAGTGCGGTGTGATATTTATTCAGCCACATTGATCTCAGGGATGTGACGGCTCCTCCATCGACAGACAGCTGTGGTATTCCTCACATCTGTGGTGATTTACAAATACTTTGTCTCAGGCTGCTGTGCCTGGTAGCTTGAGTCAAAGAAGTTTTTAAGGAAGGAATCACCTTTTTTCCAATTTGAATGGAGATCCTCTTGTTATTCTTAGACACACTTCTAATTTCTGTCCTCTCCAAACTCCAATCACTCTGTCTCAAAATATGCATGTTGTATTTCCACCATATAGTTTTTTTTACCTTAATCTGATTCAAGATTAAAACGGAGCAGAAATAATCCATGTGGGGAGTTATGTCCACTAGGCAGTAGGCAGCCGGTTACAAGATTAAAAGAAAACAGCATCAAAACTGATACAACACACAAACAATGCAACATTGAAAACGTAATGGACATAAACTGCATATAAAAATGAATGAAGTGTCTCCACCTCCTCCACTCCATTTGGAGCCAGTAATCAGAGGGATGGAGCCGCAGTAACAACAAAAATGACATTTCATCCCATGTTTGTAGTATCTTATAACTAATCAAAACATAACTAAAATTAAACCTTGAACAAACATCAGTGTGATGAAAATACCTAAAATGACAGAAACAATCTTTGAGAGAAATTTATTTGACATTCACTTTGACCTTTAAGTCCATGCTCCATCTACTAACATAGAGGAGACTGGGTTTATGACCTCTACTGCAGCCAGCCACCAGGTGGCAATCGAGACACAATTTTTCAGAGGCATGTGTCGATCACCTATATATGGGCTATAGTAACGGTAGGTTTACAAGCTAGTAAAAACCACCAAAAATGAAACAAGACTATACATGTTACTGATGTGAAATGTCAATGCTCATTTAAACATTTTTTTCAAAACTGCATATCAGCACATTCTTCTTTGGGATTCGGCAACCTATTGAACAGTGTTCCACAAATGTCATACCTCTTTTTGAGAGACTTCCTGATCAGCTTTAACACAACTGTAGCCTTGGCGTTGACTCTGCTGATTCAATTTGAGCCAAACTAGCTGATATTACATGTTAATTTGTGATGTAGACGCTTTAAGGAAAGAAGACAAGAGAGCAAACGAGGCCTTCCAGGCTTTTCAGGAGAAATCTTTTGCGTGGGAGGAAGGACTTTGGACACAAAAAAGGCTATGACTCACTTAAGGAAAGGAAAAAAAACAAAAAGCATGATATGTACACATTAATAAATTCATATACTTCCTGCAGGTTACACTATCACGTATATCAGTAGGACCTTGGCCTCCACCCCCGATTCCTGGCTCCAAATATGTGAGTTGGCAGCGTTTGTTTGTTGGCCCTGTTGTACCGGACACTATTGACACAGCATTTACTAAGAGGAAAGAATGACAAATTATGGTGTCGTGGTTTTTGAGTCAAATATAATTGAACCCTTTTATGTTTTTATAATTTGGTAACTTTGATAGTAACAGTAAAGTAACCGTAAATGCTTTGTCATCTTAACCTCAGCTAATGTGTTCTACAAATGCATAATCACTTCCACATGAAGAAGTGGTGCAATGGTCGTAACTTCTTCCTCTTTGTCACATTTTCTCTCTCCTGACCTGGGCGTAATGGGAGGTCAAACTGATGATGTGGCTTTTCTTTCTTTTCAAGTGCCAACTCAACAGACCCCAGGATAAACGTATAGAGTTTTGCTACACAGAACAACGTTGTAAGAATTTCACGACGACGACGACAAAGGAGAAGGAGTGAAGGAAGGAGAAGCAGATGAAGGCACAGAGAATAAGCAACCGAACAAAAAAAAGAAAAGAGCGAAACAATGACACAGGCAGAAATATGGCAAACTAGGAGAGACTGAAGGGAGAAAGACAGTCATGGAAATACACAAACCAAAATAACAGGGTGAGACAGCAGACTTGGTAAAGTAAGTGGTGGTTATCCAAGCTTATACAGCAGAAACAATACATTCTAACAGACTTCATAGCTTGGTTGTTATTTAATTAAAACATTTTGGCCTCTATTCATGTAGAAAATATCTTTCTTCATCTGGTTTATAACAAACACACTCTACAACAGTGACACCGTCCAGCACAACATTTTAACATCAAAGGTTAATTGAGTCAATTGGACCTAATTGCCCTTCGAGTTGACAATTTTTTTTTTTCTCCAACGACAACACTGCTTTCTCAAACATCTGCCATCGTCTTCACACCACTATTACTGGATTACTACAATTTGTTTAGGCAAATAAAAATTAAAATTTCAGCTAAATCACTCAATTGGTCGTACTGAGTGAATTTACTGATGAAATATTGGAGAACTAAAATGTCACTCAGTAGAGTGCAGACCACCAAAACCCTACAGTCCCTTTAAAATCAATCAAGCTGCAACAAATTGCACACACTCATGGGTATCAGTTCTCTCAATGTTTTTTCATCAAGATCCATGAATTATTTCATAGGACATATCATGATGTTTAAGAAAGTCAAAATCAAATCCTACAGGTTATTTTTTTCTCCACTGTCCCATCCTTTCACCAAATTACATGGAAATCTGTTTTGTAGTTTTTACATAATCCATCTGACAAACAAACCAACCAATGCAAGCCAATGGACAGAGGCGGAGACATAACCTCCTTGGCAGAGTGAACAAATCAGTTAGCTTGAACTTTGTAACTATCATTTATTACACACTGAGAGGCTATCAGTGTTCGCTGCAGTGACCACTTCTCAGTGTTTTCTGAGCCTGTGTCATGTTCATAATCTAAATTCGTATCACAGCCTTAGAAAAGTCTGGGGGTGAAATCCAACTCCAAAGTCTTCCTTTCCTCTGATCCTGATCAGATGGACGTCCAGAGCATCAGATTACTGAGGTTTTATTCTGCTTGTCTGAGGTTCCGTGGCGTCTCAGTAGATGAGGCCATGTTGCTCTTTGCTCAGCTCAGCTCAGGCCACACCACACACACCCACTCTCTAGGGGATGACATGGACAAGTTGGGCAACAGCGACAAAGAAGCTACAGTCTAAAAACGCATGTCATTTGACTGTGCTTCTGAATTATTAAAACTCACTAACATTTCTACAAGGACATTTTTTATAGTTTATTAAGTGTGTTCATTTAGAAACTCAATTTCCTTGACATTAACATAACATGGTTAAAGATCAAAGATGAAGTGATCAATTGAAATATTAAAATGCATTGCCTTTTACTTTAGTCATTCAAAGCATTCCAATTTTAAACTAATTAAAAACCCAAAACCAGAGATTACCTTACAGTCGATTTCATCAACCTAGCTCAAAGTAAACCAATATAACAGGACATTTTCAAATAAGCTGCTTTCAGACATCAATAAGTTCGGAAATATTTTTTTTTAAATGGGAATTTTATAAACATTTTCAGGAGTTCATGTCTGAAAAACAGCTAAACAATTATTAATTCAGTAAAGCTTGGCTTTACTGTCTATCCAGACTGTATTGTAATATATAAAATTGGAAATTTTGTCTTGATCTTCTTTTGTTTTGTGTGCTAGTCTTCCTGTGATTCATTGCAGTTTTCTTCTGACCACCGCACCAGAAAAGACAAATAAACGACACGGTGCAGCTCGACCCACGCCTACTGTACAAAGGGTCGACCATTCCCACAAAGGAAAACCTTCCAAAGACTGATTCGTTTTACACCTGTCCTTATGTCGTTCAAACTTCAATGTGCATTATTGTTTCGGTCTCAGACAAATGAAACATTTCCCTGACAGTGTGGTTAAAATGCATCAGCAGAGCGAGAACAAGGGAGTTCTGTATGGTGGTGACCTTTACTGGCCTACTGGCTTAGATGTAGAGAAGATTGGATTGGTTAGAGTTGGCCGGGGTGTGCACTGCGAACACTATCAATCACACAGGGAAATGGGCTCCAGGATTTTGTCTGCGGTTTGTTTGTATGCGTGTGTGTGTTCTCATTCATACACCCACTGTACTACCGAGCACACACACAGGGGACCACTTGCGCAAAGCCCAGGGAAAAAGTATTGGGAGTTTCAAATGTCCTGCTTGTATGGTAGCGTTCCTTCTATCTTCTACTAAACATTGACCACATAGGAACCTTTATGCCCAGTTATTATAGATTCTAACATGCATGTTTGAGTGGTGTTAAGTCTTTTTAATTAAAATTGTAACTCAGTTAATTGGAGAAACCTTAAGGCAGTTGAGAACCTGGTAAGAAACTGACCTCCTGTCATCGGCCAAATATACTGGATTAAGTCGAAGGACAGAAAGATTTAGACCCTAAGAGAAGTAGTATGGAGACGGTGGTCTGTTCAGCACGCTAACGTCAGTCCCCTGGAACCCACTGATGTAACAAGATCCCAGAAACAGATTGAAGAATAGATTTTACCTGAGCTATTTTACATAAACTACAGGTTTATATTCTGAATGTGCAGCGCAATGTCTTCGGATGTGACTTGATTTATTTGAGTCACGTCTCTTGTTTTTATTGCTCATTTCTTTGGGATTAGAGTTTGGAAGACACTCTGCATGGCAATTTGACTTTTTCATTTTTGTCAGGAAATACAAAATCCCAAATCAAGTCCCATACTTTGGTTTAATCCAGAAACAGGGTGCATTTCTAACTGTGGCTTCGGGGGTAGAGGGGAGGTAGAGAGCGGCTCTTTCGCTAATCATACGTTCTGTGGTTCGATTCTAGGCTCCCCCAGTCTGCATGTTAAACTGTCCTTTGAGCAAATTGCCACTGACTGCTGTGCCAGCATTGTGAGGATGGTGTATGAGTGTTAGAAAATGCTCTACGTATTTCAAGCGCTGTATGAACATGTTTTTTTTAATAGGTGAATATGATCTGTAATTTAAAGCACTTTGAGTGGTCATGAAGACCTAATCACTAGATAAATGCAGTTCATTTTAATCAAGAAACAAAAGTAGTTACTTCCTTTTATCCCATGAAGGAAAACATAATGAGCATGTTCATTACAATAAACAGAAGGCGACAAAAGTGTTGATGATATGCTATTTTGAACCTGCTGCAGTTATTGTGTTTGTTTCATGTGTTTGCAAACAGCACGCTGTGTCATTGTGAGTGTGTGTGAGTGTATGTATGATTGTGTGTGAGGGAGTGAATGGGTGTTAAATCATGGGGACACATTTGTCAGAGTGCAGGCAAAACCACAAAGTGCCAGTTGATGCTTTTAAATGACTTACAACCACCAGCCTCTGGTTATAGTGGGAAACAGCGAATCAATACATCCAGCTCACAACCCCCAAGCTATGGCCCACCTCTAAATATAGGACAGGAAAAACTGCAATCAACTGTGGGCCAATGGATGTTGAATGGGTTCGACCCTGTGATTGGCTGAATGATCCATCGCTTCACAATGAAAGTATGGGTGTGGTGCCTAGTGTAAGCGATGCAAATGGGGTTAAACGCTATTGCTTTCTTCGAAGTGTCACACTATACAGCCATGCTCTAAATATATCAGATTTTGTGCATCTTTTGAAAAACGAAACAGAAGCCATTGGTATACGGTTGACCTGGAATGGACTGAAAGCTGAGCTTGGTGACCCTTGTCTTAGAAATCTGCATTATAAAACAAATGTGAGGGACTTTCTGTCATGGAGGAAAAGCTCCCTTTGCTCATACAGGGCTGCCAACATGGAAACTTGCAGCTATTCATAACCACCTGTGAAGTCAAATTTACTCTTTAACACTTCAAATTTGGCACAGGATGCTTCACATGATGACAAAACAAACATGAGGCCTAAATCTGTGCATGTGGTTACACACATCTGATGAGTAAAAAGCTAGAGGACAACACTATTAGTCAGACTGCTGGACCCAGCTGTGGAAGGTGAGCTTGAGATAACTACCAATTAGGTGGATCAAATGCTGACTTAAATTATCAGGTCTGGGCTCAAACACCAACACACTCTCTGACCCCCTGATGTGACCACACACTTGGTTCTGAAAGAGATGAAGTCATGTAGGAGTGGACTCTCAGCCTAGCTGTTAATTTTAAACCAAGGGCATAATGGCATGACACAAAACCTCACATCCTGTCCGCAGAGCATAGTGTGTTTATGAGTCTTTATGTGTAGGGAGCAAATCACAGAGGTTACTGTAGTACAGGACTGGTTAATCTTTTGTAGAGGTGTGGTGTGTAAGACGTTCCTGAACTTAGATTTTTAATAGAAACATTACGTAGGTAATACAGAGGAGCGTACTGTAAATGCACTAACGCTGAGTGGGTGTGACACTGTTTATCCCACATGGCAGTAAAGCAAACAGATCAGTCTGTGGAGCTTTGACTGTTAATGTGGGTTTTACTGTTACTTATTATGTTTCTTGGTTGTTACTAAATAACTGGTGACTGTGCCAATCTTTAATCTAGATACGCCGCTAGAATTTTAAATAAAGGCCTGGAACCTACTGTGCTGCCCAACATGTATTTTACCTGCTGTTTATTATCTGTGTTTTATGATGCAGTATCACATGAATTTTGACCACACTGGTAGAAAAAAAATGTGATAGATGAATTTACATGAGTGTGTGTGCATGTTTGAATCAAAGCTGCTTGCGTGTGTGGACAGTGACATGAGGGGATTGTGTACTTGCATGTGTGTGAGGTGAACTGATGACGCATTACTATTCTACTTGGTAGTTGTAGTAATGTCCATACGTCAAATACCAACTCCCACAATTTCTATCAAACAATCCCTTTGCTTATCAGCGCATCAAGCAAGCTAGCTACCTCAGACAGAGACGTTACAACGATAAAGAAACATCCTGTGATAAAGACAATGTTTATCTGAAAACATTTATACCTGGTATTGTCACATATCTGTTTAAGAGACCTATACCTGTGATTGTTTTCAGAGTAGCCCGTGCTACAATGCTATCAACCTCTGCACCAGTGCCATATATACTGTAAAATACATCCCTGATTGGAAACAAGTGCTATTCAGTCCTCTGTAATAACACAATCACAGAAAGTAAAAGGCTGTTAACAGGTAGATGATGATGTGGCAAAATCAAAACAATACCGTCTTCAGTGGCGTCTGGACACTGAGTGGCCTCTAACATTGCCAGGGCGGTGCAGGACCCAGCTCTCTAACCTATTTAAAGAATTTTAAAAAGTTTTAACTATATATAACATTATGCTTCGTCAGCCTCTTCTTACAACTGAGGTGAGTGTGCTCTTTTCCCCTCCTGCTATCCCAGCTGTGGCTGAAAGAAGCAGATGTGGTGGATGACCTCATGACTTCAAAGTATAATAATGAGTATACTGTTAAGGTGAGCCTGGGGGACACAGCCACTACAACCAGGTGTGTGTGTGTATATACTCTTTGTTTTTTATGACCTCTTTAGGACCTTTTCCAGCATCAACACAGACCTTGTCAGGACCAGTCGTCCTCATGGGGACCAAAGCCTGGTCCTAATGAGGCAAACTGTCATTTCTGAAGTCCTGGTTAAGATGTGAAGTGTGGGTTAGGTTAAGGTTAAGTTAAGGTTTTGGTTTGTTTACAATAAATGGAAATCAATGCAAAGTCCTAACAAGGGTGTGTGTGTCAGCCTGTCCAGCCTGCAGTAAGCACCACTTATTCCATTAAATGTCATTCTCTTTACAGTAGCCCTATGCAGAAGGCAGACATGTCCAGTCCGGCTAAATGCCAACACCATGGACTAATCTGCTCACACCTTAACCTGCTGGTTTATCACAGGATTAGAAAGCCACCTGAGGTCAAAGGTCAAAGACTGGCCCTTGGTATATCATCTCCCTGCTAACCTTTGACACACTGACAAATCACAACAAAGCGTTTAATCTGACAAAGTTTCAACTTTCTAACGGGAATAACGCCGAACTGATCTGTGGTTCTTAATTAACTGATGGAAGTACTCGTGTTGAATTTGAGGAGGAGGATGGGCGACTACGCAAACTTTAAAACTGCAGTTCCGTGATGGGAGTCTGGGGCCGCACTCACGAGTTCCCACGCTCCCCTCTTCACCTGCAGACCGAGCACCGGTCAATCACCTCACACTTCGCCGTGTTTACCTTGGAGCTGAGCCGACAGGGACTCCTGATGCTGCTGGTACTTCAGCGCCGTCGCCTCGGTCCTCCTCAGCTGCTTGTGCACCTCATAGGACATCATGCCCCCGTACATCATCCCGCAGACCACCGTGAGCAGCAGCAGGCACTGGAAGATCCTGCGCTGCCGCCGGGAGCACACCCCGTTCCCCATGTTGGACCCGCAGCGCTCCCCGCTGTCTGCGAGAGAAAGCTCCGTCTCTGCTGCTGGAAACTTCCCGACTCAACTTTTCCCTTTTTTTTCTCTCTTTACCTCCCGGTGAAGACTGGAGCGAGCCCACCCTCCCCTCCCTCCCCTCCCCTCACTTCACTTCCCGAGCATTCCCGGGCAGAAACAACACGGGTTACACGGTGGTATTTCCCCCGGTGGACATACTTTCCTCCGCTTATCGACCCTCTCCTTGAACTTCAAAGTAGCCGCTCAGATTTTCTCCAGACTTCACGTCAAACTTCGGCGGCTCTAACGCAGCTCAACCCGGGGCTGACGGCTCCTCTGTCCCCGCTGCCACACTCTCACTTCCCCCGACGTTGTTCAAACAAGACAATGGAAACAAAATAATAAAGACACTTCAAGTCCTCGACGCGGCCTCCACAGCACCTTTAACTTCAGATACGTGTCAGCCCCGCAGCTGCCTGCTGCCATCCCACTGCAGCCCCACAGGAAGTCCCGCCCCCGGCTCCCACCCTCACTGCTAAACCTCTCAGCGATTGGTCGCCACAGAGCTCCGTCAAAAAAGGGGCTAGGGAAGTGAGGGTGGGGGCTTGTTTTTGTTTTCCAAACAGGAATGAACAACATTAATTTCACGATGTTGTAATAGAGAACAACACATGAACAAGGCCTCGTTAATCTTAAAGCTTCAGTGTGTAAGATTTAGGCGAAGGGAATGTATTGGCAAAAATAAAATAATTATATATATATATTAATTAAATTATAGTAATTGTTGTTTCCTTTACCCAAGAATTGGCCCTTTATGTTTAAATACTTTATAGTAACATCAGGAGTGGGTCCTCTCTACGGAGGCAGCCATGTTTTTTTTTTTTACAGTAGCACAGACTGGACAAACTAAACACATTTTGAGTTTTATGACAACAGAAGGCTACCACAGACAGGGTGAGGTTAGGGGTATTCAGGTGCAACATGCAACTTTACCACTAGATATCACTAAATTCTACACACTGAACCTTTAATAAAACCTGGAGCAGTGGATTCAAATTAAATATAGACAACACAAAGGAGAAAACAAAGTAGGAAGGTATAAAATTGTTTAAAAAAGCAAAGACCAGGATATGGATGTACACATTTTTAACCTTTTGTTTATTTTACCGAAACAGTTCAGTGAAATAAAATAGTTGACAAGGTTATGCATACATACATTAAGGAAGGGGTACTGCCAAGTATGGATGTAATATTTTTCCCAGAATAATCTGACATTTTCAGAAAGGTTTGCATCCAAATTCTACATAAAATAGATTGTATCCTTACAAACAAAACATTTCCACAAAGAGCTGTGGGTAATCAAAACCACTAAATACCTACAGGAATATTTCACATGTAATACAAGATGTGAGGAGACTTTTACTTAGTTATTGTGTATTGACAGGACCTTGATACTGTGGCCCCATCCTCTGATCACTACAAACCCTGACTCTATTTTGCCTTGTGGCTTGTACTTTTGTGTTTTTATATAAATGTGTATGTGTATTGTTTTATTAGCAATCTGCAAGGGACTGCAGATGAAAAGTATCCTGGGTGGCTAAATATGGCACATTTTCACATAATGTGATTCATCTCTTAATAAATAACCGTAAGCATACAAACAATTCAAAATAAACGCACATGTTCAGTGTAGGTTAATGTTTGTGGAAAGTGTCAAAAAACAATCCGTCATACTTAATATAACTTGAATACACATTAAAATGAGCAGATAATACTTGCTTTTTTGTGTGTCAGTGTTCTCTTTATCTTCACACGAAATCAACAGACAGATATCATATTCAACTTTTGTTCCATATAGGCTACAAACATGTTTGTGTTGTTCTCATTTAGAAGACATTGTCAGGAAACATCATGTCACAGAGCTCAGAATGCAATACAATGTATTTGTTCATGTGCACATCTGTAAGAAAATGTTATAAGACAAATAAATACATCAATACATCACCATTAAAGTAAAAAACTAAAGTATTATAAATACAGCATAGTTTATAGTGGCAGTATATTCAATAAATAGCAAATTATTTGTGCTGGATTGAAAAAGTACATCAGACTCATTCAGAAGGTATTGAAGTATAAATTGTGCAATACAAAAATAATTAGCAAAAACTAGATTTACTACAGAAACTAATTAATTAGTAAACAAAGTCTTAACAAATCCTATAGAATTTACATCAATTCACATTATTGCATCTCCATCTGAGACTAGAAAAAAGGTCAGTCATGTTGCTCGGGTTTATTTGATGACACTGAGGAACGTATATTTCAAAACTGAAACAGCAGGGTTGATGTTATTGAATAAATTAGAATTTTCAAATTTTCTAGTTTAATGCTAAATTAATTTTCCTGAGCATAGTGGCCAGATTTCAGGCCAGCTCACAATGAAACACTGGGAGTAATAAACATGTCCATAGAATAATGAGGTAGACGAATCTGCAGATCTCAGGTACAGTACTAGTAGTTCAACAGTTGCTCAAACTGTGACACAGCTTCCCACACACTGTGTCACAAGATTTAGAACAACATTGAACAGACATTAGTTTAGTTAATTATCTAAATCCATATTTTCTCTACTTAAACTGCTCATCAATGGAACATCCATTTGTTATCGTTTGTTTTTTCTCGCCTTTATTGTCATCATCTATTTGTCAAGTATTACTCTTTATTGAAGTTAACATTTGAGTGGTGTTAAAAAAAAAGAAAAAAGAAAGAAATACCTCATGACAGAGTACAAACATTTTGAGGCTCATCACTTTTAAAAGTATCTTCATAAAATCATAATAATGTTCCTATTTTTAGATCTATCATTGTAGAATAGTAATTGTCTTAGAAAACACCATTAAGAGGAAACTTGAAACAGTTAATGCTACTGTCTACACACACAAATAGATATACAGTGCATTTATATTATAAGACTATATTCAGCTTATAAAAGGCACCAAGTCTTCCTTAAGGAAAGCAGAGATGACCCCTTTGAAACCTGTACACATCTATATCCTGTCTAATTCTAATGCATTGAAAACACAAGTCTAGTGAGCTAATATTTTGATTGTGATAATTTCCCTTCAGCCACAGCTAACCATGCAGAAAAGAAACCAGGATTTGTCGACGATTTGAGAAAAAAATAAAATAAAATCCTTGTCCAATCTGCTACAGTTGTATATACCTCATCAAAATGTGTACAGGCACTTTGTTCTTCCATAAAGCTTGCATCTGTTTAAAGATGTCTGACTCGAAGCTTCCTCCTGTGGGTGTGTTCGCTCCCTAGTGGCAAACAAAAATACAGTTATTCCATCGAAACACGGTCAAGAAGTTCCAAAGTTATAATAATAATAATAAAAATGTGTACATAATCAGATTCAAGTGATGCCAACACATTGTTAACTTAAATGTTAATAAAGTGGTATTTACTTTAACTTGACCTCCAGTGATGACAAAAAAAACTGTGACCTGATTATTACTTATTAATAATAACATATTACTACAGTGAATCACAGAAGAGATGATCATCGTGTGTCCTATAAACAGCAGAAAATTCAACAGAAAAGATGCAGTGGAATCACCTGCTGGCTCCACAGGTTCCTCATTTTCAAAATGCTTCTGCAACATATGTTTTCTCTGTTTATTACGACTAAATCAATGATCAGACAGACCTCAAAAGAGTGATCTAAAACACAGACTAACCAGTCGCTTCTTGAGTAAGTCGGTGTCCGTACTGTTTCCTATAACACTGACAGCTCCTCCTCCTCACACAGAAGAGGCTCCACCTCTGGGACGCTGAGCAGCGTTTTGCTTTTAGCAGGGTTGTTTTTTCTGTACATGATGAACTGGGCAGTTACCTAATAAGGTTAAGGATCAATCCAAAACACTAACAGCACATACTTTATTCAGTCATCTATTAGAGCGATGTACTTTGTGTATTACACACGTATTATGCATGTTACTGGCGTGTTCAACTAGAGGATTCTGAGATCACGGCAGAGAAAGCAATCGTGGCATCATTGTAGTTGGCATTAGAGACACTTATATGATATTGTGACAATGGTGAATATACACTGCCCTTTCCGTTCATGTAGTACTGGATCTTGCAGAAACATAGTGTTAATTTCTGAGGACCCACACAACCAGCACACCAAACAGATGCGAGGCAGCCATGATTTGTACACAGATGAGTAGTTAAAAGCAAGAATATCTCTGACCTTAGAAACACCTAATTGTAATGCTGCATGAAAACACTACATTTGTGCCTGACACTTTAAGTTGCACTGTGCGGATTCTATTTATTATTGTAATAAGTTAATCTGTAATTACAGTAAACATTTAACACAAGGACATTAAAAGCAATATGTATGCCTGGATGTAGAAGTTAAGATGTGAACAAGGATTCAAGACAACTATACTGTTGAAGGAAAATGTAACCTGGTTACACATTCATGTGTTATCAGGTGATGATTGTTAACTTGCTATTTAAAGGATACAAAGAAGTCCAGTATGAGGACTCCCAGGCTGCCAATGAGCCAGGCCAGATGTTTAATGATAAACGTCTGTTTGGAGCCCTTCAGCGCAGGTAGCACCACGATGACGCTCAACCCGTATGTCCCATTGCCCATCATGGCCAGGGCAAACAACAGGTAAGAGGTCCCCTCTGTGGACTGTCGCCGGAACTAGAATGGAAAAAGTTTACAGATTTAAAAAACAAACCAGCAGCAGCAACAGAAGCCTTGTCTTCAAGTAGACACAAGGGAAACACCACAGTCAGTGTAAAAGGAAAACCATTTCTTGTTTGTTTTCTGTGTACTTGCAATCCAGACAGATAAGATCAACATAACAGGATTAAAGAATAATACTAGAGTTATTTCATTTTCATTGCTATTAACAAATTAAATCAAATCTCTCTGCTCACAAATACTGTATTGTATATGGGTGTCTGCTGACACCCAGGGGTCCATTCATTCATTAAAATGATCATGATATATGGGTATTCTGTATTGACATGGTGAAAACATTTAAATACTTGTCAAATATCCTTCTGACACATTTCTCCTGTGCTCTTTCACATAAGGAGGTAGTAGTGTAAATAAAAGATGTATGTCCAATTATTCGAGGGACAAACATGAGGAGCTTCCCAAAATGTTTTCCATTTAGCCAGGTCCTAGACTGAGAAAATATTTAAGAACCTGTGGTCTATGACATAGCACTGGACATGAAAAAGAAAAGATTACATTTATTTTAAAGGCAGTAACTGACTAGAGTGTCATTAAGTACAGAGGTGCTCATGTTGAGGCATGTTCTGTCACTGTACCTGAAAAACACAGTCAAACCTAGTCTTTCACTTCTTCACATTATACGATGCCTCCGTCCAGAAAAATGAGCTTTTATCCAATATTGTGAAACCAAAGAAACATTTTAACTATTTTATGTTTTATTCTCTGCTGCTATGACTGAGTCAAATCTGTCACCAACCCTGTGAAATGCTGAGATGTTGCTTGGCAACATGTGAATATTTTACATATTTACTACCTGGATGAGTAACCTGTCTCAAGAAATGATACGGTGAAAAGGTTTTGGGATTTCTGCTCAGCAAACATGTCTGAACTAGCAATAATTTCCCCAGGGTACATCTGAGTTAATATTTTACAATTGTGTGTGTGTGTGCACGTGTGTGTGAAGTTTCTCTTGGACTATATCAGCCTACTGAGACAACACCCTGTGGCGATTATTATCTGCTTCTGAGCCAGGATGTTTCTGCGGTACAACAGCTCCATTGTCTTCACTGCCTGGCTCTAATTTTGACACACCAACTATGTTACACAAACACACAAATCTCACCTCCCACTTCAAACACTCTGAGTCCCAAATTTTTTGACTTACTGACATGTAATAAATTCAGTTTCCAATGGAACCCCTGGGATGGGAGCCCGGGGAAGCTGTCTCCAATTAGGACGGCACAGCTCACACGCGAACCATGAAAACAGACTCCACATCTTGACCGAGTCAAACAAACAAATTGTCACTTACGTTTTTATAGAGCTGGGGTAAACGGGAGGAGAGGTAGAAGACAGACGCCAGGTACCCACATATGTAGCCAGTGATTTCTACTGATTTAGAGGCAGCTGGACTCTGAGGATGATGAGGTGACAGAGGGAGGAGAAGAGCATTGAAAAGGATCAAAATGTTGCACATTGACAAGAAACAATAATAAGGAAGAAATCTGTTCCATGAACAAGTAAATGTAAGCCCTTCACACAAGTATACAACATAAACTACACACCATCGACCTACCTGGGGGTCTAAATTGGCACTATTGTCAATGATGAGCTTGGGTAAAGCCAGGAGGATTAATGTAGCAGCAACACACCACAGGGAGCACAGCCACTTCAGCCCAGGGCTCTCTAGACGACAAACACACACTAAATAAAGATCTGACAGTGAAGACACACAGCAGAAAATGTCACTGTTTGCATTAGCTGAGTTTAAGCTGCCAGTCCTACACCCAGTGTCGATGCCTTCTCTTCTGTATCAATGACATTAAAGTAGCCAATAACAAAGGCTGCAATCACACAGCTAAAATATCCTGTATACGTGTGTGTGCTGCTGAAATTGATTATCAAGTTGCTGAATTGTTTTCATTCCTGCTGCCAGTGAACAGTCACAGTAAAGCTACAATCACAGTATTTATGTATTTGTGGGTATAAGTGACAAATGAGCATATAGTATTTTTTTTTATATCCTGTATTCAGCTTATATGGTTTTATTTATATGCAGCAGATGACAAGTTAATCAATGTTTTATCTTGACTTAACTTGTAAACAGGCCCATGTTTTCCCTTTATTATGTTATGCAGTTCAAGTTACTGGGTCATCAACAGGAAGTACATCCTTTCTTGTTGTTATGCTTTAACTGATCTGGAGGGTCACAATATGGTTGGCTCACACAGCACTGGCATACAGATAATACTAGGGCTTACTTCTGCTGGAGCTGTTCTTAATCTTATAGTACAGGAACTGAGAGATGAGGATCACGTCTGTGAAGATGTAGAACACCACTGTAACAGTCTGAGAGAGGAACAGAGATGGAGAGAGAAAAAGAGACGATATGTGGTTTACATTATTTTAAATAAGTGAGCTACAAGGGAAATAGGTTTGCTTAACATGACAAAAAGCAAGGCTTGTATGTAAATATGTATGTGTGGAGTTTGCATGTTCTCCCCGTGTTCGTGCAGGTTAACTGCAGGTACTCCATCTTCCTCCCAAAGTCCAAAAACACACAGATTGGTGTTAAGCAGGAGAATGACTCTAAAATGACCATAGGTGAGTATGAAGTGTTGTTTATCCCTGTGACGCTGGTGACCTAATGATCTATGAGGGACTACCATCACCAAAGGACACTAACAAGTGAGTTCACAGCACAAACACACACATAATGTAAAGGCCTAAACATCAGAGAGGGAGGCAGGCTGGATTGTGATGTGAAGGTTTACCTGAATAGGCAGCTGGCTGGTGAGGTAACAGCCTGCAAAACTGGTCACGTCTCCACTGAAGAGGAAGAAGAGGAAGCCAAAAGACATGGCCTCCTCTACTTTACCATTACGATAGGCCTCGTAGACCTGCCTAGACAGACAAACACACAGACAGACAGACAGACAAACAGACACAGACAGGGCAGACAGACAGATAGGCAGACAGAGAGGCAGACACATACAGACATACAAAGAGGTAGACAGAGAAAGACACACAGACAGAGAGGTAGACAGGCAGACAGAAAGGTAGACCGGAGAGGCAGACACACAGGCAGACAGACGTACAGTCAGGCAGACAGAGACAGGAGTTGAACATTAGTTTTACCTGGAGATCTAACACGTCATTGTGATGGTAAACATGTCCATCATCACTTACGGTAGAGTGGACAGCAGGAAGCAGAACATGGATATGAGTCCTATCACCACGCTGCAGTACTCCCACACATTGTCCACACACTCCTCCAGCAGGTAGAGGATCCACGGGGTCCCGTTGACACACAGCGGTCTGCTCAGGGCTGCCGGGCCGCTCCAGTTAGCCGGGGAAACGTCCACACTCTTCCCGCCGGGGAAGCGAGGAGGGGCCGCCATGAAGGCTGAGTCTGGGTCTGTCCTGCTGCTGCTGCTCGTGTGAGTAGATGTGTGCGTGCTGGTTGTGTTAACACAGGACTGACCTGCTGATGAGAGCAGGACTACAGCCACATACCTCAACTCGCATCTGACCCGTCTGCAAGAGATCAAGGAATCACACATGAGAATAGGAACAAAAACAATCTGTCTAAAGTGAACATTAACGCACAGATCTCGAAATATACTTACACATGTTCTACGTTGATCTAATTCCCACTGTCTGTTTATTCTCAAATAAGCTTCACTGGGACATTAGCCTCATTTACATTAGCTTTAGACACTGTCATTGTTTGGCTGAGTTAACATAGACCTGAGGAGGAGATGCTAACAAACAAAGCTAGCTAAACTGAGCTTGTTTGAAGCGCTCACCTGGTAACATGGGCTGGTAGCGGACTGCAGAATGTGTGTGTCTGTGTGTTTGTGTGTTTGTGTGTATGTGAACCTCCTACACATCCTCACACACCAACTACACAACATGAGTCTGCAGAGAAGGCGACATGCTAGCTGCTGATGCTGTCCTCCATCATTGCTGCTCCACTGAGGTCAACGCAGACGGAACCACCGCACCACATCCTGTCAGGATCTTCAAAATAAAACCATAGCGAACGACTATGATGACACGTGTATAGTTGGGTGATAAAACAATATCAGTAATTATAGTAACATAGTTTTCATCAATATCTGTATAACAAAGCAATGTTTTCAGATTTTATATTCAACTGTACTGTCATTGCACATAGTACATGTACGAGTAAATGCAGATTTACATGTAACCAGAAAGTGCAAATAGTAGATTAAGGTGCTGATGAGGCTGAATATTTACAGGTGAGAGTTTGTGTCATATATTGTGAATAAACATGAAAAACCACAGATAACAGATGGCCTGTCTGTAATAAAAATGCCATGATGTATGTTACCATACATAACATATACCATGATGCTTAATAGAATAGGAGTTTTTAAAGGAAGCTATCGTGGTGGAGAAAGCTACACACTGTCTAGCTTCACTTACTGAGGGTGATGTCTGGGGAAATACCGCCACCTACTGATCACATCACAACTATGCACCAGACCTATCAATAAATACATTATTATACATAAATGTTACAATGCTGACACAACATACCTCTTTTTGTTAGACTCCATCTTTTTTCCTTTATTAGACTGTTTATTTTTATAGTTGTTATTACTTGTTTTTACTGTGACCACTACTGGGCCAATTGACAGCTATAGTGAATAGAAATACAGTGAATGTTTGGCCAGATCAATAACTGATAACTGTATTAATCATTGTTATCGGTCTTTTCTTTTCCTGAAGCCCAGGTGGTTGCTGTGAACATTAAAGAGTGAGCTACATCTGAGCTGGGAGAAGGGATTAGGTTTAACTCTGGGTTGGAAGAGAGCCATGAAGCCATCAGGCCTCATCTCCTCTTCGCTCTTCATCCCCTCTGTGACAGCACATGCTGCCTTTAAAATCTCCTGTAAAAGGGTTATCAGATTATTGTGGTGGAGGAAGTACTCTCATGTTTTATGAAAGTAAAAGTACAATTAAAAAGACAAAAAGTTAAAGTAATAGTCCCAGATTCACTTTTCTACTTAAGTAAAAGGAAATAAGTACTTGCTTCTAATATACCTCAAGTATTAAAGGTACTTGCAGAGAGCAACTTTTTCCCCTAATGAAATAGACAACTACATCATTATGGCTGAGTCATGGTGGTCACTTCAGAATCGGTCCAATGTTACCAGCACAAAACCAATTCCCCTCTCATTGTTGGTTACTATGTATAAATATATCTGTTGATTACTATAGATATAAAAAACAAAAACAAAGTGAAGATGTCACAAAATGTATTGTAAAAATGTAGTGGAGTAGAAAGTACAGATACTAGCTGATATATATGTAGTTAAATCAAAAAGTATCCAAAAATAAGTAAATGTTCTTTGTTACATTCCACCATTGTTAGATCATATTTCCAAGAATTAGTAGTAGATCAATTTATTTAGCCTATTTATGACTCAACCTGTAACATTTGTTTAAAAGTCACAAGTCATCCTGGTACTTGTTGTATTCTCTGACAGTACTTGAAGGCAGCCCCCCCCCCCCCCCCCCCCCCCCCCCCCGCCCCATCCACCTGTTGCACGGTGCGCTCTGATCGGCCGCAAGATGGCGCACTTCCCAGTGTTGGCCGGTTAGGATGAATGTAAGGCGTGCTGTGTGTGTGTGTGTGTGTGTGTGTGTGTGTGTGTGTATGCGTGTGTGTGTGTGTGCGTGTGTGCGTGTGCGTGTGCGTGTGTGTGTGTGTGTGTGTGTGTGTGGTGGGGGGAGCTGTGCAGGGGTGTAACGTGGGCTCCTATGTGCAGCGCTGGATGGACGGATGTCTGGAGGTGCTGAGCGGAGCTCCACATTCGCTGTCCTGTGCGTCCTCGTCCGGCGTGGAGCAGGTAAGCTGCCCTGCTGTCCTCTGGAGGTGTTTGGAGATGGATCTGTTGTGTTTCTGGCTTTGTTGCTCCGTGGCTCTCTGACCGTCAGTGGAGAAAGAATCGCGTTGCCGGGGGAAAAGCCTGAATACCACCCACATTCCTTGATGTCGGGAAAGTTGAGCGGCTGAGGTGGAAACCGTGAGGCAGATATATTGTATGCAGGGACAGATAGAAGGGAGCGCGCAGGTGGATATGAGAGGTGACTGGATGTATTACAGGTTCAGCTGTTAATTATTGCATATTGTGTGTTTACACTTACCTGCTGCTGCGAGATTTAACAAACACACATGGAACATAGTGGCTGTAGAATATGATTTGTGGCCCCATGACTACTTCTTTAAACCAGCGTTATTTACATGTAGTCTCTCTCTCTCTCTCTCTCTCTCTCTCTCTCTCTCTCTCTCTCTCTCTCTCTCTCTCTCTCTCTCTCTCCCTCTCTCTGTGTGTGTGTGTGTGTGCGTGTGTGCGTGTGTATGTGTTTCGGTGTAAATACACTGGAATGAAAGAGCTTGAAAGGCAAGTTCAGTTGCATTACTCACATTTGCTTTGTGCATTTCTTCTTGTCTTAGTGCAAATATCTCTGTTGCTCCACCTCTGAATATGTGAACACAGAGTGTCTCTGTGTGAGTGTGTGTGTGCGTGTGTGTGTGCGTGTGTGTGTGGTGTGTGTGTGTGTGTGTGTATGTGTGGTGGGGGACTACCCTCAAGGTCACAGACTTCGGAGACAGACAGACTGATGTCCCACAGAGGAAGGACATAATCGGAGGGACAATCTGTTTGTTCTCTTTGCACCTGCATTCATTCAAATAGCATTAGTGCTTATTAATATTATGATGTTTGTTTCTTTTTACTCGTGTAGTGTTTCTATTCATTTTCTGTTCTTGCCAAATCCATCATGTTCTGAGTGGAAGCTGAAGCTGCCAGGACAAGGACAGATGAACGGACACACACTGAATCACGTGTCATTTAGCACGTCTTGTTTCTCTGTGAAGACCACAATCAAATATTATTTTATTTTATTGTGTCATGTAGTTTGCCCTGGCTTGTATTAATTTGATGTGCTTTTTGATTTCATTTCTTAAAATATAGGCTACAGATAAACTGGGTTTAGGTGAATTTATCTTGAGCTGGAGGTAATTAGGTGATAGTCACTTACCAAGAAAAGGAAGTTGGGTGTATTTTAAAGAAACACGTTTTCAAATAAGAAAATACATCAGTGAATAAGGAAACATAATGTGAAATAAGAACACACAACAGTGAATAAGAAAACTCAACAACAAATAACAAAACGTGGAAAATGCGTTCATCCAATTAGTGACGAGCCCTGTTGATAGCAGGTACCTACCTTTTCTGTCAGAAGTTAATTGCCCTTGTGTTTTGTAATTTGTTGTTTTGTGATTTTCCGTTTTGCACTTCAGGGCCACTTAAATTTTTACATTTCACTCACCCCCTCAAGCAAAAGCTGTGATTCACTGCTAATTCCCTTCAGGTCAGTCACTTCCCGGGACAGAGACAATGTATAATTTGTCATCTGCAGGACCTGAAACGATGTCTAAACTTAGAAACCCATGAAACTTGCATTGAGGATATTTGAAAGCAGCTTTCTAGCCAGAATGAGCTCCTGATATTTTGTGCGCTGAATGTATTTCTTAAAGCGTGCACTCCTGGGTGAGACCTGTAACGCTGCAACCAGAACACGCCTCCCTCATCCTCATCCCTCAGCTCCAGACTCTGAATTTGACTGTGGAAAGGCAGCAGGAAGTAATGAATAATGGATGGTTTAGAAAACGTGCACGAATGTTAGTCGGCTGAGTGTGACGGTTAATGCAATAACTAGCACTGCTTATTCTTCCCTTCCTCCTCCTCCTCTCTGTACTGTGGAAAATCCTCTCAGCAGAGTCGAGAGCAGCGGAGCCGGACTGGAGAGCAAAGAGAAAAAACCCACTACACAGTTTAAGAAGGATTCAGTGGCATTTGACACAGTTATGCCTGCTGAGGCACACACACACACACACACACACACACACACACACACACACACACACACACACAGGGGGAAAGGGAGCTTCTTTTTGTCGACATCTTTTTTATCTCTGTCTGGGACTGAAATTAGTTTCACCTTGGAATCCAGCACAATTGCTCCCACAAGATTGTTTTGTGCGACCTATCTGGGTTAAAGCTGACTTTGAACAGAGTGAGTTTTTATATTGCGCTGTTAAATAAAAACAACTTTTTGTTGTGCCGCATCAACCAGGAGAAAATGGAAGTCTGTCATGTCTCCTCTGTTCATAACATATCTGCTCTTTCCATCTGTGAGTGTCACATTAAGTGTTCCTGTGGTCTGCTCAGGCTTCCTCTCATCATGTCCACAGTGACCACTCTCCAGAGAGAAAACGAGACATTAGCTCCCGAGCTTTCCTTCGCTCTCACCCTCTCTGTACTCTCTCTCCGTCTTTCAGGATTTCACATTCTCACGTTCTTTTTCTCTCGTGGCTTCAGAGTGTTTTACAGTCGCTGTTTTCTTCTTCTGCTCCTGTCGTACTGTAATTCCCCAGTCGTTGCTCCACAGCTGCATAACTGTCGGGCATAAATATTGGAGACGTTTGCCTTCTCTTCCACATAGGCACAGGAACACACACACACACACACACACACTCAAAAGAAAAAGACCAATGTGAGATACAATAGACTTCCACAGAATGTTCCCAAGTTAAACCTCTGGGATCTTTTCTTTCAAGAAGTCTTCGCTGAGTTCTTTGTGACAGCGTGGAACTATTTCCAGAGGAGTCCTCAGGGAGTCTGTTCTCTGTGACTTATTCATGAAATTCATGGCATCGGTTACATAACCGATTGGCCCAGTTATAGGGAATAACTATCAACCAGCTTTTAATCATACCATTTATATAGGACTGCTCAGCAAAAACATTCAAAGTTAATTCTTTTTTTTTAACTGTTTGAAGCATTGAAGCTTTTTGGAATAAAAGAAGAATAAGAATGAAAGTCTTTGTTTTAGACAAATGATATAAATACTCATGGACTGGGGCAGTATTTTAAGGGGAACTGATGCAATAAGATTTAGTCTGGAATGTCCATTAAAGCATGTAAAAGTAAAGCTGAGCATGTACATATGTATCTTTCACTGTAGCTGCTCTGTAAGGGATCAAATAAATCCTGGTATATTCAATCAAGGTAAATTTGCTAAACTGGCCATTGTCCTGCAGACTGAAATGTCTTTGAAAACACGTCCTCTGGACTTTACTGATGCATTGTCTGATCCAAACAGTGCATAGATGTAGATTTTTGGACTCATTGATACTTTCATCACAATGAGTTCTGCTCTGACCCATTCAGCATCCTTCCACCAAGTTAAGCAAATCTCTCCAGAAGTTTTTTGCGCATTCTTGCTTACAAATACACAAACATAAAACAGGGGTGGAAACATAACTTAGCTCAGGTTCTGATTATTGGATGGATTGCTCTGACACTTATAAGAGGTATTCACTAGAGGAGGAAGTCTACGCACTTTGGTGACCTCTGATTTGTCCTGATCATTTTTCAGGATACCCTCCCAGCTTATCCAACAATGAGCAACAAGTCTATAAAGCTAGCAAGAGAAGGCTTCACTTTGACAACGTGCAACCGACACATCCCACCCCCTCCCTTAGCCCCTCTCGTCAAAGCTACGCCCCCAAAACACATGAACGCTGCCTGATAACTGCGAGAAGCCGACTTTTCCGTTTGATTCTGTCCATTTGAATACAGTCCTGTTAGGGCCACAGACACCAGATTTATTTTCTTTTTTTTCAGATGGAACATGAAGAGGAATTCAGCAAATATTATAAAAAAGTGTTTCAGAAACAAATTGCGAACCAAACTTTAAGGTTCGACTTTTGCTCAAAATGTTCCTGTTTACACATTATCAGAGGGGTTCAGAGCCAACTCTGATCCGCTATTCAAGAGCAAAGTTAACATGTCTTTCTGACAAAAGAGCAAAACAAGCACCAAACTCTGAAGACTTATTTATAAGAACAAATATAAATCCAGAGGAGGTTTTCAGTCTGCAGGACGATGGCCAGTTGGGCGAATTCATATTTGTCCTCATGTGAGACATGAGAATAAAATAAAAAAAACAAGATAAGAAACAATGAAATAAATAGACTGAGGCAAAGATGAGAGAAATATTTCTTCCCCACTCTTTATACTACTATTTATTCCCCCACTGTCAGATATGAAGCAGTGGTGTAGAGAAACTTTTTGTCTTATGTCGACTGCTTCTGTCTCTCCCTTTCACCCAGCTCCTTTATTGTGTGTGTGTGTGTGTGTGTGTGTGTGTGTGTGTGTGTGTGTGTGTGTGTGTGTGTGTGTGTGATGTCTTGCAGGCCAAGCAGGTGCACATTACACAGCAGGATAGGGCCGACTGAGCAGAGAGAGAGTGCGAGAGAGAGAAGGAGGGAGGTCTGTCTCTGTCTTATAGGTCACACAAAAGAGCCAGTGTTTTCTCTCTCTCTCTCTCTCTCTCTCTCTCTCTCTCTCTCTCTCTCTCTCTCTCTACTGTCTTCAGTCAGTGCTCTGAGAGAGAGCGAGAGAGAGTGAGAGAGAGCGAGAGCGAGCGCGAGCGCGAGAGAGAGAGAGAGAGAGGCCCTTGGGTCACATTGTCCTCACATCGCCCTTAAGCCTCACGGTGGCCCCCCAGTATGCACCCCCTGTCACCCCTCACTCAGTGGACTATACTCACAGCTCTACTGCAACATGTGGGTGCCGACTACAGGCAGGTGAAATTCCACTGGAAGAGTTTATGTCGCAGTGACAGACGACACAGAAACAACAAAAATCGGAGAAAATGTTTTTTAAAAACACAATTCAGATATGCTCCTCAGTTAATTTGGAGGTATTTGCTTTTATGTAGGAAATAAGTACATACAGGTAAAACGAGCTGGAAGTTATTCACTCTGTGTCTGTGTGTGTGTTTAAAGGCCACATTCCTGAGCTTGCTGAGCCGTAGCTGGGTGATTAATAGTAACTAGCTGATTGTTTAAGAACTGAAATTCCTCAGGCCCATTTTTTTCCCTCTGCTTTTACACACACACACACACACACACACACACACACACACACACACACACACACACACACACACACACACACCCGTACACTGTCCTGCACCCAGATACAGTTTGATATATTTACAGACCATCCTCTCTTTCTCCACAAGTGAACTATTGTATTTATTTACTGTATCCTTTCCAGCTCTCACTACGACACAGCCCGTCTGAGTGACTGAGCGCCGGTGTGTTTGTGTGTGTTTGTGTGTGTGTTTCTGAGGCTTTCAGGTGGAATAATGAAAACTCAGTATTTTACTCGTCTGCAGGTTACTGAGGAAATTCAGGACACTGAAACATTATCCACTTCTGGCTTTCTCTCTCTCTCTCTCTCTCTCTCTCTCTCTCTCTCTCTCTCTCTCTCTGCTCGTCTCTTCTTTTTCACTCTGTTTGTGTCCAACTCTCATTTCTCTTCTTTGTCTGCATGCATATCTTTTTGAATGCCTCTGCAGCGGTGATAACCATGGCTGCAGGCATTATGTTTACAACTCGGGTTTTAGTGATTAAAGGTCAAGGTCACTGTGACCTTACAAAACACAGTTTTGACCATAGTAGAAGAATTAAAAGCCTAATAATAATGAAATGAACTTAAAGCCTTTCGTTACATTCCTCTAAACCCTTCACTGCATATATCATGTGGTCTGGCGTGGACAGACGTGGATGTCAACTGCCTGTTTGGAGGTTGGCATTAGGTGGTAATTTTAGTTTCTTTCTAAATGTATTTTTTCCCCAGTTTTGTGACATTTGACATGATTTGATCATTGACTATAAAGCTGGAAATAGTATTAGTAATATAGGTGAGAAGAGCTATTGGTACCTGACAATTTTCTGACAATTACCTAGTGTGCATGTATAGATACACGTACATATACATGTACATATATATTGATACCCCTACAAAAAAAACTATATCTTTGCTCCAGCCATAGACAGAAATAGCTTTGATTGTTGCTCGACACAACAAGCAGAATAGCTTTGTGTGTGACTCTGTCTGTGTGTGACACAGATAAATCTCTTTGCTCTTTGTTTATGGTTGTTTTGTTGATATCGTCCCAACGGCCTGGCTTGGACCAATAAGAATTCCTGATGTGGTATCCCGGCAATGGGCGGGTTTCCATGGCCATCACCGGCTTGGCAGGAGAGATAAGGGTCTCCCCAGTGTTTTGCTTTGTGCTTTCCTTTGGTCTGGCTTGGACCTCCTCCAGAGAAGTGGTGTGAGTGCGAGATGATGTGTGATTGCGGAGGAGAGCGGGCACAGGAAGCAGACAGTGACACAGATACATACGCTTAGCTGCTCATCCTCTGAACGGAGGCAGAGTTCAGCTCTGAGCAAAGTCGTCCTGATCACAGGCCGCCTGGGTGGCTGCTTTAAAGAGATGAGTGTGTGTGTGTGATTCCCGCTTCCAGAATACTTACGTTGCATCACAGGAAACAACCGTGTGTATGTGTTAAAGTTTGTTCTGTGTGTGGGAGGACCGGTGTGCTTATTCTGTGTGTGTGTGTGTGTGTGTGTGTGTGTGTGTGTAAACTTCACAGCTGGTAGTGTTAATATTTTAATGTTTAGTTGAGGCTGACAGGAGCAGCAGTAGTGACAGGTAAATGGTTATGGCAATCATACACACGAAATCCTCTAACTCCATTTATAACACACAATGGTAGAAGACTGTATATACTCATTGAACCATTAGATTTATTTTTAGTTTTAATAACTGCTTTTAAAAATGATTGAAAAGCATAGTTGAGATATAACAAATGATGCCATTTCTATGAATATAAAATATGTAAATAAAAACTTGAAAGTCTGATCATCCTAGTACTTTTCTATTTTGGATCCTAACCCTTAGATTAGAATACTGTATGTACAAATATTACCGTGACATTTATTGTGATCATTATCAATATCGACTGATTGCCACTATTATTTTCCAATACCAAAATGTAACTGAGACTACACTATTTTAATAAATCTTCCCTGGGACCTACTTGCATGCGTTTTTGTGTATGTTGGTAAGTATTTCATTGCAGATATGTCACACATTACCAAGGCGTCATGTAGTTCACATCATCATATATTAACTTACACGTGCTACACTTGTAGAAAACTGAAGGAGATGAAAAGAGGAAAATGCTTATGTGCTGTATTGCTGAGGGTTAGAAGAGAAAATTGATACCACTCTCCAAAATTGTTAGTGGTTCTACAGGGGTTTTGTGCCAGATAACTTGTTGGCCAGAAGAAATGATTTACTGAAGTCTCCACCTCTTGTCTGGTAACATCACAGTAACTAGAGTTCCAGAAGTTACTGTGTCTGGCCCAGAGACTTTATTTAAAGATGGACCCTGTGTCTCTACCTCCGGCTAAAATGTCTCAGATACGGGGGGGTCACTATCTTGTTCTTTTGACATAAATCCACCCAAAGTCTGCGCAATAGTGATCATGATGCAGAGCCATGGCATCAAGGTCCCGCCGGTGATGATATGGCTTCACTTTTGGGGAGCGTTCAATTTTTCATACAGTCTATGGTCTGGCCACATGCTGGTAGACAGATTTTATTACATATGTTTAGGGGCCGGCAACCTGTTGCTGTTTCCAGTCTCTATGCTAAGCTAGGCTAATTAGCTTCATATGTCACAGACACACATGAGAGTGGTATCAATCTTCTAATCTAATTCTTGAAAAGGACGTATATGAAAAAAAAATTTTAATTGTCAATCTATTCTTTTAGGATTGACTTGGATCCACTTCTTTTGATCTGTTCCTTGTTTGTTAGAGTTGTTTAAGTCTGTTTCTTGAGACCTAAAATCAATAAGGAAATTCTTCACTCAACTTTTTGATCAAAGCATCACTCACTGGCTCAAAATACCTTTTCACTCTCAGCTGCTCAGGCTGAATCTTTCTGTACAGTTTCCACACAATTCTTCCAAATATACAATTTGTATATACAATACAAATTTACTTCTGTTTAGTTTTATAAATCAATTCATTCATGTTTAGTTAATAATTCTTGCACTCTGTTTTCACCTCTCTCCTTCAGGACTCTACTTTCAAAAGACAGAACATGAGAACATGCCTTGTCTCCATGGTAACAGGACCCCGGCAGACCCAGAAACACACTGGGAGAAACTGGTCCCGCTCTCATACCTGATTCTGGATTGTACTGAAGAGCATTTCAACAAAAATAAATAAAATGAATGATTCTTCATTTACTGTTTATAAGCTATTTTCTCCTCACATTCAGCATATTTGCACCTTTTCTATTGTGATGATGTCAGGGATTTACTGATTTTCAATAAAGCAGCAGCAGTCCCAAACTGGTCTGTCCTAAACCAGGACCAGGATGCACCAGCTGTTCAGTCGGGTGCTCGGCCAGAGGGATCTTTCCAGAGCGGGGGATCTCTTCTCTCTGGAAGACGCAGAGATTGAAGACTGTCTGTCACAAGCTCTGGACCAGATCAAGGCCATATCCTGCTCACCGGTGAGCAGACGAGAAGAACCAACACACACATAGATGATATTTACCCCAAATATTACAGAGCAAATGTCTGTTTCATTCATTATTTATAATCTCATCCATAATTCATCTTGGTACCCTTCATTTATCATTGTCTCCTTAAATTTGCATCCTATTATCTGTCCGGCTGACAGGACTATCTGACCAATGACAACGATCAGGCGGTGGTAGAGATTTGCATAACACGCATCACCACGGCCATAAGGGAGACGAGCTCCATCGAGCGACACAGCGTGGCACTGGTGGGGCTCTGGGAGTCGTGTCTGGAACACAACCTCACGCCACAAGGTGAAAACACAGAGGACACGCCGCACGCCAAGATAGCCTCTGACATCACCAGCTGTATCCTGCAGGTACACACACACACACAGTATACATTGTTTTGTAATGGTGTACCCCAAAGACAAATTCTTCTTTTTCCCTAAGCATAAAGTGCACATACAGCACATACTGTATGTCGTCTGTGGGGGTATGAAGTGGCTGAGTTGCCTGAATTTGAGGAGCATATTATTAAAATTCCATTTTGGCCCATGACAATCTGAAAGATCTGTTCAGACGCCCAGGGCGTCTGATTTAATATGTTAAATGTCTAAAAATGACAAGAGCTATGTTATACATACTATCCAAAATATTTCCAACAAGGTTCAAACCCAGAGAAATCCCCAATTTGCCGGTCTTGCCTATAACTTCTTAGGGCAAACAACACATGACTAAGGAACAACACACTGCTAGCAGTTAGCCAGCTAGCCAGGATGGATGGATTGTGATTATTCATTGCAGTTTTCTGCCTAACGTGAATACAACTTCAATACATAACCTCTTCAGAGAACAAGACTTACACTTTAGTTAGGTCTGGTAGAAGACAACAACTCCCATGATCCATATGCTGCTCGACAACATCATCAATGTAGGTATTTTGTTATTGTTTTACTTTAGAGACCCCTAGTGACACAAGTTACATACTGCACATACAAACCCACCATGAAATTAGATTTTCTTGATCCATTTTATTCTCTATTCTCTGGTATATTTTTGTAACAGTGCAGATGCAAGGCCAATCATAAGCTACAGTCTTTAAACTATTTTTAAAACATTAACAGCTACCATCAGGTTGAAAGGTATTCTGGGGATTCTGAAGTAGCAGTAGATACTTGGACATCACTGATTAATGTTGCATCATGCAACATAGGCAAAGGTAACATTTTGCCTTGGCTAGCAAATACACTTTATGTAACCACTGCTGAAGGGCTTCAAAATGTAAATCAAATCTTGCCTCAGTTCTCCATCAGACATCTGCAGCTAAAAGGCTTAAAAGCAGAGGGTCTCTCTCTCTCTCTCTCTCTCTCTCCTCCACCATCACTCTTTCTATCTCGTACTCTCTCTATTTCCTGTTCCGTTCTTATTACCACTGTAATGACACACTGAATCTTGTGGAAAGGCACACATGCACAAATACACACTGGTTTGCACAGCTATCCTTATTTGGATTTTGCATTGATTCCCATTCATTGAGGACAGCTTAACCAAAACCTTATCCCTAACCTAAACCAGGACCAATTCTTGCCTCAGATCTCATTAGGACCAGGTTTTGGCCCCTATGAGGTCGACTGATTCTGACAAGGTCAGTGTTTATCCTGGAAAAAATCCTAAAGAGGCAACAAAAAAGGAGAACACACACACACACAGACACACAGACACACATTACAGAGAGGTGAGACTAAAACTTCTGACAGTGCTGACAGCAGCTTCTGGCTCTCATGTCCTAACTCCAACATTTATCAGGGGAGCACTTCCCCTCTCTTCTCTCTGTCGCTGTTTCCTTTTTCTGTCTGTTTTTTTCCCCTTGCTTTCATTCTGCCTATTTTTATCATCTCACCTCTTCTTTCTTACCTCATCTTTCTCTTTTTTCTCTTCTCTGTCTACCTGTCATTTTGTGAAGCTACAGATGCGCAAAACACCTTTCTTTACCCTTCCACTGAAACTCCCACGGAGACAAGGTAGGAAGAAAAGTTGTCTGCAGCACACAGAGATGCAAACAGATTTCTGGCTTAAGATGAGATCTTGTTGGATTCTTTGATCTGTGCCATGCCTGACATTAAAGTGACTATTCTTGCTAAGATGAAAGTAGAAGACATCGGACGGATGAATTAATCTGTTCATTCATACATGAGGAATCTGCAGGGGGACTAAAATGACTTACATCCACGGCCTACATTATGTGTTTCATGCAGACTAAGTACAGTCCCTGTCGTATAACACAGGTAAACTATAGCACAAAGAGCTCAAAACGCCCAATAATAACAGCTCTGTGTGTCAAAATTAAATGTGTAATTATTTATATATATTTAGATAAAAACTAGGGCCATCTTAATAAATGGGGCTGGTGGATAACCTTTTTCGCGGATATGCTGTCTGCACTGCCATCATGTGGTAGAGTAGAGGCATGAAAAGGAGAATGAGCATTGAGCGAGAGAGAAGAGAGAGAGGTAGATTATTTCTCTACCAGCAGTCAGATGAACTCTCGAAAATGTCAACTGTATCAGGTTGAAAGGCATTCTGGGTATTCTTAACTTGGAGTTGATTAGGAGGGTTGAGATTGAAAGTGGGTACACAAGTCTAAAATACATAAGATATAATATCCTAGGAGAGCAGTAAACATCTCTTATTATTGATGTACGCTGCAACATATCAAACAATAGGTTTACAATTTAACAGAAAATCTACCTATGGAATCACTGCCAAGGGGCTTTAGAATTAAAAGAAATTGTTTAAATTATGGGCAGTGAAACAGACTTGATATCTGACTCTCCAGTTGAGGGTGCTAGTGCATTTCGAACCCACCTCTTCTCGCAAGTCATTCAAACTTGCACCAGGGTGTGTATCCTCAAATACATCACAGACTCCTTCACTCCTCTTTACTTCAATCACACAGTAAATACAAATAATTAAAGTCACTGTGCTGCTTCATGAGTCTGCAGCTCCTTATATGTGCTGCTTACTGCAGCTGCTTATAGTTTGAAATGACTAAAAATCTATTTAACTCATGGAAAAGCTTGAAAAGCTTGTGCAAGAAACCGTCTCTTTTCCAAAGAAAGAGCCACAGACTTGGGGGAAATTGCCTCTTTTGTGGAGGAGAGAATGTTTGGTAGTGGTGGACTGTGAGGTTACTGTTGGTTACATCTGTGTGCTATTCAAAGGGGTGTTGTAATTTCTCAAGAAACAAGATTTTCAATCCAGAAGGAGAGCACATGTTCTCCTTGCTGATACGTTTTTTCCCCCATATTCTGGTAATATTATGACTTTTTCTTGTTAAATTATGACTTTATTCTTTTAATACAATGAGTTTTTCCTCATTACATTTTGATTTCCTTCTCAATCACCACTTTCGTAATATTATGACATTATTCTTGTATTATTATGTAGTTATTCACGTAACATTATTCTCAAAAATACTTCTCAAAAAAGTCATAAACTCAAAACATTTACTTCTGGTAATTAAGGGTGGTGCAATACCGTGTCTGCAGTTTGAGGACTTACAGAACCACAATCTACCAGTTTTCTGTTTAACCCTTTTAACACGAGTCAGGATTTTCCCTTGAAGTTCATCCCTGTGTTTCCTTCCTTCCCCTTCAATATATGGCCTATTGCTGTCTCCTCAACCTCCTCTCTGCTTGTGTCCCCTCAGAACTACAGCTGTCCCTCGGTCATGGTGCTGGCCGTCCCGGTGGCGGTGCGGTTCCTCCAGAGAGGGAACAGGGAGCTCAGCAGGAACATGTCCAGTTATCTCTCGCTGGCTGCTATAGCCAAGGCTGATCTGTTGGCTGAGCACACAGAGGCCATTACACTCAGCGTGCTGGGAGGTAGGGAAAACAAATGATACATGTGCACACTTTCTAAACAAAATTAACATGCATTACACACACACATAAACAGACTTGAATCCTTGTCTGGGCAAACCTCAATAACTGTTGCTGTTATAAGACGGAAATTAAAAGTGAACCGTGTGAGTTTTAAGACCTTGTTAGACACTCAGGGTGATGCGTGTTTGTGTGTCCACGTGTCTTTTATGGAGACTATAAAGAGAAAGGGTACATAATAAGCATTCAAGTGCATCATGTTGTGTTAGTTTAGCTGTTGATAGTTGACATATGGGTTTGGCTCAATGAGATAGTTTGTTCTCAGTGTGAGCAGAGCTGCAACAATGGGATCAACTGTTTTACTGGGGTGGAAAAAGGAAGTACACATGTAATCATTAGTTGTAGTAGCAGACCACCAGTCTTATCCTATCATGAGCCATAGTGAGTAGTGTTAAAACGACTGCCAGCTCCATGAGCATGATGATAATGACGGTAAAGAGCAGCTGTTGCAGATCATCCGTTTCCTCATAGTACTATGACGCAGAATGAAAATTCAAATGTAATGGTTTAGGTGGACAGTTCAACGTGTGTGTGTGTGTGTGTGTGTGTGTGTGTGTGTGTGTGTGTGTGTGTGTGTGTGTGTGTGTGTGTGTGTGTGTGTGTGTGTGTGTGTGTGTGTGTATTTGTTTTGTTTTTTGCCTCCTTCTTACCTTTTCCATTATAAACACTGATCTTGTCAGGACCACTAGACCTCATGGGGACAAAAGCCTAATAAGGATAAGACATGAATTGGTCATTTAGGTTAGAGATAAGGTTTTGGTTAGGCTGTCCACAATGTGTGGAAGTCAATGCAAAGTCCTGATAAGGAAAGCTGCACAAACGTGTGTGTGTGTGTGTGTGTGTGTGTGTGTGTGTGTGTGTGTGTGTGTGTGTGTGTGTGTGTGTGTGTTATCCAACTGTGTTTTCACAATTAGATTGCGTTGATTTATCAATCTTTATTTATAAATCTGGTCCATCTAGTCCACATGTTTTATCCTGTTTATCGAAAGATTAAATTAGGTTGTTAAACCTCACACAGTCAACAAACCATTTGTGCATTTAGCACTGATCAATACATTCTTCATCTTTCCTTCCTAATAGTTAAGGTCAGAGAGCAGAGCCCAGCTGACTTCTGGGTTAAAGAAAGCTGATCCCTGAAACATGTTTTCTTGTTCAAGTTTAGTAGTGCAGGTCACACACACAAACACACACAAACACACACACACACACACGCATGTTGTACTTCTATCTTAGTGAGAACACTCATCGGCATAATGCATATGCCCCTTACCCTAACCATAACCATCCAAACTAAATGCCTAACCCTAACCCTAATTCTAATTCTAACCCTAAAACCAAGTCTTAACCCTGAAACAGCCCATTAAAAGTGGGGACCGGACAAAATGTCCTCACTTTGTAGGTTGTAGGCTCCAAATGGTCCTCACAAAGATATCTGTACAAGAGCAAACCCACAAACTAGCACGTGGTGCTAATCACCTCACCCAACAGCAGAAGGAGGTGCCCACCCTGGTGATGCTCTCGCCGTTTTCTATCAGCAGCTTGGCACATGAAACAGCTTAGCTCTCCACTCTCCGCTTCATTTTAAAGGTGTAACCAGGTTCTGGGCTCAGAGCATCAGATAGTTGGAGGAAACTTTACACCTTTGGCAGTAGGAAAACATAAATAGATTATATGAGACTAAGAATACAATTCAGTGTGGCTTAATGCTGATGTTGGAAGCACATTAAGATGTAGTTCTTCTAACTGCCGGTGAATGTTGACTAACACCAAAGAATCTTTCTTAAAATAGTCATGAAATAAAATCAGTTTCAGTCAATTCCTTTAATGTTCGTCTTGTTTTTTCTTTTGAGAATTTTGGTTGTAAAGCTCTATGCGGGGAAAAAACATATTTTCATGTTCGTTAGACACCCAAGTAATGTTTCATGTGATGTAATATCGCATTAAACCCAATTCCATGCTTCAAATGCATATTTTACCTTCAGAGAACTTGCTTCCTTTTTTTGGGGGGGGGGTTTGTTTTCTTATTGTGCCAGTTGGCTTCGAAAGCATTACCTCAAACTCGTACTTCAGACATCATTATGGTTAGCTGTCCAATGTTTTCTTGGTTCTACTTAGTTTCTTACCAATGAAGTATAAAATAATAATGTGAATATTTTTGCTGTTTGTCATTAAACTGTTACATGCCTCATATGCACCCACTGTTATGCAAAACCCAAATTCTGTTCATTTTATAGACTGAAGAAGTTAATAAAGTAGCATGGGCTGCATCAGTGTGTCATTTTAATATTTATTATTATTTATTTCAAAACTTTGACCTTGAAATTCCTTTACAATAAATTTACGTCACCCTCACATAAAATCCCTCACATGGCAACCACAGAAACTCATGCATGCTGGAAACTGTCCTTGTTTGTGAGCGTATAAGGGATGAGATAGAATGGAGAAGAAAAAGAGATGAAGGTTCGAGTGGCTGTGATCCAGCTTGATAGTGGGGGGGCGACATGATGGGGGGGCTTATTAATGCCGGAATATGACACAAATACTGTACACACAAACGCATACACACACTAAGAGTGGAGAGAGGATGAAAGTGAACGAGGCTCGCAGAAGGGTTTTATTATAGTGAGATCAGATTTATGTGTTTCTAACTCTTGTTGCCTTTTTAACAAGCCAGGACCCGCTCCTCAGAGAGCTGATGTAATGTTGTAATGGGTGATGATGATGATGATGATGATGATGATGATGATGATGATGGGGGTATGATGGTTGGTTGCATGAGCGAGCAGGATGGATGGATTGTGCATGTGTGTGTTTATGCTGGAAGGTTTCTTACCAATGTTGCAACGAGATTGTTGTCACATGCTGGCTTTGACTAATTTCATTTCTACTTCTTCTACTTCTTTCCAGCAGACTAGGCAGTTTATTGCATTGCTGGCTCACATTGTTATGGAGTTTCTGTCATTTAAGTTAGCTCTACCAATGTATGTTCAGTTGCGTCATCATGATTGACAGCTGAGAATGATTGGTCGAGTGTGTGTATCAATGGGAGCTCACCACCACTGCTCCCTCCCTCGATCACTACCGCTCAGACTCTGGCTCCAAACGTCAAAGACGGCAGCGTTTGTATGCAGGATAACTTCATTTCTGGATAGTGGGAGGAATTGGAGACATGTATCTTTATATATAGTCTATAGTTGGCATATGGGTTTGTCTGAGTTTTGTACTTTGTTGTATTTTTATCTTGTATCTGTTTGTTCAGTAGTGAGTTTTATGAGGATGTGTCTGTGTTGACTATAGTTACAGATGTTGTGCACACACACACACACACACACACACACACACACACAATATATGACATTGCTTTGACCCCACAGAGACCCAAACACATGCCTTGCTTCTCAAAGTAAAGGAATGTGTCAGAGTCGTCTGTCAAAGTGATATCTCCCCTGCTGCAAAACACATGTAGGCACTGTACTTTAAATTGTTTGGTTAAAAAGAGGCGAGGGTGAGGGGAGTGAGGGGGGCTGAATGGGGGTGAGTGTGAAAGTTCACTGTTGCGTAACAAGACACAGTCACAGAGACATTTTGGAGACTGTGCAGTTGGTTGTAGCTGCAGGAGAAACCTGTTAAATATCACTAATGAGCTTGTAGCATAATGTGCCACTGTAAACTATAAACATGTGAGCAGCAAAAACATGCCTGCTATTTCTCTACTGTTGAAGATGTAATGTATAATAAACATTTAATCATAGACTGTATATATAGACAGACTATATATGACCTCCGCTAAAGCATGTACGTGTACTAACTTAAAGTGTAACTTCACCTAAGTTTTGGCTGAGGTCTCTCCCTGGAAATTATAAAAACGCATTACTGGGAGCCGGGGCTACGGCACGGCTAAGACATCCCTAACTTCCCCAGTGGTTTATGGGTGATGTTGCAGCATAGACCTGAAGATGAGCACGGCTTTCCTGATTCGCAAAAAGTCGCTGGTGGCTCTACGTAAACATTGGCACTGCAAGGTTCTAAAGGTGAGCCATGTTCAACCCATAAATCTTGATTTATTATAGATTTGCTAATAAATGTAATTTTAAAACCGGCATTAATTAATGATGAACAGTCATATCATTTAGTTTACGGTTCAAAAACATATTTAAGTGTGTATCACTTTAAGAATTTGAATGAGACACTAAATGACAAATAGTCAAACACAGACAAAAGCAGTGATTACCCAGGGAGATGTGCTATAGTTTGACATGTTTATTCGTAATTCACTCTCCATTCATCCATTCATGTTATGCAAAATATATTTATGTACAAAATACATTCAATTTCACCTTTACACAAGAAAACAAAACAAGCAATTTACATTATAATACAAGACGACTTATTTCTTAAAAGATAAGACTGTGTAAACATTTTCCTCAGTTACTGTATCAATCTCAAAAACAATCTCAATCTCCAATGACAAATATAACAGTTTTACTCTTATTACTTTATGCAGTATCAAAAAAGAAGACATATATATTACCCTAAAATTAAATGATAACTACAGACAATAAAGAAACAAAGCAGAAGTGGAATTACATAACTCATATGAGTGTAAACACTTTGATGGGTACACATTAGAAACTGTTATATCTTAAAAACGCTTTAAACTTTCACAAATTCAGGAAAATTATGATAATAAAAAAATAATGTTTTTGTTTGAATCTATTTCTTGAGTATATGGCGGGGCTTGAAGTGAAAGCAAGTACAGCAGTTTTCAGTCACATGAGTATTTTGTAAATCACATGTACTACTACACATTACATTACAATACATCATTAACGCATTAGCAAGATACCTATGCTTTTAGTGGTTATGGGGATATAGATGACAGTCAATCTTTTATTGTACCTACATGACTGAAAAGTAAATATTTTAATATATTAATGTTTCCCAGTAAAATTGCATAAGGAAAATAAGTTTTGCATTGATATTCTGATTAACTGCACTTGCACAAATCTAGATAGAAAGGAGGAAAATGCTTTGTCGCATAAGAAAAACAAACATACCACTCTAAAGACAATCTCATGTAATTGTTTGTGACCTTTCATTTTCCTCTCCTGCCTGGTGGTCTGGTAATTACTTGGACCCCTCAGAACCCATTCACTTTATCAATAGACTCTTTGTCTGTCCCTCAGTCTAATTAAGTCTTTGGTAAATGCTGTTGCAGCACGTTTCCTGCTGCATTGCACGTTTTCTATGCTGAAGTTATGTCAGTGTGAGCGTGTGTGTGTGTGTGTGTGTGTGTGTGTGTGTAAGGTTATGTTACAAAAATAAACTTCAGTCTCTCACAGCATTGGCTTCCTCCCATCGGAACATGTCCAGTAGAGTTCAATTGCATCATAAGTGTTCATATCAATAGTGATGAATAGCGATAGAGATGATGAATAAAACAGTCCTAATAACAACATAATAATCAAACATGGAACTACATGGACAAAGATGATGAGGATAAAAGCAATGTAAGCTGCTCTCTTCATTTTTAGCATGAGAACTTATCATGATGTTGCTGATATTCACGATGATGATCATTATGGCGCTGATGAAAATCACAAAGAGTCTGTTAGTAGATGAACTGAGCGCCTCCGTGAGGCACCATCTCCGTTATGCCCCACGCCACCACGTTTCCTCTCTGCTCGCAGCCCTGCCCATTCTGCGAAGCCAGCTCGGAAATCTCCTCCTCTGACAGCACCCTGTCCCACATATTCACTCCCGTCATCTTCCCGGCGAATGCCAGCTTGGGATCGAACCCTCCCTCAAAGCCTGAGTTGCCACCCCCGCTGCTCGGATACTGGGGGCAGCAGCCATTCCTCTCCTGCCCCAGCTGGAGGGAGCCCACTTCCGGTAAGACGTGTCCCTCAGCCACTCCGGGTGTGGTGGCCACTCTTTTCCCACTCGCCCACAGGGTGGCCAGACCCTGCTCGGAGGCCCAAGCCCCACACAAGTGGATCCACTCTCCTGGCTTCACCACACTTCGCGCCTCCACCAGGTGAGCCTCTCCTCCGATGGTGAAGAGCGCAGAGGTTTGGCCGAGCAGCAGCTGGATCTCGTATGGGTTGCGACGGTGACCATAGGAGAAGAGCACGGTTTTGTTGGCGAGAGTTGTTGGCTTTAACCACATGCAGATGGTGAAGGAGGAGATGGAGAGAGGAACCTCTGGTGTGACAGCAGTGTAGATTCGACGGGACCGCATTGGGAAGAGGAGCGCCATGTCACAGCCTGTGCAAGAAAAAGACATAAACGTTTCATAATTCAACTTCAGGTTGATTTTTAAGGATGTGCTGGAGATTCCCGGACGACCTGACAATATTGAATAGCTTAAAGCTTATGAGCAAATCTGATTACGGAATCATGCCAAACAACAATAGTAACTAAGGATTTCTGTTTAGGAATATGGTTTACATTCAGAGCTAATAATTTAAAGTTTATGGGTATAATGCATGTAATTCAACCATGTCCTAGAGCAGATGTCAGCTTTTATGTGAATTAGACAATGATCTTAAGAACTTCAGAGCTAGTGATAAAGACCAATAAAAAAACTTTTTGCATTTGCTCACATAGAAAAGGACAAGGTGCCAAGGTCTGGTGTAATAAGGGTGCATTGATTTTGAAGGCCATATATAAAATAATGTAAGTTAGGATTATGCAACTGCAGAATGTCTTGAGTTCGTCAGCATTTAATGTCCCCAGGGTTGTTGTGTGCATGTTCTATTTTTTTTTACAACATTATGGTTATAGAAGATGAAGTTGGGTGTCATCAACATACGAGAGAAATAAGATAATTTCTTTTAATGATATGGCCTGGAAAACAAAAAATAGAGAAAACAACTGGGCCTCAAATTGAACCATGTTGAACTCCACATAAAATGACTGTTAAGAAGGAGGCTCAAGGTATAAGTGAAACAGAATAGATTCATATAAGGTTCATCAGACTACAGCTACTGCCAGCTCAGGTTAGTGATACTCTATTGTTAACTTCTTGCAGTTACTGTGCTTCACAGGCTGAGGCTGCGCAAAATGTATTGAAAATGTGTTGAGCTACAGTGTATGTCACACTTAAGTGAGCGACATTGAAAGTTCAGTTCACGGTCAGGCGATGATATCATGAATCATGGTTTGCTTTTTTTCATGCCTCACGAACAAACACTCTTCCCTCTCTGGGGTCATCTGGTTCATTGGTTTGTTCTGCTTCATTTCATTGTTTTCCTGTATGTCAGTGTCCATGTGTTTGTGCAGATGAGTTCTGTAGAAAGTGTATCCTCTATTTTGCATTATTCTCTTAATTTTTCTTCTCCATTCTGCCACTCAGTAAATAATTTTGAAAATGCACACATATTTGCATGTGTGTGTGTGTGTGTGTATGGGTGTGGGTGTGCGCACGCATGTCTGCATATCCATGATGGTTTCCATATGGTTCTACTTTCCCAGGGTGCTTTGGTGTGGTTTTTGTTGCAACCGGCTAATGATTACACCTCTGTCTGCTCGGTATGTAGGCCAGACTTACATTTCTGTTCATGTGTGTGTGTGTGTGTGTGTGTGAGAATGAGAATGAGAATGAGCAATATGTTTTTTTGCAGTTTTTTTTTGATGTACTTGAGGAAATGAAGATTTTCGACTGACATGAGTGGTATTTTTGTTAGACTAAAATTGCTCCAGGTTAATTTGCTCACACTTAAGTCACAGTTCATCATCAGCTTAACTGAAACCACATATATGAGTATCCTACAGTAGTCCAGAAGAAGTTCTGTCCAAGGATAATGTTTGTGTATTATCTTTATTATTTCAAGCTGTTATTTGCTTCATTTATTATCATTAAATGAAAATAGCTGAAGGGAAATGTATAGACTGGTGGATGAGGTGTTGTTTTCCTGAGCTAAAAGTTGAATGATCCTTAATGATCTTTTTGTTCATTAATAGTCTGTCTTTAGTCCTTCATCATCTTTAGTAGTGTTTTTCGTCAGGACTCATTAAAAAGTGTGAATTAATTTCAAACAAACATAAATAAGAATAAGCTGACCCTGTACCTGTCTGTTTGTCTGACTGAGACGAATATTATTGATGTCGTAAGTCAAGTGAAAAGCATGTGTTGCTACTTGAGGAGGACAACACGCCCGGGGACAGACAAAGGAGGTGGAAAGGGTATTTAGGACAAACACAAGCTGCATGATTAGTTGTTCAGAAACAAGGCCCGAAAGAGGGGGGTCTCATTCTTTTCACTTAAGCGTGACCTGAATGTGTCAACACACAGAAAAAAAAGCTTAAGGCAAAAGGTTGTTTGGGTGGCACTGTTGAAAGGGTGAAGGGAAAAGGTGAATACAGCAGCAAGAGAGGTGAAGAAAAATACAAACATACAGAAAGCAACAAGTAAAGACAGATGGCAAGATGGATATCTTTACCTGCGGGTAGGTTTCTTTGGCTCTGTAACCTCAGCGCCTCGTCCTGCTCCGCCCTCGTCTGTTGCAGTGCAGCCAGCACTCCATCTAGAGCCACCTCTCGTGACGTGACCTCCTGCTCCTGGTGCCCGGCCCCTCCACCCTCTGCGAGTCCCGAATTCGTATTCCTCCCCGTTCCAGCTCCAGTACTGCTGTAGCCGTTGGTCTCCAGCTTCATGAGATGGGAAGCTTGTGCTCGTGCTGCAGAGAGGAGCTGATGTAGGATCGAATTCACATTGTTGGGATCCCCGACAGAATTCCCACCGGCAGCAGCAGAAGACTGATCTGCTATTCTGAGGTGCTCCAGGGTTTCTTTGAGACGTGACTCAAACTGCATGGCCATCCTTCTTCCTGCCATCTCCACTGCAACCCCACACGAGCCGCCATACTGGGCTACAAACCTGACCAAATAGACCAATGTAAGAGATATTCACTGAAGAGCTTTAATCTGCATGTAGCAGCAACATTTGGCCTGAAATCAATATTTGCCCCCAATTCACTCCTGAAACCATTGAAATTAAAGCGACAGGATGAATTCAGGATATCAGTAAAGCAAATTTGGGGATCAAAATAATCTGTAACAATTATGATAATCGATAAACTGTTATATTGTTGTTAAATAATCAAGAATAACTGCAATGAAAGAAATGGTTCCAGCTTCTCAAATCTTTTAATTCTCTGGTTTTCTTCATCTTCCATGTTAAATAAATAAATATAATATAATTTGACGACACAACCATGCACTATAGGAACATGCGATTAAAATGTTTCCTCAACATTTTATAATCCAAATGATTAATCAATGAATCAAGAAAATGAGTGGTGCATTATTCGGTAGTTGCAGGCAGAGCATCTCAATGGATCAAGGATCAGGGTTGTAAACTTTCATAGTTCATTTCAATTTCAATCTTGATATCTAAGTGCTCATTGCCCTTTGCACAATTCTCATAAAAGCTCAGTTCGTCTCTTGATACTTGAATGACTCTGTCCTCTCGTTCACTTTTCTAACCAACCTGAGCATTTCTCCGCGCAGAGACCCCATCTCCACCTTGACGATATCGTCAGTGTACTGAAGCATCATGTTCTCCCTCATCTGACTGTTCTCCAGCATCGAGAAGAGTTTGTCCCACTTGGTCAGGTCTCGAGACCTGCAGGGCGGCGAAGTCGGTGTGGCTGGAGAGCGACATGTTGGGAAGAGGGGGAGAAAGATTCAAGTTAATTCGAAATCTTGGCTTCCGCCACATTTATTCACTGGAAGATTTCCCAACAAGGGATTTTTAAAGTCTCACACTGCCTCTGCCTCATTCAAAGCCGTTCCCATAACTTTGGGTAGCATATTGTCACGTTAACATTAACAAAATCATTTGGTAAACCAATCCAGGAAAGAGAATATGTGTCACACACTGTTCCAATTAACATTTGAGCCTGTTTATACCTACAAAGTTATTCTGCAGAGGCATTATCACAGGACGGCAGGATTTGTTTTGGCTGCCTGTCCCCCAGGTTCAAAGTAAATGTTCATGCCTTCTGCTCCCTCTCACTTACAAAACTAAAAAAACTTGGCGCTGACTGTGATGGATATGGGAGCAGGTAAAGTGCAAAGAGATCTTTTTAGAGTATGATTTCATTTGCTTTGACCCTTCGTGGTATCGTTGGGGGGGGCTGCAGCTCAGGAGGTAGAGCGTCAAATTGCCCCGAATTGGCCTTGATGGTTTTGTCATCAGCATTGGTGAAATGTGGCATGTAGAGGGAAGAGCTTTGATGAGACCTGTCCATTTTCCTTTTTCTGCAAGCTCACCCCTCAATGCATTCAATTGACCTCATGGCAGCTGACACGGATGTGAATGAGCTTCAAACTAGACATGACTGAACCTCTAACTCTGATCATTTAGCATTTACTTCTAACCAAAACCGCAAAACAGCCAATGGGAATTTTGTCAGATGGTGTTATGTTTGTAACATTGGGATTCCAGTAGTGCAGAGCTGCAGCTTGGAAAAGATTTGGAAGTTAAACAGAGTTTTATTTCACAATTTCATATTTGTTCTGTTATCTGACAACAGAAACAGAGAATCATGGGAATGATATTAGAAATGCAGATTCATTCAAATATTACATACATGTGAGCACAGACAGTGTAAAGGAAGCAAACAGATACCAAGCTTAAATGAGGCAATGCAAATATGATTCAATGACATTATAAATATGCAAATTCATGATGATAACGTTAATGATATAATTAATGTAAACAGCTACTTCCCTATGGAAGTAGCTGTTCTCCTGAACCTGAGCCTCGCTCTCATGTTGCCCTCATTCATTTAAATTCCATTCACAGATTCTCAGATTTGAGCAATGATCGGTTTCTTCCTCCAGGCTTTGACCTTTGTCTTTTCCTCTCCCACCTGCACACACACTGTACTTAACTCACATGACGAGACATTTTCTCCTGAGACCTAAATGCCAGTAATGAATCTGGTGTTTCTTTGTCCTTCTTGCCCCCCATTCTTCTTGCTTTGCCTTCTAATGCTGTAACTCATCTGCTTATATTTGACTATTCTCAGCCGCTCTCGTTTTTTTCCAGTGACATTTAATTACATCACAGGCCCAGAGCGCAGTCTGTTAACTACCAGGTTTAAAACAGCAGACAAATGCAGGCTGTGAGCGGCCAGTGAAAAACATCCTCACACACACACACACACACACACACACACACACACACACTGCACAGTCCAAGCATAGAGGAACAATGATGCTTTTCAAAGAGTTTCATCATGGCAAAGTGCTTGTGAATTTGGTGACCAGTCATTCATGCTGTAATATGAATCGTCCCTCTGCTTTTCTGGCTCAGCATTTTCTTTGACGCTGCTTATCTCACGCACAAACTCTCTCTGCCAACAGACTGCACTGTGGTTTATTGTTGTCTATGTGAAGCTGCCTGTTGAGCACATGAACACACCAGACTTGAATTTCTCACAGAAGAAGAGCAACACGATCAATAAACTGTCAATAAGCTGACACCAACCCAACCCACTAACTTTTCAACGTGTCTTTGGTTACATTATAACTGCATTACAGCGGTAAATAGATCACATGAGTTCATGCATGTGTGAATAGGTTTACATGTGTTCCTCTCCATCTTATCTTCTGGTGATATGACCATTCAGTCTTAATGCAGCTCCAATGTAAGCGTATTAAATCCAATGTCCTGATTTCACCCCTCACCTCTCGCACAAAAGCATCAGTGAATCATATAAGAAACTGATAACGCACAGACACACACCAGGATTTAATTAAATTGCGGCCATAGCCATCTCTGAATCTAAATCAGATAAAGCCTCATTTCCAGCACACACACACACACACACACACACACACACACACACAGTTTGATACTTACGTTCTGGTGTGTCTCCTTCTGTGATTTCATTGTAGTAGGGGTCAGCGTAGTTCACCTCGATTTCATCCTCATATGCGAGAAGCAGACACACACACACTGAAAGCACACACACTGCCTGGGGGAGCCTCCACCAAAACATGCTGCTGCTGCTGACTATGTTTGTGTGTTAGAGAAAGGTAAATGTGTGTGTGTTTGTTGAGTTTTTGGTTGCTCCTCAGCCTATACTGCTTTCTCTAAGTGTGTGTGCTGTGATAGGAAGTTGCAGTCAGGTTGCCAATGTGTGTGTTTATATCTCTGCTGCTTCTCTCAGTCTGTTTCACTTTGAAACTCTGCAGGTCCACCACCCTCTTTTTCAACCCTCACTCTCTCGTACAGTATTTGTCCCTCCTCCCCGGTGACATCCCACTTCTCTCTTGCTCTCTCTCTCTCTCTCGCTCTGTCTCTCTTTCTCCCCAACTCTCTCTCACACACACACACACACTTTCTCCCCCTCTCTCACTCTCTTTCTTTTTCAGTTTTCTCGTTAAATGCTGAGCAATCCTTTGGCAGGAAGCCCGGCAGTGCTGAGTATACTCCAAATAAGGGCTCCACACACACACACACACACACACATGCACACACACACACACACACACACACACACACACACACACACACACAGGACTAACTTTCCATTGATATCACTGTCTTTATTGATAATGTCTTAACCTCCAGAACTTAATCCCCATCCCTGCATACATGTACTTAAAGGATAACTCCATTTTATTACAGCTGAGGTTCTATTTGTGTAGTTTAATTTCTATGGATTCACCACAATATAATTGCTGTGATCTAGGAACAAGTTTCAAAGGGCATGAGGGGTCAAATGATCAGACAAGTTATTAAAAGTTTTGTCAGATTATCTAAACCACTGTATTTATGGTAAATCTATAAATCAGGGTTCTTACCGGAACCCAGTCGTTAAATTCAGCCTTAAAACTCCCTCAACACAGTTATTTCACAAATTTATACACATGGGGAATATCTTTTGGGAAAATTCAGAAATTTCTCAAAAATTCCATCCTTGTGAAAAACACACTGCTCCAAGTACAGCAACGCAAAGGCAGAGCTCCATCTGCGTGCTGCGAGCGAGGCGGTGAGTAATGCGTCGTTGGAGGTAGCCTGTGTGTCGTAATCAGATATAACTGCAGCTCCTGCAACTCACAGAGGGAGCGAGAGAGGAGGGAAGGAGGTAATGGAAGGGGGAGGAAGCACAGAACACAAACTCTCCTAATTTTGCCCCATGCAGAGGATGTGTGTGCGCGTGTGCGTGTGTGTGTGTGTGTGCATGTGTGCGTGCGTGTATCTGCTGAGGGAAGTTTCAATGGAACCCAGACGTCAGAGGTTACTAAATGGCAGTATTGTTCTCCTGCTTTGCTCTGTTTATTTATTTATTTGTCAATCTCACTGTGTGTGTGTGTGTGTGTGTGTGTGTGTGTGTGTGTGTGTGTGTGTGTGTCTGTGCCTATACTCTTACATGTATGCCCGTTTGTGGAAATAATGATTTTCTAATGGAATTTTAGGATTCCCCCACCCTCACCCGCTCCCCCTCCCTTCGCCTTTGTCTGCCTGCGTCTCTCATTCATTGTCTTTTTCTTTCTCTGACTGAAACACCTCTTGAAACACACACTTTTCTGGGAGGAACAACCCTTTCTTTCAGAAGGCTGCACAGAAAGAGAGAAGCAGTTGTGTGGGCACCTTCCCTGAGCTTTTGATCACCACTTGATAGAACAACTTTGGTTTATTCTGCTGTGATTCCATTCAAGCTGTTACAAAGTTGAATTCAACACTTTCTTTTGCTTGGTTTGATTGTCATATGTGACATGTATCTTTCAGCTGGTGCTGTGATTTCATTCATACAACAGGAAGTGAGCAGTCAGCATTAATATCTGCTACTAACGGCCACTGACCAGGCAAAGGAAAAAAACACCACCTCAAATAAATAGATAAGAGTAATAGATAACCCTGACAATGCAGTTAAAGTCATAATACTTGCGTATCCTTCCTCTACATGTTATGTCGTCAGTTTGTTATTTTTAACGCATTTGTTTAGTTAGTACTTGTTGTGTAGATGTGTACTGTTGGGCTTGTAAGTCCTCTGTGACATCACTGTTGTTAATGATTACAGGGACAACAAACCTGAAACCTTCAGCCCCAGGGGGCAGTTAGAAACTGTGCTTCAACATTGGAAAAAGTTATTTTGTATTTCACAATGGTCACAGTGTGTGTTTGACTCACTTCTCCCTGTGAGTGTGTAAAAGCACACTGCCAACCTTTCTCTGCTGAGAACATAGTATTAACATCTATGAAAACATGGAACAGAGATGTGGGGCAAATGGCTCATAACTCAAGACGCAGGGTCAGGCAACGGAAACCTGAAAAAAGTGTTGGTTATAATCTTTCGATTGAGAGCACATTGACATCTGCAGATCAAACAGCAACTGAGCCATTGTTCTTGGAAATTTTATGGAAAATATGGGAAGGCAATAATTGACTCTGTATGACTCAGTGACCAAAATAATTATGTTTGTGAGGGAAATGACAAACTAGACTTAAAACTGCTTTTGTTTTGAAAAAGTAGTCAACAAAAACATCAAATATTTTAGCTGTCAAGGAAACGTTAAATTTAGCATAATAAAAAAATGAATTAAAAAAAGTACACAACTAGCACACTTGAGTGGGTACATGGAAGGTGTGTGTGTGTGTGTGTGTGTGTGTGTGTGTGTGTGTGTGTTTTGTGTAAGTGTTTAACTTGTGGCTGCCACCTGAGAATGGCAGTGATCCAGCTCGAGACACATCATCAAGTTCTCCTGACAGACCAGTAAAGAAATCACTTCAGTGTGTGTGCATGTACAATTTAGTACAGCACGTCTGCGTTCATGTGCTGTACATCGTGTACGATTTCTTGAATAAATGTATCACTTGATGAAATGTGAGCTTATGGTTCACTTGCAGGACCTCAAACCTCAATGTACGGGATCAACTGTACATCAGGGCCTTCATTTACCTTTTGATCAGTATCTGTATTGTTATTAGCACCAACAGAGAGAACTGTATAGTGCGACACAGTCAGTAAACCTGCAAAAAGGATAAAAAGAGAGAGAAATGGAGAAACTGACTGATGACTGATGACAGAAGAGAGGTCAAGAGAAGGACACAAGTTGCCAGTGGGGATGTTACATTAATGGTATTACTTACTCTTTTCACATTTTACAATTATACTGCTACAGGACAAAATGTCATTGTGTCGGTTTTAATTAGGATATTTCTATGTTCAAATTATCCTGTTACACATTGGTTGTCTCGAGTTGAATTTGACCCTATGCAGTGCAGCAGGTCACTGAGCAAAAACACCTTTTCATAGTGGGTGGTTAAACTAAAGCTGCTTTCAGACATGTACAGAAGTCTGCAAATTAGACTAAATCTTCCGGAGAGGTAGTATGTGAGAACGAAATGGCCGAGTCAGTTGCTCCTGACATTAAATGAAAATGTCCGAATGAGCCCATGTGAGAACACAGCAGGAAGATATCCTGAAAGCCCACAGTGAGCGAGAGATGCAAAACAGAAAAACAAAACAAAGGAATACAGATATCTCAGATTGAAAAAGAGGTGACCAACACATAGAGGAGTTGCCAAAGAGAATATATATTTGGAAAGACAACGAAATTCAAGAGGTTTTGACGATTACGGCCGACGCTAGTGTCGACGTGCTGGAAACCTAAACTCGATTTCCACAGCAGACTTTATACGTCATGTCCTGCCTCCTGCTAATGCAGATGCCACCTTTTCCTGTTGTTGTGAATGCGTCTGACCCGCACAATCTCCTGCAGTGTTCTCAAAGACAACTTCACGTCTGAAAACGGCTCAAGTATTTGGTTTTGGTTTCAAGCATGAAGTGACCTTCCCTAAACTTCACCAAGAGGTCAAAGCGTAACTTAAACATGGCGCCATCAGTTTGGAAAATAATAAGAGGTTGCTTTTTCAATAACCAGACAAATGACCTCCTTTATTGTTTATATATGACAATGATCTCTTTACACCAAGAGACTATTAGATATCATGTGAGTCAACCACTCTCCCAGCCGCACCTCGTTTCTGCTGAATCAGCAGTTAGCGAAAGGCTGTGTCATGCATCCTTTTGGAATTCGATTTTCTCTGAAAGGATAAAAAGGAAGCTTGAGTCAGATTGGATGGAAAGACACAGACAGAAAGAGCCTGGAGGGGGAAGTATCTACTGTAGGTGAATGGTCACTGTATTTTAACTTTGCAGATCTGACTGTTCGTGTGTGTGTGTGGATAGATCCATGAAATGCACTGCTGTACATCTGGCTGGCTGTTATGGTGTTGACTGATTTACAGCCTGTATAAAATATCTTTATGCCAGAAACATATGAGTCATGTGTACATGTGTTGAAAATCCTCGCAAGTCGTTCTGGTTGCTGGACTGGCAGTCATGGGCCTGAATTCTTTAAATGATTTTTACAGTGTTGCAGGGGGGTGGGTGTTGCTCATGCACCAAGAATGTACAGAATCCCAAAGATCGCAGCTTTGTCTCCTGTCTCTTACATTTTGATTTGACAGTTGCTCCCCGCCGTCTCCCACCTGATGGTTACTCAAGCTGCCTGATACGACTTGAGGGACATTAAACCTAAAGCGTGGCAGCGAGCCCTGGAAGCTGCAGAAAACAGGTTTAAGTCGTAAAGTATGTGCTGATCCCTGCCGATTTTTGCAACCTCTGTGACATAAGAGTTCTGTGTTTTGAAAGTTTCTTTTGGCAGGTTAGGTATTTTGATTATGAATGAAATGTTCCTGTCTTTGTCCAGAAATTTGATCAACTGACAAAATGATTAATTCACAATGAAAATAGAAAATGTTTGTGTTCTTACATACGACCCCTTCGAAAGATTTCTGAAAAATTCGAGGGCAGTGCACATTCCTTTATTAATTTGTTTCAATATAGCCCTTAAACTGTAAAGGAAATTGGCCTCTTTAAGGGATTGTGTAAAAGATTGTTTTTGCTCTTCAGTCATGTACTCTATGCACTGTCCCTTATCTCACGTTAAAAGTATCTTGATCCACTTTGGTTTGCTTTAGTTCACAGCCCTCTGGGTTCAAAAGTATTTGTATTTAACATGCCAAAATTCATAAAATGAAATATGAATGTGCATCTTTAATCCAGATCTCAGAAAGATGTAGATGCACAGGTCCCAGTGCTGTTGTTGTGATTCTGGTTTTATGGGTTGTAATTTTTTCTTACCACAACCCTATCTATCCCAATCATTTGTCCTATGACTCAAACTTTTTTATCGTCCTCTTTGGGCCATTATGGAATTGTATTACTCCACATTTTAATTTAGTAGGGACAAAGAAAGAATATGACTGTCACAAATCCAACAGCTGTATCAAAGGCTTTTTTATTCTAAGTTAACTGTCTCTCCAGGATTGGTTAATTTTGTTTATGATACTTTGGATTCTAATGTGACATTCGGGAAAAACACACACACCCCAAAAAGAGCCACCAAGTCCTTGACTGCCTCTTCAATAGTTTGACACATCAGCCAGCTGAAAAGCCGAAAATGGCTGAATAACCTTTCAAAAATGTCGCCTTTGTGATCAAAGGTCAATACAGGATATTCAATGGAGATTTGTATACGTCACGGTGTGGGGTTGTATACTGGAATGAAGGTATGAAGGTCAGACACTGCCCACATACACACACACACACACACACAGAAGAAGCTGTGTGTTTTATGAGTATAATCAATCAATGATCAAAAGAGTTTTTTCCATCCAATAGTGTGCGTCATACATCCTGTTTGTGTGTTTAGGTGTGCCTGTGTGTGTGCCTGTGCCTGTGTGTGTGTTTTGCCTGAGGGTACAATATAGCGGCACCTAAAACCAGGTAAGCTCTATAAATCCTTGTCAGTGGGTTCGTTTGCAGACTCTCGTCTCCTCCTGCCTTTTAACATTCCTCTGAACAGACGTGTAAATGCTACAGCAGCAGCTTTATGGCTCTTACCAGCTCTCTCCTTCTGTACACCAGCTATATCTGTCTCTTTATATAGGGATTTGTTTCATAGGTCTAGAGAAACGTTGTGCAGTATAATCTATGATTAAAGGGAAGACAGAAGACGAGCCATGCAGTGAGTATGTATCCAAATATTTATGTGCGCTCTCTCCTCTCCTGTCAGCACAGCACAGTCAGTCCTCTCTGTTGATCGGTACCAGCCGTCTGTTCATCTTTGAGCTCACAACCTGTGGTTTAGGTGATTTATAGCTGTGGGTCACCTGTTATGTCAAATCATTCACGTAGGTTTGATGAAATATGACATGAGGGTTTAGATCAGACAGATAAATAGATTCTCTTGAGCTGCTGTTTGGACATATCAGCATAATGCAAAGTCAACTTTGCTTTTACATAGTATTGAGCATGAGAAAGGGTGATTAAAAAGTGGAGTTCATTAAGTCATTGTAATTAACATTTTCCACTTGTTTATACATTGTGCATAGAATTTGACTATAACAGCAATTTACTTGTTGTAGCACAGCTCATCAGTCTCTATGACGAAACGACTGTTCAATCCACTTTCATTTGATCATCATGGGCATCTGACTCTTTTTCTTTTCAAGAATCCTCTTTTGAATGTGTCAGTGTTTGAGCTTTGAATGAATGTGTTCTATGGGAATAATTCAAGATTTTGGGAAATATACATATTTGTTTTTTGGCAGTTTTTAAAAAAGGGAAGTCAGTCTGTTTATTAGTGAGGCCTAGTTAATTAAAACAAGTTAACTGGCTCATCTCTAACTACTACTCCTTCCGTCCTACCTCAGTTCCTTTCTCTCCTGAACATGCTTTATTTTATCCACCTTTTTCCTCCCATCAACTTTAATGTTATGCAACTTTTTTAATAGGCTCTGAAATCTCCCTACATTATATTCTCTTTTGGTTCCAATAAATCAATAGTTTGAAATCTGGAAATGAACCCAGCATTTTTAAAAAAGTCTTTGCTCAGCGATATGCATTATTTCTTTGTTGGGCTGGTTTAGACATCTTAAGGTCTAGATGCCTTTAAGTACAGTCATCCATCAGCTCTGACTTTCTGCTCACTTAACATAAACAACAAATGGAGACATTTTAGTCCTTTGTTGAAAACATCTCTCTCTCTCTCTCTGTGGCAGGTAACCACATGCTGTTGCGAGTGTTGCCGTCAGTTTACCCCCGACAACCAGATACCATCCACTGTCACCTCGGCGACCTCACTACAATGATGACGCAGCTGGAGTCTCCAGAGCAACAGCACCTGATCAGACTCATTCAGATGGTCGCAGAGCAACATCCACTTGTGAGTGTTTGTGCGTTTTGCAGTGAACTATCCCTTTTATAGATGCCCTCGAACAGGGATTCAAGCTTGCTGCGAGGCCACAGTGATAACTGTTACCGGAAGTCATAGACGAGTACCAATAAAGAATGTGTGGGACTTTTTGTTTTGCCTATGACTAAAAGCTGAATCCCACCTTTTATCGTTCAACTTTATGAGCATGTGTCAACACTGAAAAAAATCGACTGGAGGAAGTGAGGAAATGCCTCGGTGTACGTGGAGCGGTTCTCAATAGGAATTCCCTTAATTC
>CM048047.1:13105000-13142500 GCA_026259375.1 Verasper variegatus
TGTTATCAAGCAGAAAGAACTGATTTTGTTCTCCAGATCTATATCTTTCTTGTCAGAGCTGCACGTTGGGGGAATATCTGCTCCTCTGCCATTATGTTTTTGGAGAACATGAAAACTCATAATTAAATGCAACAGTTCGTAGTTCACATAAACCTCCTGTTATCGTCCTCGTTTGCAGGATTTTACAGTTATTCTTTTAGTCATGAGTCAAACCAGTGATGTGTGAAGGACATCAAATCAAGGCCAATTGATTTTTCCCAACAATTAAACACGATCTGTTACGTTTGATTAAAGAGGCCTCGTGCTCTGGCAGTCTTTTAATAGCAAGTTGCACGTCTCACTTGCAAACTGGAAATGATGGAAGTTCTACTCATGCTGTAACGGAGGTATTGAACTAGTGGAGTGGCCGCTCTAAACCTGTGTGTTTGTCATGTTCTGTTCTTGTCCTGTGTTCATGTATATACCGTCTTTTTGTATTGTTTGTGAGCTGGAGATTTTAAACTCAATGTTTTCATACTATCGAACTGAATTTACTTTATAACTGTTCACATGGGTGTTTGGTGTTAAGTTTTAATGATTTACTGACCTGCTCTTATTTTTTCATTTATTGAATATCAGCTACTTGTATATTAAGACACAATCTTCAGACCCAAGTTCACAACTTTTCAAAATAAAACCTCTTTGATTCAGCTTGATATAAAGCATTGGAGCAACTAAACAAATGTTGTGCTTTTACTTTGAAGACAAATTGCTAAAGTGATTCTATGAAAGCTGTTTTCTTAAAGGAGAGCAGCACCCACGACACCCTTTAATGTCTGTATGATATAGTAAAATAAAATAATTTAAATGATCTTGTGGCGATTTTGACCCACGGCCTGATGTAGTTACCGTCCACTGCTGTAGTTTATCTGAGGACATAGAAGAAGACATGTTCAACTCGGCTCCTGTTTCAGCTTTGTGTTGGATCTCAGAAACTCCTAAATACTTTCTTGGCGTGTTGTTACAGTATAAAGTCATCGTCTACATTTTCTGGCACTTACAGCGGCCTCATAAATTCAGTATCCTACAGAGAGCGCTTGTGAAAAATGCCCAAATTGTGTAAGTGCATTCTTCTCTCCTTGTTACAAGGTGTCGTTGAGCTCAGTTTGTCTCTGTCGGTCTTTCTGTCCTTTCATCGATCAATTGATCGATCACATTTTGTCAGTCAGAGGAGGAGAAGGAGGATTTTAAAGGAACCATCATTTGTTTTTCCAAGCTGTGTGACGCTTAGAGACTTAGGTTTGACAAAGAGTCACGTTTCTGTTTTTGTGCACAGATTTGACTTATTCAGTTTATTAGGTTCTTAAAACGCTGCAAGAGAGCTGTTCCTGAAACATGTGGCCTTTTGTTCAACTGTTATCACAACAGTGAGCCAATGTTACCAGAACAGTCGCATTTAAAGGACTGTTTTCCATCCATTTTATCTTTATTCTTATACTTTTTTTAAGGCGGGGGGGCTGAAACGGGACTGTATTGGTTATAATTATTGCATATTACAGTAAGCAGTACATATAAAAGAAAAGTTTGGATCTTCCCTAGAGAACACAATCAATATGCACACAAGAAAGTTGAAACCTCAGAAGATATTCTGTATCACAGCTGAGCAGGTTTTCTATACTCCAGAAACAGTTTATAGTCAGTTGGGGAAAGAAGTTTATATTTTCTCAGTTTTGCAGAGAGCAAGCTGCATGTGTTAGTATTTAATGTTGCTTGTCATGATTTAGAAGTAAAATAAATTACGACTACCCCCCTGAAACTGCCTGGAAGTGCAAAAACAACGTGAGTCAAATTCACTCTTTCTCAACCAAAACACTTGTAGTGAAACAATACTTGTAATACAAACTTTCCCATAACACAACACTGCTCCCATTTTCAGTAGTTTTTTTGTACAATGAAGCAACTTGTTGGTATAATCTTGTAATTTTTTGTCTTTTATTGTAGTTTGATGTGTGCATGGATCACCACCCCAGACATTATGATGTAATCATCTTTCTGCCCTCTGTGTCGTCTCCTCTCTCCAGACTCATGCTCACAGCTCGTTGGTCTACCTCGTGTCCCTGCTGGGCAGCATGGAGCACAGCTTCCACCACACCATGCTGCTGGAGATCAGAGCTCTGACTGACCGCCACCCCTCTTTACTGGGAGGCTGCGGGAAAGACATCTACAGGATGAGCAACTCCTTCACCGCCATAGCCAGACTGTTGGGGAGGCGGCTGGAGGAGAGCGTGGCGATGCGTTGCAGGTTGGGAAAGTAAATCACATTTAATCATTTAATCCAATAGACTTGTGTCTATTGACTGGTGTTGTCTTAAAATCCCCCCCCAAAAGATTTAAATGTGTTTCTGGTTAATTCACTCTGAAACAGTTATTGAGCTTGTTTAACGTGCATCCTCAGCAGCAAAACACTGCAAACCTGAAGCAGACAGTTGCACAACACCAATAAAGTTATATAAATAAGCCCAGGTTTGGTTAAATCTCTGATTTGGCATCGTCCACATTCCTCTCTTTATTCAGAGCTTATAGTTTTACTCCTAATATAAGTCTCTCACAGTAGGCTATGGTTTCAGGCGGCACAGTGGGCCAGTGGTTAGCACTGTTGCCCTGGTCGAATCCCAGTTTGGCAAAGGTCTTTCCGTGTGGAGTTTACATGTTTTCCTTGTGTCTGCGTGGGTTTTCACCGACTTCCTCCCACAGTCCAAAGACTGGCAACTGGGGGTTAAGTTAATTCTAAGTTGTGACTGTGAGTGTGACTGATTGTTTGTCTCTGTATGTTGGACCTGCGATACGCTGGCGGCCGTGTACCCCGCCTCACACCCAATGTCAACTGGGATTGGCTCCAGCTCCCCCCACAACCCTCAAATGATAATCAGTATAGATAATGAAGGTATAATTCAGAGCAAATAACTTGAATTTGGATTGTACACATATTGCATCTCACATTTTTGGGTTCTTATGTAAGGTCTAATGTTGCTTTTCGTAAGATTGAGTTTTGGCTCAACATAGACAAAGCACATGCATCATTTCAACACAGGTTGCACTTCGAAACACATTGTATTTGTCTCAAAAAAGACAGATTTTTCCTCATGTCACTGCGAGAAGTCAAAGGTTTGGAAACTTGTTTGAAACTTGTTCAAATATAAGACAATACGCACATTAAACCCACACATGTTACTGATCTGGGTTATTTTTACTTATAGACATAATCTTCCTGCTGCTTCATATCTGATTCTGTCCTCAACTGGTTTCTACCATACGTCACAATCAACGGAAGGCACGAAACGTGCTTCTAAAACACATGTGGAGATGGCATATGCATATATTTGAGCTTGTGTGCGTTTGTGTGCATGTGTTTGCGTGTTAATGTGCATAAGTTGACTGGGATTCATTTGGCTAAACTGTGGGAATGACACACAACAGCTTTTCCCCGAAACAAGAACATTGTGTGCAGGATTGGAGGCTTCCAGAGGGCTTTGCTTGGGGTCCTCTGGAAGAAAAATCGAGGGAACGAGGGATCAAGAGAGGCAGGATGGTTTATTAGTGAAAGAGTGGGGGGGGTGGGGGGTGAGGACAGAAGAGAAGCAACAATGGGACAAGTCCTCTGTTTGCAAACAAGGGGAATGTATGATGGAGTTATAAAGGCCGCTTGTGAGAGGGACAGAAATATAGAGAGAGAGTTGGAGAGCAAGAAGGAAGTTGGAGGGACAAAGAATAACAAAGCTGGAAAGAGAGGGGAGAAGGTGAGATGTAGCCAGCAGGAGAGGGAGAAAGGGGGCCACAGCGGGAGAGAGATACAGAAATAAAGCCTGTTGTCGTGAGAAAGAGATCAGAATCGGATCAACTGGGAGAGTGAGGACGCTGAAATCCATCCAAACGTGTCTGTCAGACTCCATGTCACGTGCCCACCAACCCTTTGTGTTTGTGTTTCATGCGTTACAGGGTGGACGAAGCGTGTCCGCCATCTCCCTGTGCATCTGTTCCAGGGGGAGGAGGAGGTGGGGGAGGACGGGGGGCAGAACAGCAGCTTCAGGTGAAGATCCAGGCCTTCGAGGAGAAGATGGGGGAAGCTAGGGCAGAGGAGGAGGTGGAGGAGGACTCCCCTGCCTCCCTGCGACGCTACAGCCTGAGCCAAGCCGTCAGGGAGGAGAGACGAGAGATGAGATTCAACAGGTCGGTTAGTGTGTGTCATTCACACGGCCCTGCTGAGAACTGCTTAAAAGAAACATATCTTGCTTTTTCAGTTTTTCTCTTCCTCTAGTGTGTTATAAAGGTTTCCTGTCTATGTAAAAGTCTGTAAAAAAAAGTCCCAAAACTCACACAGAAACCTCCCGAAACTCCTGGTTAATAGTCGGCTGATATTTCTACGTGATAATGGTGTCATGTGACGTCACCATACAATGCACACACAGTGGCTAGTCTGACACGCCCCCTAATGGAGCCAGGTAAAGAAAGATCAGAGGCCGACATTTTCTAAAGGTGCTGGAAGCGGTTCACAACAGAGTCGGCCAGCTGTGCAATTCAGACAGAGGCTGAAAAGAGATGATGTGCAAAAGAACATGTAAACCTTTCAAGCAATAAACCAAATCCAAATGTTAACCTTAATATGAGCACAATATGTCTCCTTTAAATCTGATTGGCTCTGAAGCATTTCTTTTTATGAAAAATAGACATCTACCATAAAAAATGAAAGTCATGTCTCTTTAAAGTTACAGACATTGTTTATCAAAAGAATGAAGAAAATATAATTTTCATACAGACAGAGCAACAAGTGAGAATCTCAATATTCAGGAGAATATTCACATTTAAGTCCTCACAGTTTAAAGAGTGAGCAAAGTAACTGTTGTTAATATGATAATATGTAATAAGGTATTTGTGTGTTATCTTTTAAACAAGGTTCTAACTGCTTCAACTTCAGGGTGTTTACATCCAGATCAGATTAACAGTGTGGGAACTGTGGCCTGTAACTGTGATTACTTTGTAAAATCCCTTCTAAAATACTCCAAAGAAACTTAAACCTGAAATTCATAAAGCTGAAAGCCATAACTTCGACCTTATAGTCAAATACAATATAGGCTCTATATAGACTGAGAGCACTGGTTCCCCTGTCTCTGTTTTTATTATTAGTTTTGTTTGCATATTGTTATTGGAGGTACAGTAGCTTCCTTCCAAGACTTGGAAGACTGGAGTGAACAAACCTTTCAGTGTAATTTACATCATTAACAATATGGACAAAGCTGTAAGGGTAAAGACAGCAGTGACTTTACAACAAATACTTTACAAAAGTTTATTTTTTCTTCATCGTAACAAACTCAGTGTCAATAAAACTATTCATAGATTTTTGTCTCAGTGGTTTCCCCACAGAACCCTTAAACCAAACCAATCTGCACTACATGGTGTCAAAACACACAGATCTCAGTGTTGGTGAAGGCAGACAGACTTTGAGTTGTTCAGATCGTCAACGCTGTGGGATTAACCCACTGTCTCATTTCTCTTTCAGGTCAAAGAGCTTGGCCCTCCACGCTGTGCACTCACGCTCCATCAACCCAGACGCCGGGGTCGACGGTGATGGAGTGGAGCTAAGTCCAGACAACATCTCTCCCAATACGAATCAGCAAACAGGAAACCAGGAAGCGCCACCTACCGACAGGAAGCGGACCGCTGAAGGCTCCGTGCCCGTCACCCCTGCGGTGGAGAGAGCGGTCAGAGAGTCAGGGAAAGGTGAAGGCAGAGAGGAGGATGGAGAGATGGAGGAGCAGGGTGAAGCCGACAGACTCTTCATCCATTTAAGAGACAACATGGAGACGATCAGAGCGTTCTGTAGAGACGTGGTGCGGCAGATCCCAACACCAGAGCAGTGTGTGATAGAAGGTAATGGCCACAGCTTTGTCGTCTTTGAGAACTGTGTTGAAATTAATTTGATGATTTGATGATCCAGAGTGGATGATCAAGGATGATCTGATTAGATTTATGGTGGTCAAAGGTAAAAGGTCAAAACCTCACAAAGCAAATGTTTTGCCTCATGAAGGTGAGATCTCTGGAACACCATGAAGGAATCCTTTCACATTTGGCACAGACATTTATTTGGACTCTTTAACTTTCTTGATTTTAGTAGACAAAGGTCAAGGTGGCGTCACAAAGTATGTTTATACAAAAGGGAATCTCTTCAAATTTGCCTGAAAGTGAAAGGTCAAGGTCACAGTGACCTCATGTTACTGTGAATGTAATAGTAGGATTGCAGGTAATTTCATTACATCTGGTGCAATTCACTTGGACTCACTGATTAACTGATATTGCTACACACACACAACACAAGATGTAATGTTACGCGCACAGTCAAGACATCAGGGTCAATGTGACTGGAACTTTCCGGATTCATGATCTGACCCCATCGATTAATAACTAAATATGTGTGAAGAGCCACAGAGAAGAGCACACACACAACAAAAATGAACAACATGTTCCTCACTATACCCATTTGTTCCTACTGAACTAAAACTAATATATTCTCATTAAACATCTGGGCAGTGCAGTTTTTCAGGATGGGATGGCTCAGATTAGGTTTAGAAGTGTACACCCTCCCCCCTCTGTGGTGAGAGGTATCACTCCTGTCATCTGTCTATCGGAAAGTAAGTCAACTTAGAATAAACTACAGCGCTCATGTTTATTGGAATGAAGGAACGTGTCACTCAGTACAACAGTGTGACTCACTTATGTGTTTTTAATAGTTTATTCATAAGTTGCTGAAGCTCAATGAGCACACATCACTCTATCAGACTTTACATCCATCAACAGTTTAGACTTATGGGATACAATTGAACTGCAGACCCAATCAACTTGTACTTTTTTAAGTAGAGTGAGTGAATGTGCTGTAATGTGAAGACTGTGAGTCAAACCCTATGGGCCACTGTCATAGAACTCATTTGTTAATGGAAAAATTAATCAAGGTATAGAGGCGTTTAATTGTTTTGAGGTGGGCAGGGTTGTTGGAGTCAGTTACATCGATACAACACAGCCAGGTCCAAAGTAGAAACAGATGAACATCATGTACAGATGTGTATGTGGGTGCAGTTTTGTCAGCACTCACTTTCATTGCAGTGAACACAGACAAAAGGTCAGGCAGTTTATTTGAAGAACTATGAAATAAAAACATCTTACGTCTCTTAACTCATCTAATCTAATCCATTTTCTAAAACGCTGTAATACACTTTCACATTCTCCCTCTCCTTCTCCTCATATTCAGGGATTTGATGTTTTATTTTTTCATTCACGTCTAATGATTTCTGCTTATTTTCAGTTTCTCAATTTGATTTGCTTATTTTAGGTTAAGATGTTATTACCCTATCTAGCAACGCCTGTCAGCACATGTTTTATATATTTATTTATTTATAACCATATTGAAAAACTCCATCCAGCCACTCCCAAACCCTTAAATTATTATATGTGCTATTAATTGTTCAGCTCAATTTCACCTCCACTAAATATGTAACAAAGCAAATGTACTGTGTTGCTGTACCTAAGTAAACTTTTCATTTGTACTTTAACTAAGTAGATTCATTTTGGGTACATTTCACTTGTGCTCCACTACATATCAGCAAATATCTGTACTTTCTACTCCACAACATTTTTACAATGCATCACATTCACATTGTTTTTTATACTATGTACGCAGGTACATAGACTATGATCTGAAATGGTTTCAGAGGAGGCCACCACTGAGCCTTTGAGATAATGACTATTGCATTAACAGGGAATAGGCTACATTTGGCAAGCACTTTTACTTTTAATACTTAAAGTAGATTTAAAAGCAAGTACATACTTTTGCTCAATAGAAAAATGTATTTTACCTGAGTAATATTACTAATTTACTTCCTCCACCACTGTCTGTAGCAAGAATTCTGATGCAGATGTTCACAAGCACCAATTCAAAAATACACAACAGTGCACACTGGATGACACACACACACACAAACACGGATACACAATTGGTGCTTTGCCCCTAAATGAGAATCAACCCCAAGACACTCAGGATAATATGATGTCACATGCGGTCTCCACTAGATGATGTCATCACACCGCTGGCTGACTTACACATGAGCTGCGGACCCTTCTTCTTCTCGGGGTACGAGGATTACACAGACGAGTGCACATGCACATATTTACTCAACCTTGTGCTAATGAGTGAAACAGTATAAACATGTGCATATTGTAGCTCAAACGCGTGTGCAGATGTTTGAGTTTATCCCAAAGATCTGACAGTGTTGAGTAATGGATGTGTCATGATACTGTATGGTACATCTTTCATGTTAACCCTGTTATGGATCTCAACAGATGAGGAAGGAACAGATAAGTATATTATACACAGTATTGTATCACTCACCCTGTCGAGAGATAAAATATGTTTTGGAACCAGATGTTTTCTTTGACATTTGAGACAGATTTTGTAGAATAACAAATTAAGGTTGAGATTTGCTGTAAAAAAGTGGGTTTAATTTTGTCATCAAAACTTGTAACAGAGTTTTCACAGTGAACTGAGGTGATGATGATTCCAGTTTTAAAGGAAAAGCTTGTTTCCTGTAACCATTTTGGGAAGTCCCCTCAGGGAGAAGACTGAGATCATACATCCCTCTGGTAGATAAACAGCTATTGCAAGTAGCCAGTTTGCTTGCTTAACACAATGGTAACAGGGGGAAACAGCTTGCCTGTCAACCTCCTGAGATTTGAGTCCCATCAATCCTCTTGTCCAAACTTCATCCAGAACGTGAATACCAACAGTGTTACCAAAAGTATCTAATTATTTCTTTGAAAAACAAATTTTGTTTCAGAATTGTTATAAAAAAAAAAATCTGGGAAATCAGAGAAAATTTAGAAAAATGCTCTACCTTGCAATGTAAATGAAAGTGGATAGATCCGCCCCCTGATCCGTTCACCAAGTTACGTGGTAATTGGTCCAATAGTATTTACTTTCAAAGAAGCCAACGAACAAAGGGAGGGATTAAGGACATTTTTTATTTAAATGACAAATTGTGTTTCAAACAATTTATTTTTACATCTTCATTATACAGTTGTAAATCATCCTTATTATTTTAATAATAATTAACTTAATCATTCTTTCATTTTGATTCTGATCTAGCGGAGGATTTCCATGTGAACCACAGGCGCTATTCTCTCATTTCTTCTCCTTGGCAAAGAGGCGAAGTTAGCGGGGGCGTGATGCGAAGAGAAGATGTTTTTCTGATGGTTTACAAGAGGCTTTGTCCTTGCATGAATCACGCTATGAACATGTTCCCAATGTTACACAAGTCCATATGTGCAAGAGATACAAAGACACATTGCAAAGAGAGAAAGAGCTAAGACAGAGCATGAGCTTCACGTCTCAGTGCAACTTTAGCGCAACTTGTTAAAATGAATAATTTCATCATTTTTCTGTGACAGATTCAAATCGAGGCTGTGTGGCCAAGCTGTCGTTCTCCTGTCCTCTGAAGGGCCACTACTGCCTGTACGCCAAGTCCTGTTTTAACCTGACCAGCCGACAGCCGCATCTCTGGATCCACATGATGCTGCTGCATCTACAGGTGCATCCACAAATTCTGCTTACAAAGCATAAGTGGAGGTGTCTCAGCAGAGCAACACAGACAGACAGACAGAGAGCTGCCACCAGTGTCTGTGCATGAGAGAAGCCAGGCGGATTTTTGAGTTTGAGTTTTTACATTATGTTTGTCGTATTGATTTCTGTTAATAAAACGTGAGACCCACAGTGTTAGGGGTCTTTGCCACTGTGGGTCTCCCATCTCTGTCTCTGTCACCCTGTGGCTCTCCCGCTCTGCTCAACCACCTCCAACAGTATGTTACCTACAGCTGTCAAGCTTTTCTTGCCAACGCATTGAAATGTTCCATACTGTCTATCATACTACTGTTTAGATAGTTACTAAATAACTAGATAACTATCTAAAGCTAGAGTGGCACTCAGTAGAGGGCATACTGTACCTCCGCCAAAGCCCAACACCCCTTACATTCAATTAAGCTGCACCAAATTTCACACCCTCATAGATATCAGTTCCCTAAATGAATCTTGTTCTCATTTCTCCTCCTACACTGTCCTCATAATATATATGGTGTTATTGTGGTAATATTTTTGTTTTCCCTCTCCACCAGAGTAAGTCCAGTGTCCCTCTGTGCTCCAGGGACGAGGGCGTCCAGAGACTGACTTCACTTTGGGAGAAGACACAGTTGAAGGGGGCTCACAGTTTCCCCATGGCTATGACACAGCACAGCACCCTGCACAGGAAGGTACTGGACCACTGTGTGTGTATGATTCCTCCTAGAAGGTATCTGTCTCCAGCAGAGGGGATGAAGTCATTGGTGCTGAAAAAAGAAAAAGAAAAACTCCAACAAAGGAGAGTTTCGAAGTTCAACATCCACTTTGTGTAAATATGTAAAACTCTAAATGGACATTTTTGTATACAAGGCCTCCGCTCACCCTGACTCCTCATCTTTATCATGTCTGCTTGTGTGTGTGTGTGGATATACACAATGACACGTGTGCCTATTTCAGTGTGTTTTTGTAAATGCGTGGATGTGGGTGGTTTTTCACGTGCTGCCCCTTCACAATGTGACAAGCTAAGTGGCTGCTGGGAAGTAGTTAGACCCGCAAAGATAATACAGCTGTCGATTGTCTTTCTATAAAAAAGGTATATTGTAGCTTCAATGATCTATGGTTACCATATGGGGCCTGAACATAAAAACACTCACATTCAGGCTCGTTCACGTAGAACCAAACACATGTACACATCTTACTTAGATGGTAATGATTCTACTTATGCAGTATGTGTAGATGTGTAAGGTTCCAAATGGAAATGTCTCAAGCTGTGTGATGTTAAATGTTTCAAACATTATCGTAAACATCTGTTAAACGTTAAAGTCATCAGTAAGGTAGAGTTACCGCTAATGTCAGCTGGGTCGCTGCTATTACAATTTAAACAGTCTATGATATTTAAAAATATTATGTCCCAGGTCCTAAATACATTAAGCCTTAATGTGTTTACAAACATATAAAATTGAATTTAATGCTAATTCCATCAGACTTAAACATTTATTTCATGTATATACACTTGTCCATGAGTTGTGGTTCTTTCTCAGCTATATAGACATATCATTAAAAGTATAAAGTTTTCAAACACCCTGGTCAGGATTTATCTCAGTACACCTGGCTTCACCTTAACAAAGACTGGATATCTACTGTCTGCCTTTAGTTTGAGAGATAACATGGCGTTTCAAGGGCTACCTCACCTTATCTTTAATTATAGTTGTTAGTGGGGTGTGGAGTTGTAGTGGATTGTTAAGAATGTAATTGCATCATCACAATATCAAAACACAATCACATTTTTGTGGGATATTGGTTTATTCTAAATTATTTTTCTGTGTTATTATACGCTGCTACATTTAGTTTTTAAACCTCAACTGACCTGCTCAACAGTAGTTTTTTACACTAGCAGTGGTAAGTGTATACACATTAAAACTTAAAAGATGTATGGGCCCATGTGTTATGTTTACAGCCACTGAAGAGGAATAAATCTCACTCATGTACAATGTAGTCATTGCTAATGCTACCAGCAGCTCCGTGTGTGAGGCACAAACTGGGGCAAAAACACACAGAAGCATATTGCATCACTTAAGAAAAGTTTGTCAGCTTTGCACAGGCACCTCAAGTCTTAACTGGGTTTGTTTAGACAAGAAGGATTTTGAACAATCTCAGGAAAAAAGATCAGGATTTTCTTTTTCATAAAAGCTTTTCCCCAAATCAAAGAGATAATATTATTATATCAATTCAATGGAAGAGCAGAGCAAATGTTTTTCCTCAGCCAAGGAGATTATATTTTTTCTCGGTAGTATTTAGCAAAAACGACTCGTCCAATTTCCATGAAATGTTTTGGAGGTGTGGGGCATGATCCAAGGAAGAACCCATGACCCTCTGTATCAGGGGGCAGATCCAGGAATTTCACTTTCTTTAACATTGCTCAACAGGACTTTTTCAATGTTTTCATTGATTTATAAAAAGATATTTCATGGCTCTTGAAGAAAAGAACAGGCAAGTTTAGGGGACTGATATTTCTGAATGAATTAAACACGCTTTCAGATAAACACAAAAAAATTTTCTTCAGCTGTTGTCCATCAGAATAGTTAATATATTATTTTTTTTACAATACAAAGTAAAAAATTAAAAAAAACTGAAAAAAAACTCAATGGAAGAAAATTCTAGTCCAGAAATTATTGTCAACAAAAGGTTTCACAGTAAAGGCCACTGCCTTCAAATTAAAATATACATTTTGAGAGCAACACACAGGAAGCGGTGAGGTTTTAACAGTTGCTTTACTATGCTGTGTATAAGAGCAGTATATAAAACCTGTAAAGATCAGTAATATATAACCAGTCTTCTTAATGAAGTCCATTTTGGGACCAATACTGATCCCTTAAACCTGCCAAGTATGGACTAACAGAAAGGACTTTTAACGTCTCTTTTTCCTTTAAAAAGCATAAGTTTGGTCTCATTTTTCAGGGAGCACAGAGACAAACCACAGAACAAAGAGGGTGAGATTTAACAGGAGTGAGGGAGGAAGAATGTCACAACCTTTCCCTCCATCCATATGCACCGCATTTCCTCTTTTCTTTCTCTCTCTCACCATCAGACCTCCAGCTTCACTCCTGGCACCGTCAGCCAATCAGAAACACATGTAGTGGAAGGCAAGGAGAGAAGAGATGTGAAAGGTGGAAGGCTATACCAATTATATCTGTACTGACAGGGAGATTTAAAAAAGGGAGCCTAAAGGGCTTTATGGGGCTTCAGAAGTTTAAGAGCGACTCATATTTGGCCTCTGAGAGGTCTGTTTAGTAGTTTTATGACACAGAGATAATGGAAAGCTGGTGTGAGGGGAGATAAGAGGGAGGCAAAGACTGCAAGACAGAGATGAGGGGAAGGACAGAAAGGACAGATGTGAGATACTGAGGATTAAAAGGTTGATAGAGATAGTGTCAATAAAAAAATAGGTTTCAGGGATAATAAAAAAAGAACTGGAGAGTCTGTCAGGGGTCAAGCGATGAAGACAAAGATCTGCGGAGCTGAATCATCTTCATGTTTTTAATCACAGTAAGAAGGAGATTATGGGTAAAATGGAAAAGATTGGAAGCAAAAACATGCAGATATTGAGTGATGAAGATACAGTATAACTCTGCCAAGGCCCAGCAATCCCCTTAAATTCAATCAAGCGAATTTCACACACTTATAGAATTCAGTCCTCGAAACATGCCTGATTGTTTTTTCATCTAGAGTCATCAGTTATTCCCTGGGGAATTGGGTGAAAACGTCAAAACACTCCCTGTCTCACGATGTTAAGGAACGTGAAAAAAATATCCTGACCTGCCCCCTGATCCGGATCTGCACGAGTCCTTCCCTGACACACTCCACATCCTTGCACCAAGTCACATGGTCATCCCTCCAGTGGTTATTGTGTAATCCTGTTAAATAATAGACAACGAAACAAGACGACGAATAGGGAGAGAAAAGTCTCAACCCTCACACTGGACTCACACTTTGCAGGTGTCAGTTGAAATGCAAGTCATTCACTTTGAATGGGGTGACCTCGTTGTCAAACCGCATTGTGTCTCTGTTGTGTCATGTTACGTATGAGTGAGCAGAACTCAACTTTTCAGTTCATAAATGCAGTTAACATAAATGCTATGTTGTGTGTCCCGAGCATGCAACTTTGATTGTTACCTCCGTGAAGGAGGTTATGTTTTCATGTTTGTTTGATAGTGCAAAGAGCATGGTTTACCATGAAACTTGGTACCGTGGTATCGCTCAAGAAAGAACCCATTCAAGTTTTGTGCGGGTCCAGGATTTTCATTTCAGTTTCTTTAACAATGAGTTTTTTTTCCAGATTCAAATAAAAATCTGGAGCTAGTGAATTTAAATGTGATTTTATAAAGGGACTGTTGGCCCTTGGCGGAAGTATGTGATCTCTAAGTGCCCTGGTAGTTAAGAGTCATGATGATAGTCCGATTTTGAGATTAGTTTTTGTAAAAAGAGGAAGCCGAACACGTGTAAACAACACATGGGAAGATTGGGAAATTGTAGAATAAAATGGACGAACATAGACTTTGGAGTAACTGTTGCAGAAAAGAGGATGTAGTGTGAGAGAGGAGGAAGTGAAAAAGGAAAAGAAGGAAGACGTGGTGCGAGATATGATTGGAGACTGAGCTAAAGTGGAAGCCTGAGACTGAGTAGTATTGTTTCACCTTTGTTCCTCCAAGTGAGAGCATTTGTTTGTACAACTGTGGTGGAGATAAAGTTTGGTGGAGGAAGAGGAGGACAGGGGAAGGCTGAAAACCAAGAGAATAAAGCTGAGGCTGAGATTAGATAAAGACTTTTCGGGGCAGGAAGGAGAGAAAAGGGGACAGGAAGGAAAGAAGACATAAATAATTAATAAATCTTCACTTATGCAGATGTTTACCCATCTTATCTTCACTCCCCTTTCACACACTCCCACTTCTCATCCACTCACCTGTCTCCTAGTTTACCCTCCCCCTGTCTCTCGTCCTGCCTCCACCTCCTGATGTCTTTCTGCAATTCTGTCTGGAAAGTAGCCCTCCTCCTCCTCCTCCTCCTCTCAGTTGTGAGCAGCTCTTGCATCTTGATCAAATTATAATTATGATCTAAAAACTGTGATAGAGGGAGTTTTAGCGAGAGAACGTGGGGGGCGTATTGAAAGGGAAGAGGGGGTTACGTGAGGATAGACAGATTATTTTCAGACTCACATAGTCCGTCCTTTGTTTCTTTGTGCGTTTGCCGAATCCACATCTCTGGTCCAGATAAATCTAATATGGGCTTGTGTTTGTCCACATTAGCCTGTTGCTTGGCTGCAAATTTGTCGCTGTAAACACGGCCTCTTTTCAAACCCGACACAGTTTATTCAAACCATACACAAGTCGTTCACCCTGTGCATTATGGGCTGTCAGCTATACAGTGTGGTGAGCCTGGAACCACACAGACTGTGGTAAAGGATTTATGGTAAAGGACATAATAAATTACATGATATGATTTTTATTTTTTTTTTGCCTTTAGGTTCGGCTACACAAAAAAAATGTCACTTCCCAGAATGCGGCTTGACAGCAGATTTTCAATATTGCCCCTCTGTCTGATAAATGCCTTTTTCTATAACCTCAAGTTGATGGGAGCATTTCAATCATTTACAGACTTTGGAAAGCTCCTCTCACAGTGAAATGAAGGCAAGAACCATGTTGCTGCAGTTAATCCGTGTGAATTCATTATAAACTCATTATATCCCTCTTATGTAAAGTACAAATTATAACTGTCACATAAATTTAGAGAGGTAACAAGTAAATTTTTACAGTAATTACAGTACTTAAGTAAATGTACCACTACAATAATTTGTTGCCTCTCTCTCTGTCCAACCTTTTTCTGATCCATCTCCCCTCTACTTTCTCTCGTTGTCTTTTCTCAATCTATCTTCATTTTGATCTCATATCGGCTATATTGCCCAATAATCACAAACAGGTTTTTCTCTCTCTTGCAACATGTGTCTTCTGAAAGGCCGCTCTGTCCCTTTATCGTCATAAAGTCCCTCCCATCTGGTATTGATTAAATCCATAAAACCTCCCTCTGTTCCTCAAAGTTACATATTTAGAAGTTTATTTGATTTATACAATTTTTCTTAAAATAGCTTGGTTGTAACTTCGTATTCAAATATCTATAAATATGCAAACCAACCCAGCATCTATCTCAGCCTCCTTCAGCCACTCGCCTGTAGCTTCAACTAAACAAACTCACAAAAAACACTTTGCTTGTGTACTGTTCTCTGTAGATGAGAATCAGGCAAAATGTACATGGTCGCCTACTCCAGGATATTTTGGCTTCATTTCTGGATAGTGGGAGGAAGTAGAGAAATGTCATCCATTTTTATATACAGCCAATCCTAAATACAGCTAATTCAGTACACCTTCTCTAATACCACTCATGATGCTACAGTAAAACAAAGGGTATCGGAGGTATGCTATAGTGAAATGATATGAAAAGCCCCACCCCGAAAGTTGACAGGATTGGTTCATTAAGTATGTAACAAATGAAACCCGTCTGTAGTTCCAAAGTGGAATCATTCAACCAATGTATTAATTAATCTTATTTTGTTAATGATATGTATTGTATCATATAAAAACACCATACAGGCATGTTACAAAGGTTAGAAACCTGATCTTCATTGGAGGAGGTTGTTAACGTTCATGTAAACCCACAGATGGTCGTCAGCCTCAGCCTCACATGGTCCTGATTTATCTGTATCCGCAGGCAGAGCTCCTTCGCCTCAATTATTTAAGTTGTAACAACACAATCAGTCTTTCAATCAGTGTGTGTGTGTGTGTGTGTTTTGGAATTTATGTTTTATGTCCAGGTTTCATTGGTCCAAATGGGAATACACACTTAAAAAACAGCTTTCACATTTACACCCTTGCTCATTAACATCAAGGACACATGGGAAACAGGTCAAAAGGTCAAACACACAAGTAGCTCAGGCAATACAGCTACCTGTTTTTCTTACATTCATTTAGATCCAGCTCCCCTCAGGGCAGTTTCCTGTGGGTTTTATTTTGCAGTGAGAAATTCTTCTCATGTTCTTAAACGGATCATCAGAAAATGTGAAAGGACCACAGCGAAAATAATGAAGCTGATGTTTACAGGATATCTAAACTGTGAACCACATTACAGCAACCACACAGAGGTATGTACTGTTGGTATTAGGTGAAGATATGGATACAGAAGTGTAAGTAAATACATGATGGACGTTCACAGGCATAAAACTGCTTCTTGTCATGAAGAACTATACAGTAATCCATCATCTCCTTAAATGTTTCTGTCTTTCTCCAAACCATAAACATGAGATGAAAATGTTTTATCTCAAGGGTTTAAGTGTCACAAGTGTGTTTGTGTGTATTTCATGTGAAGTAAAGATCTGGCCATGTATAGGAGTTCCTCAGAGATTTGTATTGGGGAGCTGTTGGATTCCATTACTTTCTATTCCAACACACAGAGGCACAGTTGACATTTTGTGTGTATGTGTGTGATTGTGTTGGTCAGGCTAACCAAACCTCTTCTGTAAATTCACATGGCTTTTAAGTGTTTTACCTAATAACTATGACAAAAAGGATCAGGATTGGGGCTGATGCATCAGTGTCGTCTTTATAAAGGACATAACAAAGCTCTACGATACTTTGTTGGGTGGCACGGTGATGCAGTGGTTAGCGCTGTCGTCTTGGTTCAATTCTATGCGGAGCTTGCATGTTCTTTCTGTGTCTGCATGGATTTCCTGCGGGTTCCCCGGCTTCTTCCCACAGTCCAATGACATGCAGATTGTGGTTCGGTTAATTGGATGGTTGTTTGTCTCTCTATGTTGACCCTGTGATTCGCTAGCGACCTGTCTGGGTATGTTACATGTCAGAAACACCACTTTGCACTTCTTTAAACCACTTGAAATGTTTTCTATTGCATTGCGTTTGGGTTGCACGTTTTATTTTTACAATGATTTCAATGACATTATGAAGGTGTATGTAGCTTAAGTGAAACTTGGTGCCATGGACTTCCTTTGCAGAGGACGAGCCTGTCGATGAGTTACAGGGCCTACTGTAACTTAACAGCTTAGATCTCGAGTAACAGTCTCTGTGACACTTCCTGCAGGTGTTCTGGCTTCTATGGTTTGCTTTCTGTCCTCTCCTTCCACACATCCTCTCTCCTTTTCTCACCGCTCTGGATGTGCGCCTTGATGAAGAGCTTCCATCTGTTGTGGTCTGTGGTTACATATTCCCAGCCTGTGGGATGATGTTCTCTGCTTTCAGGTCTCACTTACAAACTTCCTTGTAACAAAGAGCAGGCCTTCCTGCAGCTCTGGAGCCCTATAACCTTAACCCATCTCAAGCACATTTGAGTGAGCAAAAATACTTATTATATATGAGAGTGTGCACATGTGTGGGTTATTGGATCAGGGTCGGTGTATAATAAGTACAGATCATGACTTCCCCTATTATTTATCCTTTATTTAAAGGAAAGTCCCTTTGAGATGCACTAGCTCAAGGTGGACAGCAAGGAAGTAAAAAAGTTTAAAACAAGCAGTTTTAAATAAAAACACACACACACACACACACACACACACACACACACACACACACACAGTTTAAAAACAAATACATAGAAACATAGTAATCAAATTAATTGAAAAGATCTGTGTTAAAAGCTATGGCATTGTTCAATAAAAAGTCATTTTTAAAACGATGTAAAATTATCATACATCATCAAACCGATTTAAATTGAATTACATTTCATCTGTTTTCTGTCTGTGCTCTTTTTCTTGTCCTCAGGACCTGGACAGTCTTCAGATCCAGCTGGATGAGGTGCGATTCTTCGACCTGTTTGGATACAGTGAGGAGGAAGGAGGCTGGCTCTGCTTCATGTGTAACAACCCTGAGAAAGCCACAGGTACACACATACCACGATAGTTGAGTAGAACCGTGTTTCGTGAACAGGCATAAACAAGTTGTTTGGGAAAAACAGGATGCCTCCACCAGCAGCTGTTATGGTTTGTACACATGAAAACAGAGTCACGGGCACAAAATGTGTAATACTGAGGAGCAGAGGAGTCTAGGGTTCAGAGGAAGCAGATCTGAGTGTGGAGATATGCAGGTGATCCTGAGCAGACACTGAATAAAGGGTAAGGCTACAGAAAAGGCAATCAATCAACCAATTAATCAATCAGACTTTGTTTGTATAGCACTTATGTTTTCCCCTAAGAAACACAAAACCTGGTACACTGGGGCAACTAACAAAACAAAATTAACAAAATGGGTCCTTGGGTTCTAAAAGGCAACGGTGGGAATAAAGTTCCCAACCGTAACCAATTAAATCTATCAAAAAGATAGAACAGAAAAATAGGACCAATGGACTAAATAACAATGGGCAGACAACAAATTCATAGTATAAGTATAAGCAAAAGCAAAACCAACGACACAGACTCAGAGAAGCAACTGAAGGTGTTGACCGTCTGACCACAAACATTATTTTTTGTTTCATTTTAAGCTTTATAAATACATTTAAGGTTTAGTGTGTAGGATTTAGTGACATCTACTGGTGAAGTTGCATGTTACAGCTGAACACCCGTCACCTCACCCTCCCCTTCCAAACATGAAAGAGAACCTGTGGTAGCCGTCAGTTTTCATAAAAATTCAAAAGGTGTTTAGTTTGTCCAGTTTGAGCTACTGTAAAAAAAACGTGGCAGCCTCCGTAGGGAGGACCAACTCCTGATGTAAATATAAAGTATTTAAATATAAAAGGCTCATTCTGGGGTAAAGAAAACAACAATTTGTACAATTTACATGATTCACACAAAACATCACTAAGAGTATTTTATATTCAATTTCTGCCAATAGATCCCTTTCACCTAAATCGTACACACTGGACCTTTAACCCAAAGACACAAGCAAAGCAAGAGCAGAGTTCAACAGAAGCATTAAGGTGTGATGACATTGTGGAGAAGTATGAAGTAGAGGTGTTGTGTTGTGCCTGTACAGTATATCAATATATCAAATATATTCATGACCTAAGGTAATAAAACCAAGATGTAGAGAGGAAACTCAACATGAAATCAAGAGAGGATGGAAGGAATGGAGGGATGAGCTGTTATTATCTTTTAAACTGATGCCCTCCACCTTTAAAAAACATAAAACTGCACACTTTCAATAACAGACTGCATTCCACTGTGCATTTGCTCTTGTAGCCCTTTGCTGCCTTGTGGTTCTCTGGGGTCTGATGTAAGAAACTGCTGCAGAGCTCCATGAGATGTTTTCACTCAAAATACCTTCAAGGCAAATAATCTTTTCCCGGAACAGTGCAGGGAAATGGGGCAATGAGCAGCTCTCATCCAGTCTCTAGAGTGTATGAGTATGAAGAGTCGTTGTAATCAGTCAGTCGCTGCCATCGTGACTCAGGCAGGGTGAGTTTACTTTGGACCAGTGACCCTCTTTGATGAGCAGCCTGTCCTGATGAAGTCACTCAAGGGAAAGTGGCCAAATCTTTAAATCACTTTTGTGTGTGTGTGTGTGTGAGTGTGAGTAGTCCAGGTATTACTCATGTTTTTTACACAGTGACATTATGAAGTCTTGTCTTCCTTGACACCTCAGCTCCTTCCCCTATTGGGCAAACTCCAAATTATGTCATAATGCAAAATGGCAGCATTAGTATCCAGGATGTATTTTTGCCTTATTTCTGGAAAGGGGGAGTAAGTAAAGACTTTACACAGTCTTTCAAAGTTTCTTGCTCAGGCTTCTATTCATGTTTTATTCAAGCATCTCTCCTCTGCTGCTCATCTCTTCTCCATTGTTGCTCCACTCTGACGCCACACTAATGACAAATTGTGTGTAGGTGAGGGATGAGACAGTAAATTAGTCTTTACTGTAAATCAGTGAGAGACAGTTCCAGCCTTACAGAGAGCAAACAGTAGAGAAACAGGCTTTACATCTATGGTCATCTTTCTGTCAGTCTCACATGGAAGCAGTTATTATTTATTTATGAGGTGCCCAGTTTGTGGCACCTCATAAATAAATGCTGCTGAGGAAATATGGCCGGAGAGGAGGAGGAGGGGGGGAGAAAAGGAAAAGATGAGAGGGACTGCGGCTTTGGAGACAGGTATCACTAATGAGAAGTTGGAACCTTCCTCCCATACAGGAGCATGCTGTTGTTTGATGGCAGCCAATAAGATCCCAGCAGGTATTTGTATAAGTTACAACCAGAGGCAGGAAATCGTTTGCACGGGACGTGAAACAGGCGGATGGGAGGCTGTTAAGGTTTACTGTGTGCATGGGGGTGTATGTTTATTGCTGTTTATATACCCTGTAGGGAGATTTACCACATCACACATCTTTTAACTAAAGATCATGTGCTAACATTTGGTGTAACGTTTGGACATCTTAAGAAAACAAGGAATTTTATTTCTCGCCTGGAAACCAGACCATTTGTTTTCACTCTGCCCCTGCTCTGATTCACACTGATTTATAACTGTTCTTAAACCGGTCGGGCCGATCACAACCATTCATCCAAAATGAGTTGGGTTTGACTCGATGAATAACAAAGGAGAGCCACTGAATCATTTTGAAGCAAAACAACAAAACAAATTTAGCGTTACCCTGCGTTTCATCACACCTTTCATTGTTATGATTGGTTGTTCTGCTCGGTGACTGTTGATGGCCCCCATTGGAAATCAAGAAGTTTGGGGAACATTTGTGAATTGCCTGCCAACACCAGGCTATTTTACTTTGTTATAAAAGAAAATCCTAACATACATAATGTCCTGGTTGGAGGAACTCAATGTTTTTATTGGTGTTTTGTTAAACTGCAGCATTAGACGAAATCTAAAAGTAAGATTAGGCCTCACTCCTGTAAGAATACCGTAGTATTTTCTGCTTTTTTTTTTTCCTGATTGGATTGTCCCGGTAGCACTGGCTCTTCTCATCATAGCAACTTCAACTCGCAAAACAGAAGCACAACCATGTGTTCATATTAAATTTCACATCTGATTTATGATTACAATAAAATGTATCATTATAAAACATCATGTTATACTGTTTAACAAGCTGTTTAACAAGCTCCAGGTGGTTAGAAAGTCAAAATCATCTGAAAGTTTCCACTGCAGCTTCCCCTTGATATCACACCATCCGACATCCAGAGGTTTACAACGTTTTAAACAGTAAAATATCTGGAAAACATAGAACTTACTGAACACCTCTTTAAAGGTTTGAGCTCACTTAATAATATAACAAAATAACACAGCACAATTTAGTTCACTTTTCAGTAATCAGAACTCAGGACGTCAGATGATGTGCTGAGTGATCTTCGTACGGTTCATTTAGAAGGAAGCTGTCATTAAATTAGGTTCACAGCTCTTCATTTTCTCTTTCCTCTTTGTCATTGTCTCGTCATCCATGTCTTCAAACACACAAACAATCACACACAGAGAAGTAAACACACACACACACACACACACACACACACACACACACACAGACACACACACACCAGTGTGCCCAATCCAACAGTGCAGCAGCCAAATTAGAGCCATTGTTCCAGTGTAATCAGTGAGGGAGAGGAAACCGGATGATTACCTCTCGTATTCACACCAGTCTCACTTCACCACAGGAGGATTAGGAGGGGAAAAGGACTGTCCCACTGCGATTGTGTTGTGTTTGTGTGTGTGTGTGTGTGTGTGTGTGTGTGTGTGTGTGTGTGTATGTGTGTGTGTGTGTGTGTGTTTGTTTGTGTGCTTGTGGATTCATGTGTTTACCAAAGCAATTTTGTCCTTGTGGCCTCAGATGCTCCTTCTGCGTGTCTTTTCTATGAATGTAAAGGCTTACTTCTCCCTTTTTACCAAAAACTCATCTTATTTTATGATACAGTATCTGAGCAAGTCACATGTTGATATTAAGATTCCCTCTCCCTTCCACTCTTTCTAGACTACAGACTAGAGTCTCATCCAGTTTTTGGCATTAGTAGCTTTTGATAATATTTGAACATCATTTGGTGATATATAATTGAGGATTTAAAATACTGGAGATACAGGTGAGGCCACTGGAGTGCAGCTCAGCAGAGAATGAGAGAGAGAGAGAAGCCACGCCCACCAAAACACACAAACACAAGGGTGAGGGAAAAACAAAGGAGAAAATCCCCTGTCAGAGCTATATGGACTAACTTTATGTACAGGGAATCAAATATAGTGCTAACACACACTGCAGGGTTGTAGCCTGTGTTTATAGTGTGACCCAACAAGTGGGAGCAACAAAAAAAACATGACATGATTTCTACTTTTCAGTACAAAGTTTTCATCTGAGCAAATTCATATATACAAAGAAAAAGACACAGCACGTTTACACTTGAAGTTAATGAGTGTGTAGTCTGACTCCTCAGATGTCGACTGTATGTGTAAACCTGCCATAGGAATCAGACTGTTCCTGTTATAAAATCCCCACAACAATAACCCACAAACTGACTACATGCTGGAGATGGCAGTTGTGTCTTTTTCTGTTTTGTTTTTATGTGTTTGCAGTGAATCAGCCATTTTAATGACAGTTATCACTTTACGAAAACATACATTGTTTTTGTTTGTTGTTTGTACACAAGACAGTTGTGATTAGTTTCAAGGAATACGAATAATCCAGAGTGTTTCTCTCCTCTAGCAGAGAGATAGTTTGTCTCCAGCCCTGACAGAGCGCTGTAGAGATCCTGCAGGTCTGACGAGTCATTATACAACAGAACCTGCGTCCATTTCATCAAATATTGGACAGAAACTGCTGTCAAATTCAAATGGGTCATGGGTATTTATCAACCAGTAAAAGCAGCACACAACAACCAATGTATATATACTTTATCATGCTTTATATTGTCTCGCTATTGTAAAAAACCTGCTGACTTTGCCTGAGCGGCTTGCTGTGCAACCCCCCTCACACACACACACACACAAGCTGCTCTAATGTATTTAATGGTAAAGGAGAAACGAGAGAAAGGTGAAGTGTTTTCCACTGTGAAGGCCAAAGTGGAGTCAGTGGTTACTGCAACTCCACGATGCTTTATGATTTACTGTTGAGTTTAACTACTGGAATGCTTTTGAAGTGAGTGGTAATGAGCAGAGTTATGTGTGTGCATGCATGCGTGTGTGCGGGCGTGCATGCAGACGTGCCAGAATAAGGTACACAGGTTTGACACGTTCACTCGGCCATCATACGTCATTCTCGCTCAGTGTGTCTGGCCTTGTTGAGTGTTTTCACCAAAACGTGCACCATTCATCACCATGAAAACCCATAACCAAGGGAATTCTGGACATTTGGCGTCCAAAAACGTTTTTTAAAAACATGCTTATGAAACCTCATTTTCTTGGTGCCTCTACTTTCTTGTGTATTTTGTGCACACGTTCACTTGTGTCTGGAAGAAGGATCCTCTGTCGGGAAAAAAGATGGAGAAGCCAAAGCAGGACTCTCCATCATTCCTCCATAAATCACTGTAGACACACTGGACATAAATTCTCACCTCCAGCAATTATGCTGCAAATTCAGTAGATTCCCTTGCGACAGAGATAAATTCATCACACAGGACCAGAGTTGAAGCAAGTGTCATGAGTGCAGGTAGAGATTTTAAGGGTTATAGAGAAATTTGCTTAAATAATTAAGACCGCATTTATCATGGGGGCTGTTACATAGTCTAGTTAGTTAATACCCTGTTATTGACAAGAGTAGATATTCATTTTATCTAATGGCAAACCTTCCATCTTACATCTCATCACTCATTTACATCTTAACAGTGCACATCCTTAGATGGGTACAGAACCATTATGTTCACGTGAACCTTGGCAGGACTGGATTAAGTTTCACTCCAGTCTGAGGTTTTATGGCCTACTTTTTGAATGACTTTTGACATTGTTTTTTATGACTAGATCTTTGAAAATGTATTATTGCTTTTTTGTACATTTTTTATATTTTTTCATAGGTTTTTCACAAATATGAAACTTAGGGTTTATAATGCAGCCAGCCTCAAGGGAGCGATCCAGATGATTTGACTTCACTTTTGTGAACTTTTGCTGTCATATCCTCCATCCTTTCATACAGAGACATTTTGAATGAACCGGTGTTCCAGTGTGACTTCTTAGTTCAAATGTATTTCACCATCAGACTCAGATAAGCCTCAGACTAAAACTTGCACTAACTTTCTAATTTTGGTGTAAAAGAGAACAGGCTCCTATTAACTTCGAGGTTAGAATAAGTATTAAACACAAGTTAGTCAACATAACCAGTGTTTTCCTCTTTCTTTCATTCTTCCGACATTGTGTGTGTGTGTGTGTTTTCTCCCTTTACCGTCAAACCAAGCCAAGTAAAAGTTATCTGCTTTGCTTTAACTGTTTTGTAAAACTCTATTTTGCGACATGTTTTTGCAAAATACTGTCACTCATTTAACAAGGGTGAGAGAGTGCAGCGCTGTCGGCTGGTTCACACCCACTGTTTTCTTTCAGCACTCATTTCTCCACGTCCTCCTCACACCTCGTCTCGCTGCGGTTATCCTCCAGCCAAAAACACTCACCACCTCATGCACACACTCATGTTATAAAAACCAAAAACAAACATGAAGCGTGATTTGAACCTGAGGCTGAAATGTGGCTTGTTTCTAGGTACAGCCTGCTTGTGCCAGTGTGTTGGGTTTTGACTCCTGTCTCAGTCATGAAATCCTGTTACTCCCACAATATTCACAAACTACAAATCAAGTTATGCCAAAGCTTCTTTGACCGACATTCACAAGACAGACGCATCCACAGTTCAAGTACTTTGATTGTTCAGGTAACAATTAATTGCCTTTTTGTAAAAACTTTTAGAAATGGTTGCTCTTATTTACACCTCCTAATCCTATTAATTTATTCATAGGATTATTATTTCATAAAATTTTCACTGTTAAAAAAAGCGCTATATATATATATATATAAAGTTTATTATTATATTATATGGTAAATGGACTGGTGTTCTAGTCTTATCAACCACTTTAAGGCACTTTACAGTTGCATTCACCCATTCACACACACGCTGGCACATACCCTCTGGAGCAATTTTTGGTTCAGTGTCACTTCAGAATGTGGGCCGGAGCTGCCCGGGATCAAACCAACCAATCCATGGGTTCAGTGCCCGCTCTTCCCTCTGAGCCACAGCCCCCCCATGAAGCACCAATTGCATAGTGGCAAGAAAAAGTCAGTGGACTCTTCGGAATCGCTTGGTTTTCTTTATTAGTTGGTCATAAAATGTCATTTAGTTTTAGGGAATAACGTGAGTCCTGGGTCATGTGACCCCATGTTGACAGCAGTTAATAAAAGCGTGAAAGCTGAGAATACGATGTGACTGACCTAACACAGCTCTCCTGATTTCACCTGCAGGGTTTCGGACACAAGGATTTCGTGTTTTGTTTGCTCGCTCGGGCATCCTCAATATTTGTTTGGACTATGCATGTTTTGCAACCTTGTCTGATTGTTTGACGTCAGTGTGTCTTGGACCGGAGGGTGTGAACTTTAGCACTGGCCTGAGGCTGACAACAAATCCAGGGGGGTCATTTTCCAGGTGTCTACATCAAAGCAGAGTGACGGCACGCGGCGCTGTGAGTTATGCACCGGACAAGTTTATTTCTGCACCAACAGAAAAACGGAAATATTTGTTAGATGAGCTGGCAGCCAATAGGAGCGGGCGTGTGTCCAGCTGTCAATGAGCTGTGTTTCTCTGTAAACAGGCTGACAGGAAGTCTGAGTGTTGTGTGGTTGTTTGTCAATAATGGGAATGTTTTAGTCAGATGGTTGGTATCAGGGTGAATCATCTGCGGAAATAGAAAACATACAAACATTGCTGCACTGTACACTCACCCAGTCAAATCCATAAATTTAAGTATGACTTGGGCGGACATACCCTGTAGGGATATAAATCTAGGACAAGGAGGTTGTTTTAGCCCTTTTTCATGGGTTTGTTTGTTTGGTTGTAAGCAGGATCCAGGATTTTTAACATTGTGAGTTAGGCAAATTATTTAACATCGTCAAAGTTTTCCGAGGGGGATAATTCATGGATCTTGGTCATATTTCACAAATATTTCTGAGATTTCTGCAAATGTTTTTGCAAAAAATGCCTGAAAATTCTTAAAATCCTTGAATAATTCAGAAAACTTTGAAAAAAAAAGGAAAACAAACAACCACAAAATCCTGGACAAAACCTGAAAGAGCTTCAAAATGTCATTTGACCATCTGTCCAATAAAAAGTAGAGTGCTCACCTCCACCAAGGCCAAACAACATGCTGCACATGATTATGTTCTTACAATGGACAAATTAAGTAAATTCATGATGAATCTGCATCTGCACCAAAATGTATTGGATTCTTTCCGGCCCCCGGCCCCATCCCTCCACTAAGTTTAGTGGAAATCAGTTAAGTAATTTCTTTTACATACTCCTGCTTACAAATAAACCAACAGAAAGACAGACATGGGAGAAGAGATAGTGGAGGTAATGATGTGAAACAGAAAAGCATTAGTGGTTCCTCTGCGCTTCAGGGGTTGTGATGACCTTTCATGGTTTGTCTGGTTTGGCATCAGTCACCTCTGTGAATCATCCTTCACTACGTGCCCACACATGCACACACACTCTTATCACATGCACTAATCTCTCCACTGTTTTAGTCATCGGCATGGATACAGTAAGCCCCTCTGTTTGGTGGTCAGCATTTATCCTGGGGAGCACACACACTCTGAAAGTGTAAGAGTCAAACACACTCTGAAATCGTAAGAGTCACACAGTCACACACACAGAAATAACTCATTCCTAGGTTGATGGAAAATTAGTCTGATTGCTTTAAAATTTAATTGATTTAATTTGTTGTCATTTATGTTTTTGCATATCACCATCGTCATTACACACACACACAGAGACACACACACACAAAATCTCAGTTAATCCAGCTCAGTCCAGGAGGTTGATTAGTATTTCTAATCAGACCAGTCCACACTCGACTCTGTGGGAGTTCTCTTCTACGTACTCACACACACACACACACACACACACACACACACACACACACACACACACACACACACACACACACACACACACACAGTATGTGTGAAATAAATTCTTTGTCTGGTTTGATTTAAACTGAAAAAAACATGTATGTTGAGCGAAAGTGGACAAATATCTAAACAATATCATGCAAATGCAGTTCAAAAACAACTAAAGAAACACAAACTAGCACTGACGGGCCCGAGCACACGCATTTCGGTCGGTGGATAGAGCGATCAATGACCAAGCGCACGTCTCCGCGTTGCATGCGTTTTGCACACTGCGGCAAGGATAAACGCTTCACTTCCTGCGTCCGTCACGCGATGTCGATCCTTGCCTGCTAATTGCTCATTACGATCCACGCTATCAATAGCACATCACACTGTGAACATTTTATGTAAATCGAATGATAGTTTAAAGCTTACTTCCTGTTGCCAGTAGGTGGCGCCATCACTATTATTACATACAGACTAATAGATCTGTTCAAGTAGGGGCTCTGATGTAGCGTGAGCAATTTTGTGTCAATTGGACAATGTTACCACAGCTTAATTATCACACTGATCAGTAGGTGGCGCTATGACCCTGCACTAATATTAATATATGGAGCTGTTCAGGTCAGGATTGTGATAGGTCACAATTTGGGGCCCGAATGGATAATGCAGAGTGGATAGTACTTCCTGTTTCATGGCGAATCAGTAGGTATTGTAAAGCAGCCAGGAGCAGTTCATCAAAGTATAAAATATGTCACTTCCTGTAGCCAGCAGGTGGCACTGTGATTTTAAGTTGATGATTTCTGTGTAGATGTCATCAGGCCAGGACTCTTGTCTTACATGTCTAGTTTGGACTCGATTGGACCAAATATGTCCGAGATACAGAACCTCATGTGTTGATGGCGTGTAATCAATTCTACACCACGCCACGGTCACACCGTGTCATGAAATCAAATATACCAAGGTAGTTTATATCTCCATCTTCTTGAGATGACATTCCCAGAAGTTGAAGTTGATCTGTTGAAAGCCCTACAAAACGTTCGGCAAAGTAAAAGGTGCTCGGGCCCTAATAAATAGTGAACAGAACAGTTACACAACAGCATTATGGGAATTCTTAAGTGGCTGATTTTACAGTAAGTCAGTGATAGAAGTGTCAGAGCAGCAGAGACATTCTTTAGATGTTGTGTCATTTAAAGTTAATTTTAGTTTATTATTTTATTTTAGTAATACGACAGATTGTTTTCCTTGACAAAGACAGTTTCTCAATGCACATGTGACAGAATGTTTAGTCAAGAGTTTATGTTTACAAATTGCACAATTACCATATATATATATATATATATATATATATATATAACCATCTATATTACTAATGTATATATCCGTTAATAATTTTTTGAGAAATCAAGAAAAATGTTGAAAAATGCAATTTTAAAGACATTTTTAAAATCCGGATCCAGAATTTAAAGATTTCGTCCCTGAACTAACAGAAAACCATATATTGTGTACATGTAGAGAGTCTTATCACACTTATGTTGTTGGCCTAACTGCATGGAAATCCACCTACAGAGGCTTGAAACCTGCACCTGGAGATGGAGGAATGATCATAGTGACAAATGGTTGTTTGTTCAGTTAGACATATAACTTATTTCATAAATAAAATCCTCTTTTTTATTCTTTTTGTTAACTTGGCTTTGGATAGCTCATGAACACGTAAAGTATCACAGTAGCGAATCTTTCACATTGATCCTCTGATGAGCAGCTGCCATGCAATAGAGCTTAACTAAGGAAAACTGACTCTCTATCTGTTGCTCTTGTGTTTGTGTGGCCCTTCAGTGGTGAACCAGGAGGGACAGCCTCTGATCGAGGGGAAGCTGAAGGAGAAGCAGGTCCGCTGGAAGTTCATCAAGCGCTGGAAAACCCGCTACTTCACCCTGGCAGGGAACCAGCTCCTCTTCCGCAGAGGCAAATCAGTAAGTAGCCAATGAGAGAGAAGCCTCCTCACACACATACTAAAACATAGACACACACACACACACACACACACACAGCGTCCCCAGCTTCTCACTTATAAAATCCTCAGTAATGTCTTAACCTTGGGTGTCATTTGAAATGTGATGACATTCTGTATGAAACAGTGGAAATCTCACGTCCTGATAAGCTCAACTCTCCCTCAGTAGCATCACGGAGCCAAAGCAATGACTCAGCAACAACATGAGTCACTCTCACTCTGTGTAACTCAAAGCAGATACAATTACGCACAAGTAGCAAACCCAGACGGAGGATCCTCCTCTCACAGTACGTGTGAGCGATAGAGAGACTGAATACTCTCCTCTTCCAGTTTGATACAACACACTTCCACTCTCAGGTTGAACAGAGGCTGAGGTCTCCGAGCAGAGACTTATCGAGCAATTTATCGGCGGCGTTTGGTTCATCGAAAACAGGGAGCGAAAAGACCAGGTCAAGTTTTACTTTAACAATAAAAGGAAAACATTTCTGTCTGGAAAATTGGACTGATGTGGAAATTGACCACACGTCCAGAGTTTAGAGCAGTCGTCTACGAGAGTGAGCCAATTAATTATGATTAAAATAATGATCTGTTCAGTGTCTTGTTAATTCGATCAGCTCCCAAAAACTAGAGGGTTATCACAGAAGAATATCTGGAACAGGGAAATGTTCTCCAGTGGTGGTTGATTAGAGTTGAGCTCCCTCTGGAAACTGGAAACAATAGTCTCTGTGCTCTCATCCAAATGGTAATCGTTTCCTCTCCTTTTTTTTTTTTTTTTTTTTTTTACAGCAGCCTCATTTTGGAAAGGTTTGGCCTCTTTGTTCTCGCAGCTCAGTTTGTGTGTTGCCAGCGCGTTCTGGAGGTGGATGGTATGTTGTGAAAGACCCTTTTCCCAACTGACGAGTGAGATTAACAACTATAAAATGTGTAGTTTCCTCTGTATCGGATGATGGAGGTTTGAAACATTCCCAGAGTCCACACAGAGCAGAGACGTGCATCTCACTCTGATTATTTCACATGCGCATTGATTTAGCACTAGATAAAATAAGTTCCAAAGAAGAATGCATATATATCTGATTGCTTGCTGAGCCACATTGTGCCCTCCTCAGAACTCTGCATGTTCTCTCTAATTGGGTCCAGACAGACAGCGGTGCCAAACTGCATCCAGGCCTCCGCTTCGATTTGGGGAGACGATTTGTTCCCGAAGTGAATTTAAGACTTTTATTAGAGACCCTGTATATCACCAAAGAGAAACGCATTCAGTACCTTTCTCACGGTTGTCCCTCGTCAAAGAGTAATGGAAAACAAACAACAAGCCCCACTATTAAAAGTTAAAAGACTACAAACGTCAGACCACAACCACAAAGACACGCAGAAATGTCAGGGGGTCCTACAGGGGGGGTGTCTTCCTTTTGCTATACGTCTATGCCAAGAAAACAATTTATTAATAATCTACACATGTCTGGACCCAGATGAGAAAAGAAAAGTGATGGATGGGTTCATCAATTTAGAAAGAAATAACTTGTGTCTTTATTAAAGTTGGTAAATGTTGCTAAATTCAACACATTTTGAATCAATTATAGGATATAATATGAAAATATTTGAAGAATACAGGACTTTCGTGAATATAATACTGTTTGTAAATGAAACTTGAGAGTAAATGATTCAGTGTGTCCATTTCTTAACACTGGGATATTTCGACATCTAGTTCCCTGTAGTTTGTTTTTCTGTGGTTAATTAAAGTCGGATTTCTTTGCTATTTTTGCTGCTTAAATCTGCCAAACGTCTTTTTACTTCTCTCCAGGCATTAGTTTCACTTTGTCACAGTTTAGGCACTTTGATCTTTCCTATGGGAGTCAATCTATTAAAAGTAAATCTATATTGTTTTATTTTCATCAGTGAAAGGTATTGCTTAAATGCTTGTCGCTGACTCGTGGTGCTTTCACTTGCTCTAGGAAGCTTATACATTTGGCAGGTTGTGCAGTTTTAATCTCATCTGTTAGTTATAAAATCAGAGCTAAAGAGTCACAAAAAGCAAACATCATAAAAACAACAAGAAGGGTGTTGGTGCACACCACCGCCAAGGCCAGTGCCCTGTAGCTTGCCATGTTAAAGCAAGTGAAAACTAAATCCTGTATCTGCCCGTTTACCTGGAAAATGTAATGGATTCTTGCGAGGGTCATGTGGATCCCTTCTCAGAAGTTCAGGGATTTCATTTCAGTGGTTTTTCAGTAATCCTGGCGACATACAAACTATCAACGAAAACATAACCTCCTTGGCAGAATAAAATGTTTCTGTTCAGCAGCCAAATACTGGTGAATTAATACCAATAATCTCAAAACTTAAATCTTACAACTCTGTCTCAATCAATACAGACTCTAATACACTGATACTCTGGGTTCTCTGTAGTAAGTTTCTGAGTCCACAGGATCTCCAAGGCTTTGGATTCATGTCTACACATTTTCCCTCAAACTGCGTCAACATATTTGCAGATTTCTGAGACAATGCATCACTAGACTTTTTACACAAGGGGAAATGTTTCACGATAAGGTTAAAATGCATCAAATGTTCACATGTATGCTTGGTGGGAATCAGACCCTCAGCACAGCCGACCGGGAGGTAAAACTGAACTTGTCTTCTCCAGTTCGGATCTTCTCAGTGACCACCTCCGTCACTGAGGGATGTGGTCAGTCAGACGCCTTGAGTCTTGCAGATAGTTCTGGTTATGTGGTTATAAACACGAGACTGACTTACTGTGGGGGGGGGGGAGACAAGCGCAGAACCCACACAACCGTACCCCCCCCCCCCCCCTTCACTTACAGACACTAACATTCAGAATAACACTTTAAACCCAGATGTGATGCTCGGCAGAGCTGAAGGATTTTGTTTCCTGCCCTGGAGAAGCAGCAGAACAATAAAGTCAGATTGTTCGTCCTGTAAGTGGTTTGGTCTGAAGGAAACAGCTCTGTGTGTGAGAGTTGTAGGTCAGAACAAGAGACGTCTGAAATGTACAAAGAGCTTTGTGTCATGGCTGAAGATAGATTTGTATTTGTACCTATTCGACCAGCTTCACACCATCAGCATAAATACATGTGTTTATGAATAGATTGTTCCTTATGAAATATAGAGAGAAGTAAACTAGTTTTATGACTGGTTTATCCACAGTGTGTTAGTTTCATATGCTTCATTAGTTTGTAATGTTCCACATGATAATGTTCTAAATGCATTAAAAATGGCAAAATAGAAGTACATTTACTGAAGTACAATTTATTTTTCATGTAGTTGTACTTTGAATGAGCACTTTCTTTTTATATTACTCAAACATTCTACTGACCTATAATAAAGAGAACTTTTTTTCGTTATAAAGATATCTTTGCTTGAGCCTGGGTGTTAATTCAGTGAGCCCAGATTGTACGGCTTCAAATTACCCACTAACATCCATAAACTATACATGATGTAAAGGTAGACTTGTGTAATTTAACACTTTACATTTGTATATATCCCTACGTCTCTCATTGTCTGTCCTCTGCACAGAAGGATGAGCTGGATGATATTCCTATTGAGCTGAGCAAGGTGCAAAGTGTCAAGGTGAGAAGCTCCGAAGCCATCATCTCTCAGAAATGTCTGGTTTTTAAGAGGCAAGCCCATCACATCCCAAACACATAGAATGGTATATTAAGATGGACGACACCTCAAAACTGAAACCAACGCATGTTGAACAACCCCTAGTGGCTGGCTGCAGTGTAGATCGTAAACCCTGCCTCCTCCATGTTAATGGGTGGGACTTGGTCCAAACAAAAAAGGTCACTTTACACATCAAAAAGTTTTTCTCAAAGAGGATTTCTGTCATTTTATGTAATTATCACACTGATATTTGCTCAATTGCTAATTATTTTTTAAAACACAAGATGGCGGCGTTTGTATTTGGGAATTGTTGGCTTTATTTCTAGATAGTGGGAGGAAGTGGAACCACATCGTCCATCTTTGTTTAGTCTAAGCTATTTCAAAGCTACAATAATTTTATGCAGAGTAAAACAGCATCAATCTCAAATGTCAACAATTGTATTTTAATTCAATTTTATTGATATAGTACCACAAGTATCGAAACCTTACAACATTATAGAGACAAACTCAACCGAGAAAACAGCATCTCTTGGTATTTGTCATCATTATCATCTCTTTCTTTATCAGACGTTTTTCGTCTTTGTTTCCACAGGTTGTGGCCAAGAAGCGTCGGGATCGGGGTCTGCCACGTGCCTTTGAGATCTTCACCGACAGCAAGACGTATGTGCTCAAAGCTCAGGATGAGAAGCACACAGAGGAGTGGCTGCAGTGCATCAACGTGGCCGTGGCTCAGGCCAGAGAGAGGGAGAACAGAGAGGCTACCACCTACCTGTGAGACCAACACACAGACAGACACAACGTCATACGCAGCCAAACATACGCTGGGGAGTGTGTTTCTGTAGCGGTTTGGCATTTTTTAAGCACTTGTAAATGACCAACAGAGCTGTCCCTGAGGAGGGAAACACTACACAACACATACATATATATACACTGCTAGTAGCACTTCAGTAGCACTATAACTTCATATGTGTAACTGGTGGTATCCATCTTCTTCTCCAATCAAATGCAGTGTTTTTTAGAAATAAGATTTATTCAACCAGCAGTTTAAAAAACTCAAGATAAAGTTGTTACATAATTAAAATACTGCCTCTCAGTACTTTACTGCTACACTAGTAACCTTCTCATGATGAGAAACATATACTGGACTTGTGTAGTGGTTATAAATGAATGTTACAGTATATATAAGTGTTAAAGACTGACGTGTTAAGAAGATCCTCAGCAGATTGGATCATTCACTTCCAACCTCTGGTTGAACCTGGAGACTGCTGAGCTGCTGTGAGCTGCAACAACCAAACAAATCAGCATCTACACAAACTTTAACAAAGCAATAAAGACTCAACTGACCTCATAAAGACTTGTAGCAGTACTGAGACTGAACAGATGCTGGAGAGGAGCCTAATGGACCAATGGGAAGGAGATACGATACTGGAATTTATTGTGTTTGTGTGACAGAGAGAATGATGTCGTCTTAAAAAGGACCTCTTATGCTTTTTATTTTCTGTCTTATATATACATATATATAATGTTACATTGATGTTCATATTAACTGTGGCCAAAGTTTCAAAACTAAAATGTAAAAAAATGATCTGGGTGACAAAGCTCTGAACGCTAGGTTTCCAACAGTTTTTCTACTTTTTTGACAGATGTCAGCTCTCGTCATCCAAGTCCAAGCACAGCTCGTTCTCCCCAAACGGCCCACTTGAGTAGCATTATAGGCTTTTAATGTACATGTACAAATAATAGAAAGTGCTGGTTTACTATACTGTTATTTAGTGGGGGGGGGGGGGGGTGGGCTGCTGTAAAAACATTCATTGGTGGCAGTAATGAACCCCTAATTATTTTTCAACTGCCAATAATCTTTAAATAAAGATTAATAAAGTGAAGCAGCATCACATTCATTAGGACTAAAACACCAAATAATGTGTTTTTATATCTCACAACAAATATTTAACTTTGTGGGCTTCAAATCCCAAATGATGCTGTATTGACAGTTAGGGTTAGAGTTATTTTTGTTTTCTTTGAGACGACCATTTTAAGTTCACCATGTTTCCTGTGCTTAACCTCCTATAAAAACTTTACGATAGACCGAAGTAGAGGTGATATGTCTCCTTACATCTGATCTCTGAACTGCGTTCTGTCCCTTCAAGGAGCACATGTTGCCGATTTGCATTTATTTTGTTATTCACTTGACTTCCAGCTGTTGCATCTATCATCCCTGTCAACTTTGTGGGTGAGACTGTGTCCGGTTGATAAAATCTGGGGCTTGTCACACAAAAGGGGAGAGCAACATATTTTAGACTTGTGCCCATTGAGGGTCAAACCTGAGATCTATTTGGTGACCAGCAGCAAGGGTGTTTGTCAATCTGTCCTCGAGTCGGGTTTCTTGTTCATCATCTCCATGTCAACAATGGTCTAGGTCACAAATCCTAATTCAGCAATACTCTTCTATCAGAAATAAACATGAATGCATTAGCCGACATGGTTATCAGAGACATTGGTTAAAGATGACACCCACATTTTAAGGGTTATTCTGAAATCAAACACTTATTCACTCTGTATTTTTGCTTGTTTTGTGGACTTAAACACCGTCGATGTCTGATATTAACTGAAGGCAGTGTGTCATGCAATAGCCTCCAAACATTCATGGACATGCTGGTCCTCTAATCAGGTTTTAAACAGTGACACAACAGAATATAATCTGCATAAAGAAGGAGCTATGTCTAATGATCTGTCCTGTAAAGAGAAAAACTGTCACTGACATGAGACCAAAAAACTCCGCTGAGGTCAAGTAACACCAGTAATGAACATTTCCCATCATCATATTGGTGTTAATGACAGAAGGAAAACTGTTGAGTGCAGTCAATGAGCAACCTGAGAGAAAGAGGTTATAAATGCTGTGTGTTTCCAAAACAGATATAAGCTGCTTGGCGACAACTTGTTCCAGACACAAGAGGCGTCTTGGATATAGGCCGATTATTCATTGGCAGGATGGGATGTAGATATTTCTAAGCAAAGGCTGAACTATAGCATGTTTAACCTGGCTCAGGACGGAGCACAGTGTAAAAGGAGGGATTAATGGTTCTTGGCTACGACAGTCGAGCCAATTGAATTAAAGTATTTAAAAACAAGGGTGACGGAAGAACGTCAAGGGACAGTTTAGTGACGTCCTCACAGGAAACAGGACAAAGGAGTCCAGCAGGAAACACCATTGGATGGTTTCACTCTGATATCAGCAGTGTCCACAGAACACGTAAGAAGGTTATGGTGCAATAGTGTTATAGAAGAAAGGCACTTGTGCAGCAGTAGGAGATTTACTCCTAACGAGAACTTTGGAGTTTCTTTTGCTTGATGAAATGAGGTTGGTAAAATGAGTCGTTATCACCCCTCCTCATTTTATTCAAAGTGAATTAAAGCTATTTAAATACAGCCTCTAATTTGGTGGCTTGTGAAACAAAGTGATTTATTTACTATTGTGACTCACAGAATACATCAGAAGGTTCTCAACATGTGGGCGAGGGAGGGACAAAGTGATTGAGTGTCAAATAAACTCAAATTAACACAACAACAACGCCTAACCGATTCCACCACTACAAACAAAAAATGCAAACAAAAGGCTGAACCGACTGATCTAAAAAAAGAACTTCACCACGAACAGAACAAGAGAAGAACCGACCACGTAACGGAGCGTTTCTGAACATAAAGTAAAGAGAACCCTCACAAACCTCCCACCACAATTACTTTACAAATTCTCTTACAAAACACAACAGGTCACACAAACAGCCAGAAAGAAGTTCTTCAGGTGTGCTCCTTATATTGACGGCCCTGGATGTTGATTGGCCAACTGGGAGTCTGGGGAGCCAATCAGCAGTAAATACCAGAGTTTACATGGTGGACTTCAATCAGGCTTGTTAGCCCCTGGAGAGAAACACACAGTGGGGGGGGGAACACATATACAATATAAAAAATACATACACACATTAGTTTAATTCACATTTTATTTCTTTCATGTATAATATGTTTTGTCTAAATCCAGTGTTTTTAAAATAACAATTTGTATCACGTATTTTCTGTATTTCTTTACTTCGGATCGTGTTTCGTATCAGTCGCCAGCAGGTCAAGTTAAATTACTGAGGGATCAGAAATGTTTCTTCCAACACAAAGAAATATTCTGACCCCATTTCTCTT